>JAWPHD010000275.1:0-528445 GCA_037043455.1 Cyrtodaria siliqua | reverse complement strand
ATATACATATTTACATTTAAGATATCATTTATACAGTATATTTCTCCTTTTTCTTAAAATTTCATTGCAGAATTTGGCAAATAAAATATATATTTTCTGAAATGGATTTATATCTGAGGTCAGATCTATTAGCATATATCTGCTCGAAGTACACATTTCTAATATCTTCGCATAATGGACACGACAAGAGTACGTGCTCCTCATTTTCGACAACGTTTTTACAGTGAAAACAAGTTCTCTCAGTTATATTTAATCTCTCATATCGTCCAGTCTCGATTCGAATAGGTGCAACACCACAACGAAATTTGGAATAAGCACTTCTGTGTCCACTTGGCATAATACATTGTATATACCTTTCTAGTTCAAAACTTGTTTTAAACTTGTTATAGGTTCTTAAATTGTTGCACAATTTACATGCAGTGAACCAATCTGTTTTTAGTCCGTTTATTCGTACACAGCAGCTAACTCCATCGTATAATGATCTTATTGCTGTAAATAAAATTCCGGATATTCCTATATCTTTCAACCTTCTAAACAGAATGTTTCTATCAATTGCATCATATGCCTATTTAAAATCAATAAAGGCTACAAACGTTGATAATCTTTTAAATTTCCGAGTGTCTACTATGTAAGTAATTGATACAACATGATCTATTGTACTACACCCTTTCCGAAACCCTTTTTGAGCATCATTAAGAATAGTATTATCATGTTCCCATTGCGTTAAACGAGCGTTAAGAATATTGCAATATAGCTTGTAAACAGCTGGCGTAATATGTATTCCACGATAGGAAAGTGGATCTCGAGAGTCTAATGTTGATGACTTTGGTATGGGGTTTATTATACCTTGTTTCCACATATTTGGTATGCGTCCTAGTGTGAAATATCGATTGAACCATATACAGAGTACATTCAATAGCTTAGGACATTTTAACACTTCTGATGGGATAGAATCGACTCCTTCGGATTTATTCTGTTACATTTTACGTAGATCAAGATTAAATTCCGCAAGGTTTATTAGGTCGTTGGAACACGCTGGAGATTCATTGTGATTACTATCCTCCGTTAATACATCTTCAGTGATTATATTAGTTAAAGTCAGATTTAAGAGTGTTTCAAACTCCGATTTCCAAACAGATAAAACATCATTAAAGTCAGAGCTCACATTGCCGTCTCGTGAATCTTCCATTGGAATTGTTTTTCTTCTCTCTTGACTAATTTCTATTTTACCTATTTAATTCCAGAAATGCCTTGGATCATTTGTCTCTGAGTTGTCAATTTCTATTTGTTTATTTTTCACGAATGGTCGTTTTGCTATTGAACTTCTTGAATGAATATTTAAATATATTCCTTAATACGTTACGTCGCTGTCCGTTACTTTTAAGCATATCTTTCTCTGCTTTACATTGTTCATTCCACAGCTGTGACAACGCATTGACCACCATTCTTTTCTTACTTTGCGTCTTTTGTTATTTACTCCAAATTGAATCTTTACGGTTCTATGTGGTAGTGAGCTATGCATTTCATGTTTAATAGTATGCATTATATTAGTGTATGCTATATCTAACTCTTTTTGGGACTTCACATTATTTTCAATATTGGCAACATGCAACTCTAGTTCTTCTAATGATGATTCTAAGAAATCAGCAGGTATGTTTCGATCAAATTTGTCAAAACTAACACTTTGTGTACATGTTTCATCAATGAAATTGGTGACTTTCCATCATTCTGTATTATCCATGTCAAGACGGAGTGATCTGGGTGAGAGGTATTAGCATCCAGAGAATCTAAAATTTTAGTCTGGTTGATAAGGTTAGATTCAAATATCACTTTGAAAAAGTGAGATATAGGGTCCTATAGAAACCACAGCGTCCGAACGCAATGGCATCATAGGTCCGCACTGTACTGCAAACAAGGATTTGATAATACAATGAAAGAGACAAAAAAACAACAGAAAGGGTGGTGAAGACAGGGTTACCGACCTGGAACGGTCAGCAGGCAATAAGGCCTACTGGCTAGCTTGAATCGATTTTATATGCGCACAATCATCGCTATTATCCTGTCTTCAGCGCCCAAATAGACAAGACAGTGTCAACAAACCTACATCCCATCAAAAGGAATTCTCTAACAATAAAGTCCACATCCAGAGAAACTAACTAAAGAAACACATACAAAATAATAAACATCTCCCTTAGTTGGGGTTTCAGTAGGTACAATCATAGAGTCCCAAGAGGTAGTCCAGTCATCGCACAAGTGAAACATGAAGCGTAATGACTGACTGTATAGGGGTCATTAAACATGCAGTGCGCTGTAAAACCAAAGGGTTATATCCTTTTCTGACGAACTTCCTGATTAAATTTGTAAAGCGGTCAGGAAACCCGTCAGACCCCTTTAACTTTCGAAGTTTATAGACCACATCTCCATAAAATGAGGGTTGTGATACGCCTAGTCTTTACACTTAGTTCGGTGTTCATAAGAAACAACACAATAATCCACAACCGAAGCTCCTTGTGGACCCACGAAAGTAAAGTCATTGGCAGTGTAATTTCTTCCGTTCAACATACAGCAATTTGAATCAATTAAAAAATCACAAAATATTTCACCTTCTTTATTAATTGTATAGTCTATCACGTGCCTCTCATGTATGCAGTCAACTCCAGCGATATAATCTTCCAAATCACCGCATCTACCATTAAAATTGCCACATATATAGACAAAATTATTATTACAATATGAATGGATTTGATAAATAAGATTATCGTAGAAATCGCTCATATCAATATTTCTGGATGAGTCAGATGGTGGTAAACAGCAGATACAACAATAACATGTTTTTCCGTCGCTATAGGGGTCACATTTTAACCACAAAATTCCCTCAACTGAGCTATCAAGTATACGAACAGTAAACATTTGTTCAGCCTTGGTGCTGACAAAGCAGCCAACACAGATCCCTTCTTTGCTTTTTAATGCAAATTATTACGGTTGTGTCCATACCACTTATATCCGGGCAACTCGATATAATGCCAATGATGTCAAGATTGAGCGACTTTAGACATTCTGATCTAAGACGGTGATTGTCAGAACTATTATTATGACTCCAACCTCTAACATTCCAAAATCCACATTTGTATTAATAGTAGTTTTCACCAGTATGCCTGTCGAGTATTTCATAGTCTCGTTTTCTATAACTATCGGATCGTTTATATCCACGTTTACTACTGTGTCTATTACCGTGTACTTGTTTGTGTCCATTATCTCGTTCAATGTAATTCGATCGAGTGTTCTGATGGTTAAGATGCGGATTATAATTGGCACGATTGCCTTGTTTAGAACAGCCTCCGTATGACTGACCGTTTGTTGAATCCCGAGCTGTAATCTCTTGTACGCGTGATCCTTGAAGCCGCAATTTGCCTCTACCTAGAGTGTTCACGATAGTGCGAAGGTTAGCGGTCATTGTACGTTGTCGTTTAGGCATATCGTGTTCAATAAAAACATTGTGGTATCGGGAGCTTTCTATTAGTTTATTCTTATTTTGCATGACTCTCTGTTTATCTTCAACTGAACCAAGCTTAGCAATGACTATCCCTTGCCTTGAATCATTATTACTCGTGTTTCGCTCTGCGTTAATAACCATTTAGTTTTAAATTAGCTTTTAGTAAATTATTTACCCGTCTTGTTATGTTTCCATCTTCACGTTCCGGAAAGTTCCTTAAAATGATGCTTAACTTTGTAGTTTCAACCTCGCTTTGACTTTGACCATCATTTCCGACTTTTAAAGTTTGAACAAGCTTGCCTTCCATTTTACACAATCTGTCATTTATATCATCAATCTCATCCCCCAACTCTTTTTTAGTGGTTGGAACAAACGTGTTCTCGACACGCGACGCGATCCGTTCTGCACTTCTTATTTTTTCATCTATTTTCTTAATAAAGCTTTCGTTATCTTTCTTGATATGTTTTACTTTTTCATCTACAGTCTTGGTCAATGATTCTGTTACTTTGACTTCCACCTTTTTTGCTAGGCCATCAATTCGAGAGTTAAATTATTTTCTTACACCGTTTATTTCCTCTTGGATTTTTTCCATAATTTCTTTGTTCTACACTGAGTTTCAATTCGTTAAATCGCGCGTCCATTGACGATTTCATGTCTTCAATCGCACGCAAGACAACCTTAGTTTCTACAGACGTTATATGCTCGGCATTATTTCCGCACGTGTGCTTTGATTATTACTTGCTTTTGTTTTAGAGACGTGATTTGTCTGTTCCGCATTATCTGTTATTGTCATGTTAACTTCTGGCGATTCGTTTAACTTTTTTCTTGGTCTACCCTTTTTATTATTTCTCGTATTAGCTTGTTTAACCGTTTTGTTTTCATCATTTTCGTTCGTGTCATTTGTCTGAGCATTTTTTTGCATTGCTTTTCATAATGTTTCGTGTTGCTTTAACAACATTTCTTTCTGTCGTTACTTCAGGACTACATGTTCCTTTTAATTTCGTAGCTTCTGATTCGCTAACTGTTGGCATAGACGGGTATAGAGATTACGTGACAAAATCGATACTAAATCAGGTGAGATATGGCTTCTCAGGTAAAGCGTAAATCAACATGTAGTATAGGTAGTATAGGTGTAAACTTTAAAAGTTAAATATCTGAATAATGGCATAAAAGTTCTCCAGCAAGTTTAGAATATTAAAAGTCAGTCAATTAAAATATCCTAAAATATCCATATAAATATCACTTATAACACTTTAAAGCACACAATTGTTCGCTTGTGAAAAAAATGTAAACTCACACTTTGTGCATACGTCACTATCATACTAACACACAATCATATCATGATATTAAGATCCCATGAAAATGTAACTGTTCTGATAACTGTCACCCAAATGCTGCCTGTTTCAAAACTAATAGATCCTTCACGTGTCATTGTAGAAATGGATACACTGGCAATGGTGTAAATTATACATGTACATTTTACACCACTGCAAGTGTATCCGTTATTACACAGACATGTGAAAGATCCGTCAGTATTGGAACAGGCAGCATTTGCACGACAGTTATCTGTATAATTAGCGCTACACTCATCGACATCTGCAAGTAGGTTTGTTTTCTGGGATCTCAATATCACGTAAACTTTTTTGATATCAGCTGTTTTAATTTATTAAAACTGCTTATGTGTTAGAATTTTATATTCTTGCGTATCAAAAGAAGATAACGATATACGAGGAAATGAACATTTCATTGAAATGAAACTGAATTAAAGTACATTTCCACTGTCTTAAACGCACAACTGTGATCTAGTGTCGTTATATTTAATGGAAGCTTACCTGTGCAATTTACACCATTTCCAGTGTATCCATTGATACAGACACATGTGAAGGACCCATACTTATTGGAGTAGGTAGCATTTGCATGACAGTTATCAGTATTAGCACTGCACTCAAGTAACAAATACATTTCCAATGTGATCTCAATATCATGAAATTATTGTTTGTTGATACCTGCTGTTTTAGTTTGAAGAACATCATAAAAAAAGCACGTTTCATAATTTTAGTTTGCTGCATTTAATTTAATCAACACATGACATTTGTGTAAGGTCATCAAAAATGCAACTGCATTACTTTTGCTGTTTCACGCTGAGCACTGTTTGTTTACAAAAGAGTATTCAATAGAATATAATGCTGGTGCGAGACAAGGACGCTTATTGATTAGAAACGTATTAAACGTATATAAACATCGGAAAAGAATAAAAATTACATATTTATACTTGATTTCAATATCATGGAATCACTGTTGATATCTGCTGCATTAATTTGAAATGAAACGTAATGTATATTTTGGATTTCTTTGTTGTTGTTTTTTGAATTCATCAAATGATCTATTAAAAACGTGCGTCCAGTTTATTGTTGTTTTAAAATAAGATTATTTTACGAAGAAACGATCGACATTCTGACATCTATCTGATCACTTGTTTGTTTGCAAATAATATTACGTTATGTTATGAATGGAGACAGAATTAAAGCATATGTTCACTTTCTTATAGCCAAACCATGATTTTATTCTTGTTGTCACTACAGGAAGCTAACCTGTGCAGTTTACACTATTGCCAGTGTATCCGTTATTACACATACATGTGAAAGATCCGTAAGTATTGATACAGGCAGCATTTGAATGACAGTTATCTGTATTATTAGCACTACACTCATCGACATCTGCAAGTATGTTTATTCAGCTGTTTTAATTTATTAAAACTGCTTATGTTTTAGAATTTTATATTCTTGTGTACCAAAAGAAGATAACAATATACGAGGAAATGAACATTTCATTGAGAATAAACTGAAATAAAGTGTATTTCCACTATCTTATACGCAAAACTGTGATTTAGTGTCGTTATATTTATTGGAAGCTTACCTGTGCAATTTACACCATTGCCAGTGTATCCATTGATACAGACACATGTGAAGGACCCATCATTATTGGAACAGGTAGCATTGGCATGACAGATGTCAGTATGAGCACTGCACTCATCAACATCTGTACAGAAATAACAAATACATTTCCATAGGATCGAAATATCATGAAGTTATTGTCTGTTAATACCTGCTGTTTTAATTTAAAGAAAATAATTGAAAAAAATCACGTTTCGTATAATTTTAGACTGCTGCATTTAATTTAATCAACACATGATCTTTGTGTAGGGTCTTCAAAAGTGCAACTGCATTACTTTTGCTGTAACTTTCAACGAAAACACAACGGTCTAATATCTGACTGATATCTGCTGCATTAATTTGAAAAATAAACGTAACTTATATTTTGGATTTCTTTGTTGTTGCTATTTGAATTCATCACTTGATCTATTAAAAACGTGCGACCAGTTTATTGTTGTTTTAAAATAAGATTATTTAACGACGAAACGATCGACATTCTGACATCTCTTTGATCACTTGTTTGTTTACAAATGTTTATTCAAAATAATATAACGTTATGTCATGAAAGGAAACAGCATTAAAGCATAACTTCACTTCTTATAGACACACCATGATTTTATTCTCGTTGTAACTACCAGAAGCTTACCTGTGCAGTTTACTCCATTGCCAGTGTATCCGTTATTACACAGACATGTGAAAGATCCGTCAGTATTGGTACAGGCAGCATTTGATACTATTGAAATATAAATGGTAAGCATCAAATGGTAAGCATTTAACTAATAAATTAACTCAGTTACAAGTTTAATATAATCAGTAATTATATTGTAAAACAATGCGTCTTATAATAATGGTGCGGGAACATCATTTAAGGCAAGTCAAAAGTCGTACATGGTCAACACTTATGATTAGATAGCAAGACGTTGTATTCGTTCAAGTATATTATATAATAAATGAAACTCAGTCGTGTGAACTAGGAAATCTTGATATGGTTACATATCAGGAGGAAATCAATGGTTTTTAATACGAGTCGATCACCATATATGGATTCATACCGTTTATTATAAATGTCTTGGTAATGTGTAATTTAAAAAGATGTTATATGTCCTGGATAAATACCGCCTTGTATAAAGAAGGCAAAACATATAGCATGTGGGAAATAGAAATAGTGTAACATATTATCGAGAGAGTTTGGATTTGCTATTTTGGTGGATTATCATGTACACATGCAAGTTAAACCAGTTAAGATCTTGTGTAGCTGTAAAGCTCTGTTGCAACTAAAAGGTTTATATATTAATAGAGTAGTGTTTACATTACAGTTGGATTTGTTTTACAGTCACTATGCTTATTATTATTATTATTACTATTATTATTATTATTATTATTATTATTATCATTACTATTATTATTATTATTACTATTAGTTTTATCTTTGTTAAGGTCTAAAACTATGTTTTGTTGTTAAAAATAGCAATTGGCTCATATACGTTTAAAAACTAAGTTTTTGGATTTTGTTTTTAATTTTTTGGATTATAATTAATAATACGATTATCTCAAAAAAATGTCTATGTCAATAAAGGATTAAAGAAATCGAAGTTTCGAAAATCTACTTTCAAACATATTGTATATCACAACGTGGTGAATTTCAAATCAAACAATAAATAACGTGAGATGTACGTCTCAAATAACATTAAAAGCTTGACATAAGTTATAGTTACAAATAAATCATTGAGTACATTACAATACAACATTTTGCAAAGTCCTTTTTTGAATACAATATTTTATGTTAAAACGTCATTACTATCTATCTCAGTTGTGAGGATAATCTCTACATATCTATTATTGTGTATTGCGCAATAATGTTAACAGTGTATAATAATAACTTCCTCAAGAATGTGTATTAAAATATGTTCATCAATATTATTATATAAAATTATTTAAAGGGTATTACTTAAATTGTTGAAAAACGTTATTTCTTCCACGTTTAACTACGTGTGGTATTAACCGATTTTCTCAGATACTCATATGTCAGTTATATATAAACGTATAGCACAGCTTCAGAAAGAGATCATATGAATTCGATCGAGTTTAGCATAAATATTCAAAGTATTTAGAAAACAAATAGCACAATACTGATGTCACCGAGCGTTACATCATTTTCGATGTTACGTTAACGAAAATAACGTCTAATTATCTTTAACCACGTTAGGCTCTCGGTAGGGCAAAAATGAGAGAGTGGATTATTTCTGATTTGAGTAGTGGTTCTTAGGTTTATAGTCCCTCTACCGTATGAGTCAATACAATCATCGACTTTTTATGTATTACAATAGTATACTATATTTTTAACTTGTAATTGTCCACATTATTTTTATATTTTATATAAACACTTCTAGGCAGTGCTTCCAAGCTACTGTTTTATAGTATACAATATAAAATGTATATTTGTACATACATTTTAATTAAAGGGAGGTAATAGTAATATTATCTACTATTTGAATGGTTCAATATATGCAAGAAACCGGATCTTTTTAATTTGAATTGTCGTCAGATATTTCTGCGACTTTCAGATTTGCTTAATAGTTATAAAATGAACTGTTTATATCAAAATAAAATTAAAGATTGTGCATCTTGTCAAGTTCCGTAGCACAGTACAGGTAAGAAAAACAAAATGAACGCTATTTATATTGATCAATAAACGCTTATTAAATCATATAATGATAGTTAACGCACCATGTTGTTTAACACGTAACGTTGCTAAAACAAAGTATGGGACAAAGTGATCGTTCTTTATAACAAAAACCATATATCAAAATAATCTGCTAAAAAAAACAAACTCAAACAATAATTTTCTTGACATAAAAATACAGACATACAGCAAAAATGCGCTTTTTTTAAATGTTTGGACATTTCATAGGACAAAGCTTTATTCGCGTTGTAAAAATGCCGCGATTTTGTTCTTTAAAATCATGATGAAAACATAAAATTAAGAAAAAAACTATTTGTATTAGTATACTCTTGGTGTATTTACTCACGTAAATAAGAGCTAAATAATGGTTAATAAACGCAATTACTTGGACATTCCAGCCGCTTTATATTTTCTTGATTTTGTTTGCTTTTTCAAACGGAACACAGACAATAAGTCATGACGTCATGGAAGGAACAGACGTTATTTAAATGAATATCAAGATTTCATAAAAATATCCCAAGCAATTTACGCAAATAAAAAAAATAGAGATTGCTCTTGTAATGAAGCGGTCGGCATTTTTTCGAAGTGACACCAGTATTGTGCGCGACGTCATAGTCATTCCAAAAGACATATTTATTGAACATATGTCGGTATTCTTAATGTATTAACATATATATTTCGAAGAAAATATGTACGATTTTAAAATGTTAAGTTTTTGTATTTCCTTTTTGTATTAACTTTTATCAAAAATTGATATTACTCATATTTAATAATTTATGAACATTTTATTGCTCCGTTATTTTTTCAGACGTCGACAATTTCAACTTAAAAGCAAGGAAATGTTCGTTTACCTACTTATATTTATCTTAGTTTTCCTTGTTCAATATTCATAAAATTTCATAATTGTAATTTTGGAATACGAGTGACAATGCTATTTTAGTTTTGTGTATTTTTGCCGACGATTTTCCTTTTATTTAGCCATTCCCGAAATGCAGTTATAAAATAAAGACATCACACTTTAGACTGCTCCGTAGATCGTTTGCTCGCCCTATTATATCATTCATTGCAGCGTGATTAGACAGGGTATGGATGTTTTGTTTAAATCATTTGATTTTCTATGATATGGATTACAACATGTATGAATCTGAAAGGTTTACGTCCATACATGAGCGCGATATCGAAAAGGTTCACGTATTTTTGAATAGCCCTCGTTTTAGCATTACTATTTTTTTTATTATTTTTTTATTATTATCATTAATATTATTATTATTATTATTATTATTAACACATATATTACCCTTTTGTATATTAGTGTTTCCTCTTGTTTTACTGAAGTAAGAACTGTTTATTAGACATTAGTGAGAAAAGTCTTTGTGTATAAACTCCATGATAAACACCCTACTATAAAGATATAACATATTAATTATATGAAACAGCATTACCCGTGTAATACATTCATAACCTAAACACTGTTTAAATGAAACCTACATTAAAGCCTCTTTGTCACACACTATATATATCTTGGTGACGGTTAAGTACAATGTTAAAAGCCAGAAAGAATATTGTTGGAGCTTATTGGTAGAGCGTTCGTCGAGTAACGGTTGTGTACGTGTACTGTGATTATTTTATTACCTCTTTCACAAAGTACGCGAAGGTTAATAGAGCAATTGGTGTCAATCCAATGCCCTGATGTTTTATCAACTACTTTATAGTAGACGTAACCACATTGGTAACCTCTGCTTTGAATTGGTCGGTTTACGGACCAGTCTGTGTATGAAACAGTCTCATTTGTTTCGTACCACTTCCAAGTCCCATTTGCTTCGAATAGCGTCACTCCAATCCAAAATCTGTAGTATGGATAACCTAAATCAAGAAGAATATTTAGGTAAATATGACAAATATCCTTATTTTCTAAATTGTATGTTAATGAAGATATCTGCATACTAAATGATAAAGTAAACAAGGTGTTAATTAGTATAGAGATTATTTAAGTGCTGGGATCGATAATAGGGCAAGCCGTAACAATATTCGAGGCGTGTACTTCTTTTTACGAACGAGAGGATGCACGCTTACCATCGATTGACAGCTTTTCGTATAATCGAACTAACTTTACGTATAATCGAACTCACTAGTAAATTCTTACGTATAATCGAACTCACTAGTAAATTCATGGATATATTACATTTTAATCAGTGTATGTATAGTTTTAACCAAAATATTTTCTTTTGTTGAACGTTCCCGGCAAACGACTACGGCGTCATCAACACTTTACTGACGACATGTCTCAACGTCACAGTTAGTTTGTTTTGTGTTCGGAGTTAGCTATTAATATTTAGCCATAATCATTATGAATTATCTGTCATCGAGAAAACCGGATATTCACCCATATGGATATTCACCCATATAGATGTAAAGAATAACAAGGGGAAAACAACGCTTCTTTGAAATTATAAAACCCAACACTATGTAAAACTTACATTTCGGTATCATCCTAAACACCAAGGTATTACGTTATGCGATGATGGGAAATGGAACGAGCATATTAAAAACATGTTCTCATCTGCATCAAACTTGTTGGGATAATGGGGAAACTTAAATATAAAGGAAATAGAAAAACAATGAACCAACATATATGTCTTATTTGAGACGTAGTTTAGAGTATGCATCAACAGCTAGGGATTGATGTACTATCTATGAAAAAGTTTCGTTAGAAAAGCTACAATAAGAAGCCGCGCGTTAGCTACCGGTATTAAGAGGTCCATTAATACATTGATAATTTGCAATCCACTCACTTTTAATGAGTTGAGCTCGCTATGAGGAAGTTCCTTATTCATATTACTGTCCCGTAATATTTCGCCATACAAATTCAATAGATATAGTGTTATATATCTACAGAAATGAATACCCCAGACTTAATGCATAATACAGAGGATGTGTGTGTGTGCGTGTGTGCGTGTGTGGGTGCGTGCGAATTATCCTATTACTTGTAGAAGATCACGTTTGTTCAAATTAAATTGAATGCACGGGGTGAAATAACTAGACAATCAGCATTTAACATAATTTGGAATTTCTTTTCCAAATTGATCTGTAGTACCCTAGACAAGCATAGTTAATTCCATTGGATGACAAATTATCCCAACCTTGAGTTCACACACTCTAAAACTATTTTTCTCAGGAACCATTGGACATATTTTGACATTTTCTTTTTCTTTCAATTTTGTTCAATTGGGCATAACAATTATGAAGAGTCATATAAACAAGTGTAAAGCACATATTATGCTAAATAACCGTTGTACCTGGCTTCAAAACTGAAACTATAATGGTTAAAATGTGTAATACTTTTCATTTAGTTTCAACTTTAATTTATAGTACTTCCTAACCCCGCACTGGTGTTCTCATTTGCTAAGCTTAGCCGAAAGGTAAATCAAAGTGTGTTATATTAAATAAACTATACATATGCTATAACTGTAATTTGACCAAGAGCAAGTAGAGCGCTACAGTGTGGAACATTATTTAAAGATAAACAACCATATTTAATAATGCACACCATTTCAAAACATATGTATATTATACATGTTATATTTGCTTGGTAGTATTAGGTAGATATAAATATCGAACCGGAAATGTAGCATTCAATGACGACCGTCAACAATAAAAACACACACAGAAACAAACAACAACTATAAAGATGAATAACGGGCAAGATATGACATTACAGACACAAAAAGGTTGGCAATAGGGCTACCGCCTTGCGAAAGGTCAAAGGCAAAAAAGGGCCGCTGAGAGTTTAAACCAGGTTCTAGGGTGCACCAAACTTCACTATTACCCTATTGTCATCCCAATAAACGGGACAGTGTAAATAAAGATATCCCAGCCAGGTTATATTCTCTAACACACAAGCCAGCATTAATAGACAGTATAACACATAAATGATCATGTAAATATGAATATAAAAGAGCAAAAGCCTATAAAGCCACAAATTAAGTACTCATTGACTTGGCAGAAGTCAGAGCGACGAGGGAACAAACCATTAAGTGTACGACAATACAGTATTTAAGACAAGCATCAACGCTACCGCCCTTTGAGGATTTAGGCAGACGTCATCATAGTGTCCACAATCTGTCCTGTCATCGAACAGTCAACGAGGAAAGCAAAGTGGTGAACTGTAAATGGTCAACCACTAAAAATGCTGTACGTTGCAAAATGATAGGGTCAAAACCTCTTTTGATAAACTTTTAACAAGTTTAATAAAGATTGTATAAAAGTGATTATGACCAAGGATCTTACGAAGATGGTAAATCACATCAGTATAGAAGTCAAGTTGTGATAGTCCTTGTCTCAGAAGTTATATTTTATAAGTAGATCAGAGTTACGATAATAACACTGTACAAAGGTTTTTCAAAGTGTACGGTAACGGTAGCCCTGATGAAGTCATATCGTACGTAAAGTCTGTTGCATGTGTCAATGTCAATGGGTACAATACGTCGTACGGTCACATTAATAGGCATTCTCTGACTTTTGAGACGCTATAATCTGATATGTTTTCTTAATTGTAAAGCAAAGCAATTGTTAAACTATCGTTTCCTAAACAATGGGGTTAGGATCTATTTCCGTCATACATGATAGCCCGACACATTTTTTTAGTAGTAATTGCTATACTTTAAAAAAACACAATTATATCATAAACAAATGTACGAAAATGTTCGATCTGTATTATCTATATTCATAGAACAAACTGTTAGTATTACCATTGTAAAGCAAATCGGCGAGGAACACATTTTCTTCCAACGTTTCGATTATCACAATATAGGAACTTTGGTTATGGCAGAATTCCTGAAATATTACAAATAGATAATATTAGTAGTCGTATAACATGTATAATATTCATGAAAGAGAAAAAACAATGGTTGTATATACCTACTTTTCTTTAATGGGGCCATTATGCAACACTTATCACATAACATGGCATCTGGCAGTGTCAAATGTCATGACTCATTTATAGTTATAGACTAGAGTATTATCCCTGCACAGTGTTTGTATATAGTAAAACTTTTAGTCCTTCGAGTTTGCATGGAATACTAAACGATACGTTCAAACAGACCCTAATTTGTATGATATTTGAAATTTGACTTTACCAAAAGCATGTACGTAACGTTAAATTAAGTTTTTAGTGTCGTATTATTTGGAGTTTGAACATGTAAAGCCGCGTAATTGATCATGCAGATATGCACTTTTCTGCCTAATAAAGGGGTGACCTAATCAATTTTGCTTTATTAGGCACTGACCAAATAGAGCAAATCAATGCGGAATCCCTCGGCGTTTATTGTACGTAACGTGCATGACGTTATCTGACGTCATGTACGTAACGTTGCATGACGTCATAAAACAAACAAAAAACAACAACATGGCGGCTTCCTCGATAAGCGTAACATTCTGAGAGATAGGTAATAATAGTAATTCATACAAAAAATGTGGATAATCTACATGATAAATAGAATAGTATGTCAGTGCGTTTTACTATCAAGTGTATTAGGCTCGGCACGAAAACGAAGAATGGCGAGGCGGCAGAGCCTCGCAATTCTTCGTTTTCTAAGCCTCGCCATTCTTCGTTTTCTAAGCCTCGCCTAATAAACTTGATAGTAAAAGGCACTGGCATAATATTCTCTATATATCTGACGTCGTCTAAACAACAACACGACGTCACCTATTTCTTACAAAATGACGCGGTGTTAAAGGTAAATTGACAATATAAAAGTGCAATTTCACGTCGTATGTGAGAATACAATCTTTTATTATATACTTTCCAGTGATATAGTGGATTTTATGAGTAAAATAAAATCTTTTATCATATACTTCCCTGCAAATATGTTGTTTTTGAATATACGATTCGACATAGACCTAGCTAGTCATAACAATCAGGATTTCGTTGCCGGGCAATAAAGCCTTATCACACGCGTGAAATATAGGGTGAAAACATGTCATATCACGGAAATAGTCGAAAGTTCATCTCGATCCTTTTACCGGAGTGATACGGAAATAACCGATTTGACCACGACTGTATATTCTGTTTTCGCGGCAGATTATTGGCTCTGTGGATGAAACCACTTATAAAAATTCATCTTGATTAGAATTCAAATTCAATAGATTTCATTTCCAATAAGGTTTCGGAAAAAAAAAAAGTTGTGTACCGCTTACGCGGCAGACATGAACACATCAGAATGGACTAGATCTATTAAAAAACTGTTGTTTTTTTCACCTGGAAAACAGCGTTGTGTTGACATTTCGACAAAGCTGAAGTATATGTTTAATAGAATACAAAACGTGCTAAAGCTCTCGGGCTGATATGACTTCTCAGGCCTGATATGGGGTGTGATATGAAAATACCCATTAATTATTCTCTATATATTGTCATTGTTTATATTTCACGTGTGAAAATATATTTTCACTGAAAAATGACGTCATGCAAATGTTGACGTTTGTTACGTTGTTGACGTTATTGACGTCAATTTTTTGGCTCATTATATTGTTTATGCATAGATTTTCAGGTTGTTAGTATATAATAAATAGAATAGTTGTTTGTTTGTCGTGAATATAGGATTTATATTCATCTCGAAGTGAGAAAACTCAAATATCTTCACTCGTACTAAAGCACTCGTGAAAATATGTTTTCTCATTTCTCGATAAAAATAAATCCTATATTCACTCAAAACAAACAAATATTCTCTATATATTTCGTGACTGTGTATTTTGACTTGATAAAAAGGATATAATACTCGGATGAGTCATATCGATGAGATTAAATATGGCGGGAATGTCTTTACTTACACTGTCCGTTTATTGGAATGCCAATAGGGTAAGTGTGAGGTTTGGTGCACCCTAGAATCTGGTTTAAACCACCTGTGGACCATTTTTGCCACTGCCGTGACTTTTATTCATCTTTAAAGTTATTCTATGTTTCTATGTTTCTGTGTGTGTTTGTGGTTGTGGTTGACTGTCGCCCTTGAATGCTACTTTTCCAGTTCGATTTTTATATCTACTTTTGCAACCCATAATTGTTTTACTACACGTTAACAAGCCACATCACTTTAAGATTCTCTGTATGACATATAATACACCCAGCATGTATTTCAAGTTTGACGAGATACATATAACAATACATTTTATAATAGATAATCGCCCATTAATCAAACATTTTTTTAATATAACAGGCAATTAATACAACCTAAAAGTATTTATGTAGTAATGTATATATACACAAAATAAATAAAGAATATTCCCAGCATTTTTTTAGTAAACATTGTTTTTAAACATGTTTTATTGACGAAATATCCATTATAAAACCCTGCTAATATAAGCTTTCCCATCGCTTAGTAGAATTAAGGCGGGACCACGTAATGTTTGCGTTTGTTGTTTCCAATGGATCCCCTTTTTAGTTTTTATTAAATTTATTGAAAAAAAACCCAGTATTTCTGTCTCCCTTGTTTTGAAAATTTCCTTACAAAAAAAGTCCTAACAAAGGTTCCACCTTTAAAGGTTGATAAAACTAACATTTTTAAATAAGGAACAAGTTTATCAAAATGAAAATGATAACAATCACGCACTAACTCGATACATCTACTATTCTAAAATTGTGAACCATGCCTACATATGAGTTTGAATATAGATCTGTATTGTTTTAATTGATATTCAACACATCAAAAAAGCAAATTAAATGCATACCACAGCTTTGTTGAAGGTCAAATAGCTGCCTGAAAACAGATAGCACGAAACACCATTACCGTACCATCCACTGGGGCAGGTATTATTTTTCCCTGCATAAAATAATAAAGAGAGTTTAACGAAGTTATGTATCATTGCACTAATAAATTAGAAATATTTAAAATCTTCCTCATTATCTTGGATAAACGCGTAACAAACATAAGTAAAAGTGTAACATTACATTATCGTTAACTAGGATATAATGGGATATACGAGAGCTCTTCGGAAAGTTCTGAGATTTTGTAACATGTATGCGTATGTGGAAATATTTGACAAAATGATTTACATGGGAATAAGGTTATATTATTCCTCTACGAAATGACGGAGTTTGATGTAAAAATATGCATAAACGTAAAAAGTTATGATGTTTTACAAACACACAGGTAAGGCATCGCGGAACATCTAGTGGCATGTTGATACACCAATTTATCCCAACGAGCACAAACACGGAACATGCGTAATACATCAGTCAATAAGTTGTAAGTAGTTCACAGAGTTTAGCAAATTCCCTTACAGTCACGCTGAAAATGCGTTTTCAAGTAACGTCTAACAATCTAAATTATAGTACAGGGCATAATGTGTAACGTAAACGGCTGACAATTCGAATGCAATGACGTTAATCATGTTAATAAGGGAAAGGACGTCTGAAAAAATAGCATGACGTGTCGCGCCTTTTAAGTGAAAACCAAAGCTACAAAGCAAACAAGATTCATAATATGTGATCCACCAACACGACATATTGGTTGCCAAAGTGACACCTCTGTCATACATAATTTATACAAATTTAAGAAATAAAATATTTCTCATTGCTTTAATAATAAACAACATGGAAGCCGAATGTATTGTCCATATCTTTGTTTCGTCCGTAAAAAATTGATCTGTCTCAGACTTTTTCGACAGCCCTCGTATATATGTATTGACTATTGGTCAGCCAGATTTGAAAGAAAGTGGGTGGGGTATGGTAAATATTTGTTTGCATTAAATAGACACATTTTCTTTTTAAAAAAAACAATACTACTAAAGAGAACAGTAATAAAATGCACTTGAAATGTAAAAAAATAAATAAAATAATTACAAGAACAAAAGTATTGAGTTTAATATCCCAAAGTTTGAAGCGAAAATACTTGTTGTTTTAACATTTTTTTCCTGAAAAGATTTGGTTTATAATATAGCCCAATCATCCATCGACGGCACACAAGATTCATTTCTTAATATAAAAACTAATGCAGTCAAACTTTGTTCTTTTCCGAGTATGGTGTTGTGGAAAAAAATAAATAATTTCAATGCCATGTGCCAGTGAATAAAGGTATTATTTTGGGTAAAAAGAGCACTAGTTTACATGATTATTTATGTATCCATTGATAATATTAGGATAATTAATTGAAAATAAAGAATATTTATGTACTAAAAATATACCAACGATTTTTCTCCATCCTACTTTGCTTACTTAGTTATAACTAAATGAATTTTAACTAGCTTTTCTCCATTATATATATAGTTAATTGATATTCTTCTTTTTCATTACATAGTGCATGTATTGGTCAATTTGCACATACCATTCGCCACCCACTTTTTTTTTTTATCAAATATGGCTGACCAATAGTCCTTAAGTGCTTTTTTGTTTAAAATATCGCTAAAATTGCAATATTTTGCATGTGATTGCAAGGGTTGTGTCACAAGTATTACAGTCTAAGTTATACAGTTTGATTACAAAAAGCACATAAAATACAATATTAAACCACAATTAAAAAAATAAAAAGCTAAAAAAAGGATATAGAAAAAGAAGAAGAAGATAAATGTTTATTAAAGTGTCACAAATCATCATATTGCATACACAACGTTCAGTACAACATATTAAAATATATGAGATTTTGGGCCGATATCGGCCTATGAGACACTAATTTATACAAGTCAATGCATGTATATTAAAGATACAGCTAAAACATAAAACATAAAACATGTAAAACATGCATAACGAACAGTTAGCATTAGCTTAAGACAATTCGACTATGTTTAATGGAGATGCAAGTTAAGATTCTTTGTATTTTTAAGGATTTCCAACTAACTGTTCGTTAAAACAGGTTCAATAAAAAGCCGATTGTGTGTTATTTTGGGTCTTTTAAAATCTAGATAACACTCATTCTTAAGAAAAATCAAACATTATGTAGTTTAAAAATAGTTTACAATATAATAACTTAGAATTTGCAAACATTAAAATAAAATACTTAGATTAATATGGTACTTCTCATTCTGTTCATTTTACATAGCGTTGAAGATATCTTAAATTGAAGTTTTTCATTTTTCATAAGAAAACCGAATGTTTCTGATGGCATAAAAGTATAAAACAAAGTGTCGATAAGCGAAGCCGCTTGGAAAAGTTCATACCGGATATCATCATACAATGTACAATTTATTAAAAAATGAATTTCGTCTTCCACTTCACCTAAGTTACAGTATTTGCAAATTCTTTCGTTAAAAGGAGTTTTTGGACGGATGCACCTTCCAGTTTCTAAAGCTAAAGGTAAATTACAGCATCTGAATTTTGATAGCGTTTTCCGTTGGCCCCTTGATAAGTTCATTTTAACATAGAATTCCGTTTAAATTTCAACTTATATGTTCTATAAGTACTTAACTTGTTTCCATTTGTATTATTACCATTACTATTTAATTTCTTCTCCCATTTAACATGCTCCTTATCTATTAGTTTTTGTCTAACAATATTGATACACACATCTTTACATGGCTTTTCACATAACATGCAATATTGTATTTCTAGATCATTTGTAAATACTAACATGCTCTGTTCCCATGATTTGCTTATATTCAATGACCATTTATGAATGATGTTACATAATCTATTTTCTGGCATGCATTTTAATCTGCACCATAATCTTACAGTCTCTATCTTTTGTTTAGCAATGCATGATTCCATTCCCATATCACCACGGGTAGCTATATTTGATGCATATTTACTTGTACCTAAGAAATATCTACATGCTTTATTTATGACTATTTCAACGTCCATAAATACAGTACAGGTTCAACAAGTGTTTCAATCAACCTTTTATATACATCATATTTCATTCCACCTGCATTTAAGTATTTTGTGTATACTGCTCCAAGTGCGCGACTGGCTGATTTGGTTATTTCTCTTACCGATTTAGAAACATCTAAAAATTCGTTAAACCAAAAACCAAGGTATTTGTAGCATTTTGAAATGTCTACAGATTTATCACCAAGCATGAAAACAAAGGATGACAATTCTTTCGTTGTCGGCCTAAAATGCATGACTTTAGTTTTTTCTTGGTTAGCTATGATGAGGGAGAAATAAATCAAACGTATCCATTCACTTCCTAAAGCGGATGACTTTATCACAAACACGCTCTCCATCATAACATATTCGCTTGGCGGCCGCCAACAATAACATATACATACATACACTGAACAAAATTGCTAAGTATCAACTTTTTATATCTTAACTAATTTTCTTATTTTAAATATACTTTAGAATAGATATATGATAAGTATTTTGTTTTGACCAATAGTTTGTAAAACATTTATTTTTTGTTTAAATTGTTACATCTTTTGAGAGTAATTTTTTTTTAAAACATTGCCGTTGGTCATCCTGGTCAAATTGAATAGCCAATTGACAGTGAAAAAAACAACACTCTTCATCTTCAATAATTTTAAATAATTGTTTTAGATAGGAATTTTATGATTCAGCAATACACACCCAGTATACGAAAATCATTATTATTATAATAGCAATAAGTAAAAAAAAGTAGTGTTTAAATTTAAACAAGCAGGTAAACTTTAAACAGCATTCAAACACAAATCCGACATATAGTTGGAAGGAAAACAAAATAATGTTCCTACCTACCTAGCCATCTGAAAAATTTAAGGTCGGGTGTGGGCTGACCAAGATATTTTTAAGTGTGGCCTTAGTGTGTTTTTTCTCCGCATGACGTACGCATGACGTACGCACGAGCGCATATGCGTACACAGTAGCTACGCCTCGGACCTATTCCAAACGCAACGAATGTGAACATATATTTATTGCACCTCGCACAAAATCCTAGACATTTCATTGGATTAGAGCGGTCACATGGTGACCCTCTACTATTCTATAGGGGTTCAGTAGATTTCATAGAGGGTCACTAAAACAATATGGACTACAATTTCGATTCAAAGTTTAAATAATTTGCAAATAGTTCTTTAAACATAATAAGTAAATTTGATAATGTTTTTAAACTGTACCAGTCGTGACGTCAACGTCATGACGTCAAATTGCGCAAACCTTTCAATGACGTTGACGCTCCATTAAAATGGGTTAAATATCGGCGTTTGCCTTAAAAAAGGTGCTCGATGCAATAAATCAGTTATTGGGTTTGTTACTGACCCCCTACAGAAATATGTGGGGTCAATCGGCTATCGCCTCGTCCCCTATAAATCTAACTGACCCCACATATTTCTGTAGGGGATCAGTAACAAACCCAATAACTAATAATAGATTTCATTCACAATGCATTATTGCCTGTTTTGAAACTATCATAATATTGTAAAATACGTGTGTCTAAGTATTGCTATTGGTAACGTACAAATGTAACTCGGGTTCGAATCGCCGTTCTGGGGTTGTATTTGAGAAGTTTCGGTGTTCATCCACTCGGACACGTCGGTTTTCTCCCGAGTAACCTGGTTTCCTCCCATTCATTAAGATTTTTTAATGACAATCAAGTATAGTATGCGGAAATAAGCATCACAAAATATACATCACATGCGCGCACAAACGAACGTCAACTATTGACGCAAGAAATGACGTCTTTTTGTGAAAGGGGTGTACTATGCTAAACGCCAATAGCCAGAAAATAACCTGGTCTCGATATATTATTCTTGCTACGAATCGATTTGGCTGAAATTACTAAATAACATATAAAAAAATCTATATTTTTTTCTGACACATTTTTCAGTATTTTCAATGAAACATATTTTCTTTGAGGAAAACGGAAATTTCAAAAACACCAATTTTCAGTGAAGTTTTCGAACAAGCTTACAGCTGAACATTTTTTTTATATCAGACAATCGCTTTAACCATATATAATATTTTCTCAAAATTTCGTAGCACTAGTATAAATAAAACTATGCACAATTTCTAGAAAAATGGATGTTTGAAAAATGGCGTCAAAAGTGAACCATGCATTCTTTACGACGTCATATCTTCAACGCCTTAATGATTATTAAAAAATAAATTCAGTTCCAAATTCAGAAAGTTTAAATTTTTAATTTGGTATAAACTTCATATGCAGTTTCAAAAAAATATCATATGTGTGATTTCACCTTAAACTTGGCTAATATACCACATAAGCTCCAAGTTTTATTTGGTAGAATGCACCGAAGAACAGTATAGACCGCACGGCGTAAAGAGAGGTAATTTCAAAAATGCAGATTCTGAATATAGATTACAAACATTTATTTTAATTGTATACGTTATTTGTAATAGATAAAGTCTGGACTCAACGAGTCGCTTTATTTTAACACCGAGATGAGCATAGCCCATAGAGGATTTTAAATAACCAACGAGATGAGACATGTTTTGTAGCATGGTGTGCTTAGTGACCCTCCCCGTAGATCTACTCCAAATTCCATTTATCGGAAGTAAGAGTATGGTAAAGCGCCACCTCTTTGTTGATCATGAATTACACCGTTTGTTGCTATGCATTCATCAAAGGAAATTTCACCGACCATACTACAAAGGTGATTAACGAATACTGTGTTGTAGGTGGAGTATAAGAGTGTGTGCATGGCAATTGATGTTCTTACGTTAAGCGTAACTTAAGACGCCGATGAAGTGATTTAGTATGTTACGCGTAACATAGGCTTAAGTTACGCGTAACATAGCTAACCAATGAATGATGTTTTTTTGTTACGCGTAACGTAAGCAGCCAATGAAGTGATATTCTTATGTTACGCGTAACATAGGCTTAAGGTACGCGTAACATAGCTAACCAATGAATGATGTTCTTATGTTACGCGTAACTTAAGCAGCCAATGAAATGACGTTCTTATGTTACGCGTAACTTAAGCAGTCGATGAAATGTTTTTCCTAGTAAGTTACGCGTAACATCGGCTTAAGTTACGCGTAACTTAACTTTGGTTACGCGTAAAATAGGATCTTATGACGCTGGCAGCCAGAACGGCATCATTTACGCTACATTAACTGTGGTTACGCGTAACTTAAGCTTATGTTACGCGTAACATAAGAACATAATTTTATTGGCTGCTTAAGTTACGCGTAACATAATTTGGTTACGCGTAACATCTTCAGCGTTATGACCCTGATGGCTAACCATACACGTCTGACGTTACGTTATGTTGATGACTTTGATTGCGTCAGCTGCGTTGTTACCAAGCACTATATCTTTTCGACATAGCCACTAAGACATGCTACACCTTTTTCATGTTTTCATCCATTTTGAATAGGCTTCACTCTACCAGTTTTTATCAAATCCTGATACAATTTTCCGCGCCGCATATCTAAGTTCATCAAGGGAATGGAATCGGCGGCCTTTCAGAAATGGCTTAAGGACGGGAAAAACACGGAAGTCCATTGGAGCCAAGTCAGGACTGTACGGAGGGTGTTTCGACTTAAGCAAAACCAAGCAAATCCATTTCTAGCTGCGTAGATGCCGCTATCTTGATGCAAAATCACTCTTTCTATATCAACATTCGGCCGTTTTCGGCGTGACGCTTGAACAAGATCTCTTCGTAAAACCTGAAAATCGGAAAAAAAGTTATTTTATAAAAAGGTATATTTTTGTTTATAAGGTAATTATTACGAAAGAAATGTAAAGATAATTTGTTAAATAATATTTTTATAAACGTAAATTAAGTAAATACCTTTGAATAATATGCAGCATTTATAATCTTGTTCTCGGGCACCGCATGGCAAAGAAGCGTTCCATTTCTGTCCATGAAGAAGATAAACATGTGTTTCCCTACCGATTTACGCACACCGGCTGTCTTTGGTGGCGGGGTTGACAGAGTTTTCCACTTTGGCCATGTTGAAGATTGGAGTTTTGTTTCAGGGTCATAAAACCATAGCCACGTTTCGTCAGTTGTTATTCTCCTATCCAGAAAAGATTCGCCTTCTTTACTGTAGCGCTGTAAACACTTCAATGAAGTTATAATTCTAATATCTTTATGATCCTGTGTTAACAGCCAAGGCACCCATCTCGCACACCCTTTATTCATCTGAAGATATTCTGTTAATTTTGTGTGAAATGTCCCATGTCTACAGCAGACAGTTTCCGTTTGATCACGAACAATAAGACGCCTGTCTGTATCGACGACGTCTTTCACGGATTTAATCAGCGTCAAATCTACCTCTTCTAGCGTATCTCTACCATCCTTAAAACGTTTGTGCCAGTTGAAAACCAGTGCACGTCAAACAGGTGGTTTAACAACGGCTTTTGGAATCATTTATATCGTCTGTGTGGGTGTTTTTTCCAATTTATGCACAACTTGATAATCGCGCGTTGTTCTGTAAATTGATTTGACGTCATTGTTTGGGCTTATGACACACAGTTGTTTTCAATAGGTGTCTATATAACGGACATGTCAGTGACATTTAAAATCCGCGTGTATGATTTCATAACGTCACGCGTAGAGCATTCATAATTTTATAAATTTTCGCTACATATTTCATTAAAAAAATCTTTATCAAATTATTCAAAATTTAAAATTCAAAGTCAATTTTGGACTGCTCCGTACTGCTGTCAATGGGTTACTATGACAACGTACACAAATTCACAATAAAATAAAAACTGCAAGGTTATAGATGAGATGTTGATGTACAATGGCAACACGTTTCATACTTCTACACTGAAGAATAAATGTGTTATGGCAAAGGTCTACGTAATATTTTATCAACCCTCGTATTACATAGGGAGACAATATTTCCAAACGGAGGACAACCTTCAGACGAACTATGGTTGGCGACTAGCTATTGTGAGAGTCCGAAATCAAGCGTATGCATTCACTTCCTATAAATAATAGCTTCAACACACGCTGATATAATATATCTCCACATAATATCACATTCATGTCCTGAAGCATAATTAACATATACACGCATACATACATAATGCTTGGTACGGTACTTTTATTGAACAATTATTGTCATGGTATAACCATATTTGTAATCCACTTAAACTGTATATACAGTTATTGACTCTTAAATATCATACTCGAGTTTATATATGTATTAATAAATACTGGAAAGGAATACATTGGAAGCAACATTTACAAATAAAAGAGAAAAGTAACCCTATTGCTATCCTTT
Source organism: Cyrtodaria siliqua (assembly GCA_037043455.1). Taxonomy (NCBI): domain Eukaryota; kingdom Metazoa; phylum Mollusca; class Bivalvia; order Adapedonta; family Hiatellidae; genus Cyrtodaria; species Cyrtodaria siliqua. The sequence continues at coordinate 503,240 of JAWPHD010000275.1, read as the reverse complement.
AATGTATGTGATGTAACGTTTGTGATGTAACATGGATGGCATTACATTAATCGTTGTACATTGTTGTTTGTTTCGATGTGTGTTTGGGTGACTGTTGTCCTTGAATGCACATTTCCGATTCGAGTAGTTATTAAAGGCGAACAGGAAATGTAGCTTTCCCATAAGAAGTTGCACGGGGAAATTTGTAATCGACTTGTATATCTACTTTTATTGAGTCTGTTCATGAGAAGTAATATAAGGTATACTCTCACACACTCTAGCATCGGCTTAACCGGTATTCTACTTTAAAGTGATACAGACGTCGCTGCGCTTTGATAACATGAGTATGTTGCGTTTGGTTTTCATTCACTTATTGCACACTGTATGCATTTTTATCCACTTTTAGTTTGTTGTATATATAAAAGATAATTTTGTAATCTTATACATTTACTGATAAATAAGCTCACCCCACTGACAATCCACGCCAGCGTCCTCAGAATGGTGGCAATCATTTTGCAACCAACCGTTTGAACGACACTGTGATAAATCGGATTCATTGCCATAGCATCCAAGGCCATCGAAAATTATATTCCCACTACCTTCACCGAAGAATGCAGACAGGTATGGTCTACTGTAGCTGGAGTAGAAACAATCAAAGACATGAACGTACACATAACCAAACAACCTTCAGTACGTGAATGGACAAGTGCTTGTCTATCATACATGTTTTGTTAAGACTGGATAGTATGGCTTGTGTTTAATTTGAAGATTATGTATACATCCATATTTTTAAATTGTTATCGAAAGAATTGTGAAATAAAACCGGAACGTTATTGCTGTCAAGCTAACGCCATTCTAACGACCTTTAAAATCAGTGTACTATAAGGATCAGTGAATAACATCCATAAGATTAAACATATAAACATTGATATAAGTGTTTGAAGATATTAGGAATGGTAGGTAAGGATGTGATTTTCAAAAAAGTGTGTTATTTTATTGTGTTATTTTATTATGTTCTAAGCGTAGTATCAAAATTAACTCCCATACATTAAAAACAACTTAGTTCTTTATACAAACTTATTGCTTTGAACAAATTTAATGTTTGGCATTGACAAGAATTGCCCATTCTGTCCTTGTTTAAAAACCACTGAAATGAGTTCACACACGATTTTTATTCTCAAACATAAGCATTCCAAATCTCGTAATTTTAAAATTACCTCCATCTTCTTTGAAATGAGAACGATTTTTATATGCCTTTTAAAAAGGAATGTAAGCGTCTAACAATCCGGAATTTATCACAACAGACTATTGCACATTTTAAATAGTGCAAAAACGTAGTCAAACGCGAGTCGATAATACCAACGAAATGAGGCGGCTGACACAATAGTAATAACAATAAGGAGGTAAGAAGTAACAGTTAATAAACAAAAAGGTTAAAATGGCCTAAATGTTTTTCCGTACCCCTTACATAGTAGAGTATGAATGTTAAAGACCTGTAAAATACTCAAACTTGAATGCTGGCAAACGTCCCTTATCATCATCATAAAACCAACATGTTAGCTATTAAATATAATATGAAAGGAAACTTTTAAAAATCACCACCAAACGCGATAAATATAAAAATATTGCAGTCTCGGTTAATTCGTACGGTGGCCCGTTTAGGACACACTCTTTATATTAATATTAATGAAAGCTCGACAAGTTCGAAAACAAAGCAAATCGGATCAGTAACACCAGAGTTATGGTCCTTGATTTAGTTAAAAATGTTGTATTTTGACATTGATATTAACAATCCGGTAAAGTTTGGTAAAGATCAGATGAAAAACGAACGCCTTATTGTCTTAACGGGCGACACATAGCATTTTTACTTAAATCTAGGGCCATAACTCTGCTGTTACTGGTTTGATCCGGCTGTTTCTCGAACTTATCCGAGCTTGTATTGATATTAACAATCTGCTAAAGTTTGGTAAAGGTCGGATGAAAAATGAAGTCCCTATCGTCTTAACGAGGTAAAAGTTAACGAACGAACGGACGGACGACGGACAACTCGCCATCCAATAAGTCGAGCGCTCGAGGCACTAAGTCGAGCTCTCGAGATACTAAGTCGAGCGCTCGAGATACATAAGTCGAGCTTTTGAGATACTAAGTAAAGCGCTCGAGATACTAAGCCGAACGCTCGAGATAAAAATAAAAAGTGTGTGTCCTAAACGGTCCACCGTAAATTCGAGATTATTTTTATACTAATTCGTATACTACAGTTCAGTCTACTGATGATGACGTAGTGTCCACGCATATCACTCGGTGCACTACTTTCAAGGCTGGGGCAGACGAAAAGCAAAACAAACTTCCAACTATGTCCTGGATTCCTACATTACACAAACAGCCTTATAAAGCCCGTTTTATTTCTAATTATAGTGCCTGCTGTCTTACTGTCGGTAACGATCACGTAAAACAATATTGTGCTAAAGCTTATGATAATTCTGGAATGAATTTATTTTAGACAATTAAATTTTCAGGAGACTTTCTTAATAAACTTGTACGATGACCGGACAGATTAAGAAAAAATATAAAAAAGATCGGACAGGGAAACTAGCATTCAAGGAGGACAGTCAACCACAAAACACAGAAACAAACACGCAACCAGACAAACAAGAAGGCAAAATTAATATTAAATGCAAACAACATCACAAACACAAAAGGGTTGACAATAGGGCTACCGCCTTGGAACGGTCAGTGGCAAAGTAGGCCACTGGGGGTTTAAACCGGTTCTAGGGTGCACCAAACCTCACACTTACCCTACTGTCATCCCATTAAAACAGGACAGTGTAAATAAAGAAATCCCCGCCATGATCTAAACTCTAACCAACAAGGCATCAATAAGAAATATAAGTAAAACACAAATATGCTCGTGTAAATATAATACAAAAAAACAATAGCCTAGAAAGGCACAATGAAGGTACTCAATGACTTGGCAGAAACCAGAGCAACAAGAGAATAAGCCAATAAGGGCACGACAAGAAAGAACATAGACAAACATCAAACGCCAACGTCCCAATGGGCTTTAGAAAGGCGTCATCATAGGGTCCACAGCCTGTCTGGTCATCGTACAATTAAAGAGGAAAGCACCCTAAGATAATGTCTACAGACCCAGTTGCGTTCAAGTACCCCAAAAGTGCATGGCGTTTGCGTTTCGTTTGCGTTCCGTTTGCATTCTGTTTGCATTCCGCTTGCATTTCATTTTAATGAATGCATTCAGCGTTTATAAACGAAACTATGCGTTCGTTTAAATGCAAGGAACTGTATTTTTGAACGATAAAATGCGTGCATTTCAATGCACACATGGAGAAAATGCATTTACGTTTGTTCTGCGTTTACCAATCGCAACATCTCTCTCGATTAAATGTCGCATGATAATCTTTATCCAACCATGCGATTCTGATCACGAGTCGACTTGTGTTTATGTGAAAATTTTGAAGAATGGGTCCATTTGCTGACATTATTTGGTGTTGCACATTGACGATTGTTCTGTTTACTTCCGGGTTTTGTTAGTTTCATCAAAATGTGACACAATATAAAAATATACCGGCTGTTTTTATCAACATTATTTTAGTTTTATATTGAAATAATTTTAAGTTTTTTCTTTACAATAAATATAAGATTTCCCATTTTGAATCTGTAAAAATGAAATTAACATGTAATCGTGCTTCAGCGATTCTAAAACACCATTTACACAGTGTAATTCTTTATTTTAAAATATTGAAAAACTCAAAAGGATAATATTAGAAGTTATCCGACATAGCGAAATGTATTTGCTTTCGTTTCGTTCGTTTCGTTCGTTGCGTTCGTTTTCAGTGTTAATTTTTTTAAAAAGTGCATTCATCGTTCATTTTTTAAAACGCTGAACTCTGAAAACGAACGCAACGAATTCGAACGAAATGCATTTTTTAAAATATAGATCTTACAACGTTCATTTTGCGTTCATTCTGCTTTCATTTACGTTCGTTCAGCGTTTGTTTTTTATTCGTTCTGCATTTATTTGGGGTACTTGAACGCAAATGGGTCTGTACCTAAATGTGAAGGATGGTAGCGTTTAACTCGTGCCTTGTCGTAACCTTCATACTTTGTTCTCTTGTTGCTCTGATTTCTGACGAGTCACTAGTTACTTGCTTTATGACTTTCTAGGCTTTGTATTTTATATTTTCGTATATACATAATTTTTTTTTTAAAATGATACTTATATTGCCTCTAAATGCTGCCTTGTTTGTCAGGAAATATACCCTGGCGGGGATATCTTTTTTTACACTGTCCCGTTTTATTGAGATGACAATAGGGTCACAATGAGGTTTGGTGCCCTTTCGAACCTGGTCTAGACCACAAGCGGCCTTTTGGCCACTGACCCGGTCCAAGGCGGTAGCCTTATTGTCGGTAGCCTTATTGTCAATCCATTTGTGTTTGTGATGTCTCTTGTCTTGTTTATCAACACTGTACTTGTTGTTTGTTTTAATGCGTGTTGTTTCTGTTGACTGTATTATGTGAAAGCTACATTTCCTGGTCGGGTTTGTACCTACTTTGATTGAGAATGTCGATGAACGGTATTGAAAAACATCAATAAGAAAACGGTTGTTGAATAACTTCTAGAAAGATTTGTTCAACTGTATACTACCACTGGGCCACAGGTCATCATTGATTTGACCCCTTGCAATTGCATACCCTTTCTACTTTCACTTTTGAAATGTGTATATAAAGCTGTCAAAAGCATGATATTAAAGGGGCACATGGCAATATTGAGTTGTATTCAAACATTGAAATTAGCAACTCGATTTATTAATCCTGCTTCATTTTGACTTATAAAGTTCTTGCATGAAAATTATTATCAAATAAAATCTTGAGATTAATATTTTCTTCAATATTCTACCAAGATTTTAAATATATTAATGGTGCAATATTATCAAAAAGTTAGTAATATATAAAAACGATTTGCTTTGAAATATTCGGATAATTAATATTAATGATTGCAAATGTACACGCTTTGCTGAAAACTAACGGGACGCCGCTAGTTTTAAATAAAACATGATTTCCGTGTGTCTCTTTACGATGCATTTCAAAATACCAATAACATGTCCAGGATATAGTTACAGCCCAGACATAATAGGATACCTGAATATTTTCATTTTATTTGATTTGTTTTAAAGGAGAAAAAGATAAACTGCCTTTAAAATAAAATTACTTAATTCTGCACCAAGCGAATACATTCGGTTGTTTTAGCGTAACTGAACCTATCTTACAGGATTTGTGTCATGCTGTTAATAAAACCGGACGAGTCAAAAGCATAATACAAGAACATTTAGTTTTGTTTTGCAATGTTAAATGAATTTGGCTTGAAAATATTGTGATTTAACTGCGTTTGACCATCTTCCAAACAGAGTCGTTTTTGTCGCGAAATAAAGAAATAATACAAAACATCTCAACAAGTGAACATTTCTTCTTCAAATAAACTCTGAATGTTTCATGTTGCTTCGTTGAGTATAGATACCACATTATTTTGCCATACATCTGTCATGAATAAATCCGTGAAAATGAGAACGAGAACATTATTTATTTTTTTAGTGAAAATCTAAAATTCTAAGGAAAAAACTGTCCCGTTTTAATGGGATGAAGTAGTGTAAGTGTGAGGTTTGGTGCACCCTAGAGCCTGGTTTAAACGCCAGCGGCCTTTTTTGCCATTGACCGTTCCAAGGCGGTAGCCCTATTGTCAACCTTTTTTGTGTTTGTGACGTCATATGCCTTTATTATTTATTAACATTGCCATTCATGTTTGTCATTTTGCGTGTTTTGGGGTTTACTGTGTTCTGTGTGTAAGCTGCATTTCCTGCTCGACTTTTATACTTGCTTTTGAAATCACTCTAAAATAATCTAACACTTCGAAAACTGAAATATATTTCTGTTTCTAAGTTCAACTTACTGATACAAAATACATGCTGAATAAATCATTTTGATACAATTCTGAAAAATAAATTATTTCTTCTTATATCATGTATATATTGTAATAGCCTAAATGTTTCCCGTTCGTAGCGTACTGCATGTTTAGCGGTTGACCCATTACAGTTTGATTGTCTGTCTTACCGTTTAGTCATCTTTAAAAGTATTGTTTGTCTCTATGCATGCTTTTGGTTGACTGTGGTCCTTGAATGCTACATCCTGCATCCTGTTCGAAGTGTATGTCTACTTTAAGTTTCTAAAAATTATGTCTTATAGGTAACTAAACACCCGTTTGTTCTTTGATGACTTTTAAAGCAGACATGTTTAGCTTCATGAAGCAGTAAGTTTCCAGTATTCATATCAGGTTTGTGTTTTCTACAGGTGTTGAAACATGGTCAGATGACAGTGGAAGGCACTGGAGAAACGCTTGAGAATATTATTACCTTAACGACCTGTACAAAAACTCACACCTGGTTAGATTGCTGAGAAAATAACTATTGTTTTACCCTGACCGTTCCCATTGTCAACCCGTTTGTCTTTGTTTGTGATGGTACATGTTTTGTTTCTTATTAATGAGGTAATTGTTGCTGTTCAACAGTGTGGTTTTGGTTGAACGTGTCCTGTGAAAATACATTAAATGTTCCTGTTCAACTTTTATACTTATGTCTATCGTGAAATCAAACATGTCTGCTATCAATGGGGTTGAATAGCTATTAAGAAATATTTCTTCAGCTGTACACTAACACTGAAACAATGGTCAACATTGTTTTGAACCCTTGTAATTTATTACACTTCCTACTTTCACTTTTGAAATTTATACTTAAAGCTGTCAAAAGCATTTGAAAATATCAATAACATGTCCAGAATAAAGTTACAGCCATGACATAACAGGAAACTACACTAAACGAAGATATAAAAGTCGAACAGGCAATGCAGTATTCAAGGACCATTGTCAACCAAACACATGCACAGAAACAAACAATAGATACAAAGATAAATAAAAGGGAAGATATGACATCACAAACATAAAAGGAGTTGGTAATAGTGCTACCGCCTTGGAACGGACAGTGGCAAAAGTAGCCGCTCGGGGTTGAAACCAGGTGCACCAAACCTCACTCTTACCCTATTGTCATCCAAATAAATTAAACGGGGCAGTGTTAAATATATCCCCGCTAGGTTATATTATCTTACAAACAAGGCCGCATTAATAGGCAATATAAGTGTAACACATAAAGGATCATGTATATTTGAATATAAAACCTGTAGCATAGAAAGCCACAAAGCAAATATTCAATGACATGGCAGAAGCCAGAGCATCGAGAGAACACACCATTCATGGAAAATACGAAAATATTATTTTAAGAAAAACATCAAACGCTACCATCATTTGAGCATTTAGAAAGACGTCATCATAGGGTCCACAATCTGTCCTGCCTTTGCATAGTAAAGCATAGTGGCGAACAACCCTTTTGATAAACAGTTTAACAAGTTTAATAAAGAGTGTATGCAAGTGATTATGACTAAGGGTCTTACGAAGTTTGTAAATCACATCAAAATTATTAGCACTAGCACTATTTAATACAGAACTACTTTCGACTGCAAAAGTTGAGCACATCCGGTTTATTTAGCGTAACTAAACCTCTCCCTCTTCTCTCCGTACACAAATATATATAATATATATATATAGATTTTAGATTGTAGAGTTTGTACTAATTTAAATTATTGCGTTATTTTCGTTTTTGTTATTCTTGAAATCTAATATTTCGTGACCGTATTATATTATGTTTTATATATGCAAATGTACATGTTAGTGCACAATGTGCCTGAAAAAAGTATTAAAAACAATAAAAAAACCTCAAATTTTACGCATATTTATTCAGGGTTATTTTAAAAAACCGGAATCAATATATAATGTTAATCGGCACATATACATCATATAATGACTTGAACACCTGGATAGAGTTATGATACACGGTTCTGTAGTGTAGTTTTGCCATTATTTGTTGGGTAAATTTCTTTAATTGATGTGTATAATTATTATATAACATCATTATAAGCATCGCGAGATACAACCGATTTAAGCTGTAAAACGACTGTATGTATAGGCAAACACGTATAGAGAGCAATGAAAGTCATCAAAATCCGTGTATGCATAATATTGAGTCCCATAATTATGTATTGTATTTTGCGAACAGTGTCATTGTTAATGCCGTCGGTGGATACCATTCAAACGTGACTATTCTGATACTATTTCATGCCTTTTAACAAGTTAAGCAAAAGAGGTAATGACGATATTATTTTGCAACGCATTGCATATTTAATGGTTGACCTATTTACACTTCTCCACTATGCTTTTCTCTTTGATTGCGATGACCGGACAGATTAAGGACCCTTAGATGTTTATCGCAAAGTTTGTATTGTGGTACGCTTAATGGTTGTTTTCTTGGTGCTCTGGCTTGTGCTAGTTCAATGAGTACTTGTTTTGTGGTTATGTTTTTATATTCATATGTACATGCCAATTTATGTGTTATACTTATATTGCCTATATATAGGCATTATATACTTATGCTGCCTTGTTTTTGTTTCTGTGAACGCTTTATTTTATTTTCGACTTTTATACATTTGTTTACCTTTCCTAGTTTTAAGTGCCATGATTCTAGAGTAGCAGTCTACTTTAATAATTGATTGTATTGTTTTAAATATGGAATATTGTGTGCTTGTGTTTGTAATCATATTTTGATGTACGTATGTTCATTTTGGGCCGCATATATTGGTGATGTAGTAAATGAAAGTATACTAACTGCAGATACCAAACATTTTAATAATGTGTATTTGCTTAGTTTTGTAGATGATTAATGTGTGACTTGGTAGTAATTCTGGTGCAACGCGTTTTTGTTACTATATTGGTTGCCTCGTTTTGTTTATTTGTATTTAATAACTGACAAAAACTACCTATCTGTAAACTTTGTTTTCTAACGTGTTTTTAGACCACTGTTTTAAATGGTTTATGATTGTTTTAATAATTTAGCATTATATGGCGCTGAGCGTTTATCAGATTAGTTTATTTCCAACTTCAAAAATCCGTAACACGTGTTCTACTCTAAGCGTTAAATAATGCCACTGGTTTATATAGTGCGTTCATTTAAGTCCATATCGCATATAGCAATGTAGGCTTGCCTTTATTGGCAGTTTCATGTTAACCAACTCAAAACATTTGCACTTCGTACCTTTCACAGGTAGCAGTATTATTTACAGAAAGGTGTGTCACTCTCGTGAGGTGGTTTTTTTTGTGTTTTTTTTGGGGGGGGGGGGGTATTTTTCTTTTAGGTTTTATTTGTTTTTGAATAAATCACATTTTTTCGATTATTAGCACACATGAACCAAAGGCTCAACAGTGTTCTAGTATACGGTGATCAACTTTCGTTGGTCGTCCGTCCGTTCATCAGCCGTCTGTCCGCCCACCCGTTGTTTATCAGTTAAACGTTTTTTTCTCCAAAATAGCTTTGCCGATTTTACCCAAACTTCACGTGGGTGATTCATATATCACTGGTTTTCAAGTTTGTTAAAATAAGTTCAGTGCCACACCATTACTCAATGATATGTGAAATTAAAATATATTTTTTCTCAAGAACTGCTGACGTTTTTGACAGTTCTTAGTTAGAAACGATTCCTAGTTACTAGACCATCAGACTGGTTCAACAAACTCCTTGAGATAACAACATATCCGATAAGAGTTTCGAAAGTTTGAATATAGAGATTTCACATGTACCTAGACTTTATATTGAAAGAGTTATGCAACAAGTCTACTCTGAATCACATGGCATAAAGCTCTTAGCATAAGGTATCGTACTAATCCGAGTTTGTTTAAATTGTGACATTGGGGTACGAAGATTTCTCACTGCCCTGGGGATCACAGATTTGCATAGAATAATATAGGATGCTTTTTAAACAATATTCTGTAACAGTACACGAACAAGATGTAATACGTTGCATGTAGCCTCGGCTTATAGTCATTTACCAAGTGTTTTAAATGGTGAATCTGGGGTCATAGTTGTTCACTCTTCAGGAGTCACGTGTGTTATATAGAAACATCTAAAATTCGTCGTGAGCATGCAGCACGAGCCTATGGTTATTTTAGATAGTTAAACTCGTGCACGCAAGGTGCAATTGACCCTACCCTGGGGTCAGGGTAGGGATATATAGAATGTTGTACTTTTTATTAAAGTTACTAATGCTACATGTTGCTTTACTGAAGGCACTCAACTAAAAAATTTAAAATTGGAGTCAAATTTGGTCACACGTTTAAAACGGACTTATATAGGGAAAACCTTGAAAACGTTTCTTCCATGATACTGCAGAATGTATGGAATTCATATATTTAAAACATGCATCATTATCTCGTCAGGTCACTCCCGGGGGTAGTAGTATAACATATAGTTATAAAGGAAATTAAAACTTCTTCTTTGTGTCCAGAGCTAGAAATCTAATATTTAATATGTAGCATAAACGTATGCTCTTCTACCAAATTTATACAAATGTTGACATATGGATCACATATTTTCCCACCCCAAGGGACACACGTTCCTCTAGTTAGTCTGTAAATGGTGACCTGTGACCTCATTCCGGAATTACAGTTTTACTGAGTTTTACAGGAAAAGCTTAAAATATTCTTCTAGTTATGATGGTTCCAATTTGAAATTAATGAGTTAAAGGTCAACTTTATTGTTTTCCGATGTCATTAGCAACCACTTAAATTCAAAACCCACTCGGGTCTGTTTGTTAATTTATTAGCAATTGCTAGTGAACTATTTACTTGTGCACACAATTTTCAAATGTATTCATTCATTCATTCATTCATTCATTCATTTATTCATTCATTCATTCATTCATTCATTCATTCATTCATTCATTCATTCATTCATTCTTTCTTTCTTTCTTTCATTCATACATTTATTCATTCATTCATATATGTTTGTAATTAATGTATATATGTCATCATGTTGAGTTAATATTAACATATGTTAAGGTCATTTTATTTTCATTTACACACGTATAATATTTCTTTTCTGTTAACTTCATTCATTCATTAATTTGTTAATTCGTTCGTTCGTTCGTTCGTTCGTTCGTTTGTTCGTTCGTTCGTTCACTCGTTCGGTCACTCGTTCGTTCACTCGTTCTTCCACTTGTTCGTTCACTCGTTCGTTCACTCTTCGTTCACTCGTTCGTTCACTCGTTCGTTCACTCGTTCGTTCGTTCATTCGTTCGTTCGTTCGTTCGTTCGTTCGTTCGTTCGTTCGTTCGTTCGTTCGTTCGTTCGTTCGTTCGTTCATTCGTTCATTCATTAATTCATTCATTCATTCATTCATTCATTTATTCATTCATTTATTCCATTCATTTCATACATTCCATTCATTCCATTCATTCCATTCATTCCATTCATTCCATTCATTCATTCATTCATTCATACAAGTACACTCACGTACGTACATCCATGTACACACACGCACGCACGGATGCACGCACGCACGCACGCACGCACGCACTTAAAACACGTAAACACACAGACGTACAGACAAAAACACACAAGTATACACACGTACACACATGTACACACACATACATACATGTACACAAATATACGCACGCACGAACACACGCACACAAGCTCGCGCAAACACACAAGCACAAACACGAATAAACACAAACACACATAAACACATAAACACACACAAACACACACAAACACACACAAAAACACACAAACACACACAAACACACACGCACACACGCATGCAGCCGCAATCACGCACACACACACGTAAACGGACACGTACCCACACGTACATACATGTACACACACGAACGCACTCACTTGCAACACCTAAACACACACGTACACATATGTACATACACGTACACACATAGACATACACGCACGCGACAACACACACACACACACACACATGCATGCATGCATGCTTTTACGCACGCATTAACATATGTACAAACATGTACACACATGTACACAGGCACTCTCACACACACACGCTCGCACGCACGCAAACACACAAACGCACACACACGTGCACAAACGTAAACACACGTTAACACACGTAAACATACACGCGCGCGCACACACACACACACACAAACACACACACACAAGCAAGCACGCACACACTAACACACACACACATGCAAGTACACGCACGTACGTATATACATGTGCACAAACGCACGCATGCACTCACAACACCTCAACACATCGTACAGACAAGTACACACATGTACACACACGTACGCACATGTACACACATGTACACGTACACACACATACACACGTAGAGACACACGTAGACACACACACTCACACGCACGCACGCAATGATTTCTGTGTATCTCGTCATAGCTAGGCGCCCTGCCGTAGTTCGTCCGAAGGTTGTCTGTCCTTGGTAGTTCACAAATATTTCTCCCCATATATATACATATATATATATATATATGTTAATGTTTTATTTTCGTTTTCACATATATAATGTTCCTTCTGTTGTTAACTTTACATTGAATCGTAGGTTAGAAAAACACCCTTTCCTTAATATTAATTAATATATGTATAGATATTAAAGTCCCTATCAAACCATCTACGGGCACATTTAAATACAGCTGTACACCGTTTCTAAAACTACTGACGACGAGGTATATATTAACTTACATATTTTGAGAATCCAAACTATATAGAAACACTATTAACGGCTTAAACCATTCCGGCCAAACTCCAAAAGTGGATACTATTAATCAACACATATACATTAGTATATGACCTGAGCACATGGATAACATTTTGATAAACGGTTTTGTAGAGTAATTTTACCGTTATTTGGGGTTGTTGTATTTACATTTTACGAGTTTCCCGATAATATCAACACCTGGTTTAATATTGTCAACCTGCAACTTCTAACGACATTTGTTTTCATTTCAAATTATCCTAACTCTTCAACAATAAGTTGCATAATTTCTCATTAGTGATACTTAAAAACAATAACTCTTATACATTACGGATGACGGTAGGTGTACAATACTGGTTCTACTCTGTAAAGGTGGGTCGTCTGCCTCCACCACATACAATCGACCATCATATAAAACCTTACATGTGTGGAAAATTACGTAAAACACCATGCAAACAAACTATTATAAATTAATGTTAACCCTTGAGATAGGTGAATTAAGCATCAAAACGGTGAGAAGAAAAAATGTTTGGAAAGGAGAGATTTGCATTTACAATATTAAACACAAGACGTTTTGTAGATTAAGCGATAATGCAAAATTATGTTTATATTTACCATTTTATAAAACAAAGTCAGTTAATCACGTTTCGTGTGCATATCCCATAATATCACAAAGAGTAACGCATTGGCTCTTGATACTTCAGCAAACTATATTTATGACGTTAATTTAACCAGCGTACTCGTCGTTCCGGCAGACATAAATGTTACAATAAACAAATCAGTTGTTCCTTTCATACTAGTAAGAGTGCATTCCACGTATACAATTTATTTGTTAAAAACATCACCTTTTCCCAATTGTTCTCATGCTTATGGTTCTAACAAAACTGTAAAAGCCGTCATACATGCTGTGATTTTCAACGATAGCTATCAGTTTGTTGTTACTAAAAATTTCGACAAAAAGTAAATATGTCGTAAAATAAAAATAACAAATAAGAACTGAATCTCAGCATCTAAATAAATGTTACCTACGTATATTGCACTTTTTGCAAATTCAAAATTTAACGACTCATCCACGCACTACAGGTAAGTTAGAGCTATTCCAGAGACAGGGGTAGAATAACAGTACATATACATGTCTATGTTTTTAACGTGTTCGAAGAATAGACACCGATGCACGCCCGGTTTACGTCCCCATCTGACGAACGAGGCTGGAGACATGTCTTGCTTAAGAACATGCCGATGGAAAATGTTTCGCCTGTGGAGCTTGAACCAGGGACCCCACAAACCGGCACCCATAACAAATATCAGATATTTATTGAATGTATCAACAGTTGTTGTAGCTTATCAAATGGTATTCCTTATCCATTGACACTCTATAAAATCCCATGCACAATTTTGAATTTAATAAAAACGTAAAACAAGGACACTTCAACTTTTACATCAGGTTTTTCGTAACTTCCAAAATCAAGATTCTCGGGTTCTATTATAATGTTGAAGGTTTATTTATTCAAACTGCATGCATTAAAAACTTGCTTTACCAGTAATGTGGTCGACATGCCAATTGACAACTTACAAAACTATCATGTTAAATTTTGATCTTCACCTAATAAAATCACGTGAATAAAGGTCATGACCTTTGACATCGGTTTTCTCTCGTCAAATTTAAAATCAGGGTTCAACATCGGTACCATGAAAATGGACGGGGTTTAAGCTTTCCAATGATATCAAAGTATAACACTTTGCTCCTCGCTAAATATTGAACTCGAGCCTTATATAATTTCTTTAGAAAATACAAACCTATCATTAAGTTCCATCCCTAGCATTCTGCAGATGACCTTTACATCGTTGAGATCAAACCCGTCGTCACACACCGTCCCCCAACTGCCTCTATAATACACTTCTACCCGGCCTGAGTACTGGCTGTAACCATCTACCAGACGTACTTGTGTAATATTTGTTGATGAACCTTTTAAAGAAATGAAATTTAGCATAGCTTTATACAGAGTGTGAGGAGGAGGTCATTTGTTCGCATTGTGTCCGCTGACATAATGGCTAGGCATGAGGTGTGTGTGTGGTGGGGGCGAAAATTATATCCGCAACATCATTGTGTCCGCCGGAGTCGTCTCAACATTATCAATCGAATGTGTGGTGGATTATTACTAAACGAGTTGTGAAATAATGTTTCTTTACATAAAACCTCAACGTAATCTTAAGATAAGTCATCAAATCATTAATGGCGATTTGAATGATCATGTGATATAGAGTATAATCATGCAAATCCTTTTCATGTAAAAACATGATAAGAACACGTATTCATCTTCTCAAAATAACGATAAAAACAATATATAACTTCAAATAATTCGCCATATCAATGGTCACGCAGGCTATTTTAGTAATCACGTTATATGAATTAAAGTTAAGTAAATCATAAGTGGGTACATTCTGATAAGATTCGTAATGCCCAAATGTTTGTTTTAATATATTAAAGTCCAACAAGAAATCTAGCATTCAAAGAAGACAGTCAACCAAAAGCACTTATAGAAATAAACACTTAAAAGAATGATAATAATAAACCTCTCCCACATCCAATTCGTAGGCGTTATAGTATAAAGAAAGAAAAGCTTATAAGTCCAACAGGAAGAGTAGCATTCACAGAATACAGTCACTCCAACAAGTATTACAACGCAAATGTGATTCAAAAAGAACAACTCAAACACATTCAGAAAACATGCACATTACACACATATATGGGTTGACAACAGGGCACCTTGGAACGGTCAGTGGCCAAAGGGACCACCGGTGAGTTTAAACTGGTTCAATGGCGCACCAAACGTCACTCTTACCCTGCCATCATCCCTAAACAACAGGACAGTGTCAAAAAACGTAATCCCCGCCGAGTTAACACCTTACATTTGAGAAAGCGTAGATAGGTGTTATAAGAAAAAACAAAGAAATGTTCATGTATACAATATATCAAAACATAAATTAAACCTAAGAATCTAATCCCACATGTACTCGATGACTTGTCTGAAGTCAGAGCATCAAGGGGAAAACCGTGAAGGGCACGACAAGACGGAGTGAAGGACATTCATCAAACGGTTCCCAACTTAACGTATTTAGGAACACGGTGTCATAGAGTCCACCGCCCGTGCGGTCGTTGCAAGAGGAAAGCGTAATTGCAAACTGTAGAAGGGTCTACAATTAAGCATGTAGTGCGCCAATACTTCGGTCGTAGCCTCTTTTTTATAAATGTTCTAATAGTTTTAATAAATAACCCTTGAACATTATCACGACCGATAATCTTCCTAAGTTTGTAAATCCCATCTCCATAAAAAACGGGTTGTGATAACCCTTGTCGCGGAAGTGTTTTAATATTGCTATTATATTTGTTGAGCAGATCAGTGTAACGATAATAAAACTTAGAAAAAGTCTTACGTAACATATGGTAACAGTAACCCTGCTGGAGAAGTTTTTCAGTAATGTTAAGATTACGAAGGTTGAAGTCCTCAACACGGCTACAAGCTCTGGCAAAACGAATTGAGAAATATTCATGCCATAAGAAACGGAAACGGTATCCCCATCTAAATGTGGATAATTCACAAAATCGAAATCAAAATCACCTCTCTTATCATCTGTTATCATACATTTTAGTTATTACTACTCCATTCTCAATAGAAAGATGTAAACCAAGAAACGGAGTGACAGAATCCGAAACGTTAGCTTTATTAAATTTTAGTTCTGGGGGATAAATGTTAGGAACCATAGAAGAAAAGAAAGGATTATCCAAATTAAGTATATCATCCAGATAGCGTGAGGTGTTATTAAAAGCGTCGATGACATCAGCTTGTGTATCTGGAGAAAGACCTAACATAAAGACACGTTCATAGCAATATAAAAACAAATCTGCGACAAGGGGTGCACAGTTAGTACCCATAGGAATGCCAACGGTTTGCCTATAAACGGTATATCCAAACCTGACAAAAAAATGTTGTCTAATAAGAATGATAGTGATTCACAAACTTGTTCACAAGTCCATAAAGTGTAACCGGCGGGATCACTGTTGGTAAAAAATTCCCTAGTGTTGTTACAGGCTAAAAGAGTAGTTTGTTCCCTGGAGAAAGCCTTTGTATAATAGCTTTTAGTTTTTTCTTTTATAAGGTTATGCGGTAATGTAGTGTAAAGAAGTTTACAAAGAACTATGGATTGGTGTGAACATATTTCATTGAAGATTCCATTTTCATATGCATACGATCTTCGGGATGGCTCAAATTTTGCACTGTTTCATTTTAAATATTGAGTTCTGCTCAACCCGAGGCTAGAGGGCGAGAACGATAGCAAGCACTTGTAACTACCGTTCATGAATAGTCTCAATCAAACCAAGACTGCAATAGCTTTTGTATTGATCGTGTTCAATTTCAAAATTTATGCATTCTTGCTCATTTGTAAAAAAAGAAATCTTTAAAACATCAAAAAACAACATTAATTTACGTAACATCTCTACAGCAGTGTAATCACAATACGCCATCTTAATTGCCAAGTGTATTTAGATCAGTAAAACACATCCACTCAGAAAGTGACATGGATGAATGACACCAGCGGGCGGCTTTAAATTTCTTGATAAACGCAGTCAAAAATGAAAAAAAAGTCCTATAGAAATCACAGCATCCTAACGTAATGTCACCGTAGGTCCACACTCCACGAAAACAAATATCAAATTAACTGTAAACTCAGTGGGTGGTAAATACATGGTTACCGACTTCGAACGGTCAGTA
Source organism: Cyrtodaria siliqua (assembly GCA_037043455.1). NCBI lineage: Eukaryota > Metazoa > Mollusca > Bivalvia > Adapedonta > Hiatellidae > Cyrtodaria > Cyrtodaria siliqua. Next base: position 485,785 of record JAWPHD010000275.1, on the reverse strand, counting down.
GGCAATAAGGCTTACTGGTAATCATAAATCGATTTTAAGTGTACATTGCCTAGTAATTATCCTATCTGCAGAGCTAAAATTGACAAGACGGTGTAAATAAAAGTACATCCCATCAAACTAAAATCGCTAATAATAAAGTCCACATCCAGCGTGATAAGGAAACGATACACGTATATCTAATTGTAAAAATATACACAACACATATATTTGAACCTTAGGATGTATACAGAATTGTAATGAACAACCACATCAGTTCCAGCCAAAGAGAAAACAAAAACAATATAGGGTACGACCAGAAAACCGGAGGGCGGAAGTTCATGTTTTAATACACTGTTTCCATTATTGAAAGCTACAAACAACTCAAGGCATCTGATCATGTCAGCCGTTTCCTAAAATTAATATATCTTAATAAGGGTATCGATTTAATTGATATGCCAAGTATTTTTCGGAATAATCATGTTGTTGAATCTATTCCTATTTATTTCAAAATATGAGAAAATCCTATAATTTGTTATAAATGTAGAATGCAATCAAACACAGAAAATGGTGTGCCACAAGTGTGATACTATTTTAATATGTATATACGAGGTGTGCTCGAAAAGAAATGCACTTCAGCTAATTATATAGCTAAAACTGACTGAAGTGCTGAAATGTCTATGACAACCCTTCAAAATATTCCCCACGATTAACAATTGCATACTTTCAACCTGTAAATCCATTATCGGAAAGCGTCACGGTAGGCCGATTTTGGTGCACTCCTGAGCCACTGATTTATAGCTCAACCAAGAGCCTGCCTTAAATGATATCTGCGGTCAGAAAGGAAGTCTTTCATTTTTTGGAAATAGGAAAAGGTCAAAGAGTGCTAGGTCTGTGGAGTATGGGTATTTGGAACGACTGTAACATTTTCCGACTTCAGGAGATTGGTAACAACTTCAGACTTATTGATTTGCCGGTGCATTGTCATGTAAGAGACGAACATATCGGAAACCTGTAGTTGGGGCCGTTTTTGGAAGTATTTCTTCAGTTTTTTAAGCACAGCATCATGGTAGAATCTGCCTGTGACAGTTTTATCCTTCGTTACTGGAACTTGTATGGCTCAACTTTGATTTCTAAAAATATAGCATACACAATTTTCTTCGCGCTCTGCGTTCCTTTGGAAATAAGAGGTATTTTGGCATGTTTAGTTGTCCAGATCGTGTTACCCACCTTTCTCACTGGTTGGAACTAATATACTCACGTTTCATCACCAGTTACCACATTTGAAAATTGCTTTTCGTCATATTTCGGAGACATTTTGAGCAATTGGCCATCAATATACGTACCTTCTTTTGCTTATCAGTCAAAAGGTAAGGTACCCATGGCGCAGATATCTTCCGAACCTTAATGATACGCTTCAGAATGAAATGAACTGTGGATATTGATACCCCCAAAATACGAACAATCGGACGCACAGTGTATCTTGCAGCAGTTTCAATAATCTAACTCACTTTCGACACTACATTTTTGGTGGAGGTCTTCGGCCGGCCAGATTTTAGAGCATTTTTGACAGATTCTACGTCAGATTCAATTTCTTTTCCAGCGTAGAACTGTCGTATAACATACATTGTAGCATCCAAAGGCATGTTCTATTTCGGTATAAATCTGCTTTGCAGAATAACCAAGTTTAGAGCAAACTTTGATGTAAGCCCTAATTTCCTCTATATTATCTACTCGTTTCCCAACGATTTCTATAACAGTGGTCAACGACTGACTATATTTAAATAAAAAATATTTAGGAAACGGGTTTGCCTACACATTCATATATACATCACTGTGTAGGTATTGAATAGAGCTAGCCATGGGTATAAATATCAATGTAAAATTACACGTGTTTCTCGATAAATTCGCCGAAGTGCATTTCTTTTCGAACACCCCTCGTATGTGACACATCTAAAGGATCAAAATAGGTTCATATATAGTACAATCATAATCGTTTGTGTTCCTTCCTTTATGAGCTCACATCGACTGATATAACAGTCACAATATTTTGAACAATATTGAGAAACATACATTGCTTTCCGTCGCAACATTTAACTACGAGTCATTCTATTGTATCTGTATCATGTCTTTTTTGTTCTGGGAATCAAGACTATTTTTATTGTATCTGGCAGAATAGACCACAAGTTGACGTCGCCGAAGTTATATATCGCCTCAATAAATATTTCGTATCTCCAAAGGACGCGCCAATATATTTGTAGAAAGACATTGCACTAGTTTCATGTATTAGAAACTTTCCAGTTGTACGTGTATATGCTTGTATTGCTGCTTTATGACAGATAGATTTGTGTTTGTTCTTTGATCAAGACTTTCTATTTTAGCCGAAAAATACTAGAAAATGAATACACTTTTTCTATACAGGTTACTGTTTGCGGCTAATGGTATTTAAGCCAAATGATTAATACTGTTTTACTCTCTTTACACGTTAATGTACATGTCGTGAGTTCTCGAAATAGTTTCGATATTGCGTTTATTGTGCATCGCAGTTGATAGAGTATTGTATTCAATTATGTCCTTATCTAATCAATTCTTACGAGGGTGCTTCAAAAAGTTCTGTCACTAGGCATATATACTTTGAACTGGATATTACACTGAACTAAAGTAGTGTATTTATAGTACTACTGGGTTCGCTCCCTTAAATTCCACAACAAAAATGAAAAATTTCCGGTTATTTATACCCCTGAATTACCTCCCCCTACCACACCTTTTGGATACTGGCATCTCTGAATATGACATTGTTACAAAACGTTGTAAATATATATTTGAATAATTCTATGCTTTTAAATTTTCTTGTACGCCATCTGTTGTTATTAGCCCATAATCCATGAAAATGATTGTCGAGAATTCGGTAAGGTCTTGCTGCAAACCACATACGAGTGAATGCATATCCCTTAATTTTAGCAGAAATAACACTGATTTTCTTCATTTTGTTTACGGAAATGTTATAATATCTATTAAATGTCGTAATTCTTCTCATAGTATTAATATGTTTTCATATTTTTTTACAAATCCTAGTGCTTCAGTGTTTAAATTTCATATTCAACACATTATTGTAGAATTTTGTACAATGTTTAGTGAAAATATTGATCATCCAAAAACACTATTTCAGAAGACTGCCCTTCCATTTAATGTCCATTTATCATTAAATTAATTTTACACGTTATCTTAAAATTTTAATTTCTAAGACAATGCCTTTTCATCTACCATGCTTAAATTCTGAATCTTGTAATGCACAGATATAACTGTTAATGTATGAGAAATTTCAAAGGTCTGCGACAAGTACTTCAAGAAAAACAGGCATTTAAAAAAGTAACAATTCACATACCTGAAAAACTCAGAAAGAAAATGCCTCAGTATGTATAAGTGATGTGTATTAAATGTTCCATAACTTTCGTCATACAAAATGTACAGCATTCATTTTACCATCAATGGAATGGTATTGGAACTCTCTTTCATTTGGTACCTAACATCAACACTCACAATGAGCACATAATTGTTAAAACGCGTTAGTGACAGAACTTATTGAATGACCCTCGTATGTATATTTCATCACATTTAGTACCGTGTTTCAAAACAGAAACCACTTTAAGTACGAAATTATTTCGCAGGTATTTAATCAGTTAATCAAAATGTTAATTATTTGTGACAACTAAAAAAAAATCAATGTGTATGCACTAAATGATTACTAAGCTCACCCCATTGACAATCCACTCCAGCATCCTGGCTATGGTTACAACTATGTGGCAACCAAACATTAGAACCGCACTGTGATAAATCAAGTTCATTGCCACCACAGCGAATATCCAACACTATATTCCCACTGCCTTCGCCAAAGAATGCAGATTTGTACGTCACACTGTATCTGGAATTGATAAAATCAAAACGTGCATTTAAGACTATCGAATACAAGAATGCACACGGTATATATATGTCTCTTAAAACGGAATAATTTAGCTAGTGATTAGTTTACGTTGTTTTAATTTAAATCATTACCGGTGACATTTTAAACAAATCCGTAACTCTAACGCCATTTTAACGACGTTTAAAACTATCAGTTTGCTTTAATAAAAAAGTCATCGCATAACAATCATTTTTATAAACTATTATAACTGAAGAAATTATTTCTGTTTTAAAATTGAAATAGAGTTCGCCCTCCAGATGTGGACTTACGAAAGAAGTTCTTATATATTAACTAATTTTGAATATGTTTAAATATTCAATTGTAATTCATAGTCTCTAGGTTATACACTCACTGCGTTTATAATGAGCAAATGTTGTTTAGGAGTTGCACAACGGTGAAACTGAAGTAACTGGAACGTTATAATCTATTTTGCTGATATTAAGATGTCAAAGCCTATTTACCTTATCAACGGAAGTGATTTATCTGTCATAAATTATATATCATAGAATACTGTGATGGAAAGAAGGTGCGCCTGAGTGCCGTTATTACCGGCAACAATAAGAACAACAATAACGAGGTAAGAAGTATACTTTCGCAATGAATGGCAAAGCATGTTTTGCATCAAATGTGTGTCTGCTCTCCGTTGATGACGTCATTATAATTACATTCAAAGGCTACCTAACTTGTATGTATATTGAAGTAATGTAGTTATGACTCGTTCATCTTCATTAAAATGAGAACCTTGAAATAAAAGAATTCTACGCTGTAAAAATACCGTTACGACAAAAGGAGAAGCAAACCTTTGTAGAGAGTCCCCTTCAGAGTTCAGGCCGGATATGATAATAGATCTGTTTTCATGGCAGAATATATACGACTGTAATTAGTGTCTTAATATTCAGGCAGGGTTGATTCTATATTGTCGCTTTGATTGTCATAGTTAATATATTTTATAAGAGTGTTCTAATATAACTGCTGCACAGATTTTGAGTGTTGTGAACCATTGTCTTGGCTACATACGTTTAAAAAGAGCTCTACTTAATTTTTAATTTTGTCTTCCGTAGAAATGCGATATTTTGAAATGTTTAAGCCATTGATATTGGATAAAACACTTTTCACGGGAAGTTTATCAAAATGATGAGTGATTATGGACGACAAACGGATATAGAATTGGGATTCATTTTGGATACATATTAACCCTTTTTGTGTTTGTGACGTCATATGCCTTTATTCCTTATTAACATTGCCTATCATGTTTGTCGTTTTGCGTGTTCTAAGGTGTATTGTGTTCTGTGGAAGCTGCATTTCCTGTTCGACTTTTATACTTATTTTTAATGTTAAAGGGAATGTAGCGGCACAACCAAACAAGCTTTATTATTGAGAGTTCTGAAAAACTTGGAAAAGGTGAAAGAATTATCAAAATCGGTTGATAAACAAAAAAGATATGACCATTTAAAGGTTGTTCTAAAACGAATATGGGTGCCGCCATTTTTAAAACTATGACGTCATAGTTCCAAATTACCATATATGGAATATTGATCAAAATCATTTAAAGCAAAGAAAGTCGCTGCAAATGAATGCAAAATCCCTTACTGGTCATATAAAGCATTATTGCCATTAAGTATACATATTTTTCATACAGTAGCTGTCATTTTTTCCTATCAATCAGTAATTTTTCATATTTATAAATATTCCATATATGGTCATTATAACTGTGATGGCAGAGCTCTCAAAATGGCGGCTTCTACATCCGTTTCAACAGAACCTTCAAATAATCATAACTTCTTTGTTTATCATCCGATTTTGGAAATTCTTTCACCTTTATTCATTTTTTTTCAGAACTCTCAATAATAAAGATAGTTAGCTGTGACGCTAAATTCCCTTTAAGTTAACTGCACCAATCAATGTTAACTTTTGTCATTTCTTTAGAAAATACAAACCTATCTTCAAATTCCATCCCTAGCATTCTGCAGATGACCTTTACATCGTAGACATCAAAATAGGCGTCACATACAGTCCCCCAGTTTCCTCCATAATAGACTTCTACACGACCCGAGTACTCGCTGTAACCATTTACCAGACGTACTAGTGTATCATTGTTTGTTGAACCTGTTAGCCAAATGAAATTTAGCATATCTTTGTAACGGGTTTACTTCATTGATAGATAAAACTCGCTCTGGTTTAAAGTATATAGAAGACCGCTTACGCCGGGACTAGAGAGTTGATGCAAATTATACCACCTTTTGTTTGTTTAGTGCTGTGTGTCGACTGTAAAAAGTTGCCCCGACTACAAATCAGTATTGTTATTACTAACTGGTCCTTTGTGTTCATCAAACCCAGTCATTGTGGTTTTAAAGTAGATTACTTCTTAAGTCGGTGTTAGGGACGTGAGAGGTGTTGCAAATTATATTACCTCTCATGAAGTCAATCAAACCGAGTTGGATGCTTTCCTCTCTTGGTTGTGTTTGCTGCTTCCAAGGGAATCTCTTTTTAGTGTTTATTTACATTCACACGAGCGTGTGTTTAGTGCTATGTGGAGGCTGTACAAAATCTCCTCGACTACAAATCAGTAGTGTTGTTACTTACTGGTAGAATACCGCTTAAGCCGGTGCTAGGGGGCGTGAGAAATGTTGCTGTTCTCTCTTGTTCATGTAATTTGCTTTCAATTAATCTCATTGTCAGTATTTATTAATTAAATTATATATAACCTAACACAATTTGACAAAGGTTTAAGTTCTTTTTTTTTTTAAAAAATATCGAATGAAAAATATTGTAATGATGTTAAGCTATGTTAGTACGACAATACTCTATTATTGATGTATTTCCTTGAATTTACAATTTCCATCTCCAAATCAGGGTTTTGTGAATATAGATATATCATAAACATCTTTTAAACACATTTCATAACTGCTTGAAACGTTGAGATATGCCCGAATGCAATAGACGATTGTTTCCGTACTGAATCTTGACATAGATATCGCTTTCCAAACATGGTCCGGGTCGTGCACAGACATGCTTTTGTCACACGTGTGATACAATGATTATCTTAATACATATATATATGTGCCACACATAATGACTCAAATAAGGTTCACTTATGGTTCAAACAAAATAGTTCGTGGTCCTTTCTTCATAGGCTCATACCGACTGATATATCAGCCACAACATTTCGAACGATATACTACTGTCTTCGGGTAAAATATTTAATGAGTCTTTATATAGCATATGTATCTTCTTTTGTCATGAGAATCGAGCTTATAGCTCTTATATCTGGGAGATTAGTTTACAAGTTGCCGTTGACGTAGTTAGCTCTCGCCCCAAACCCCACCCCGACACCCCCATACATATTCCGTTCAATGGATCTCCAAACAACGCGCTTATATATCTTTAGGAGGGTATTGTATTAGTTGCATGTATTGGCAACTTTGCAGTTGTACATGTGTATGCTTGTAATGTTGTTAATTTAAGACACATGTTTTGCGTTTACCGTCTTCAAGACTTTCTGCTTGAGCCGTAAAAGACGGGAACATGTATATATACAAGTGTACATGTGTGGCTAAACAATTCAAACCAAATGATTAATACCTAATAACTCTCTCTAAACATTAATATAATTGTCGTGAGTTCTCAAAGTAGTTTCTATATTGAGTTTATTATGTATTTGTTTCACGTTTTGTACCATGTTTTAAACAGATATCACTTTAAACGCGAACAAGATTCTTACGTATGTAATCTAAATGTAATTGACATAGGGCAACTTTTAAAATTCACTTTATTTGTATGCAAATAAGCTCACCCCATTGACAATCCACTCCAGCATCCTGGCTATGATTACAACTATGTTGCAACCAAACATTAGAACCGCACTGTGATATAGAAAGTTCATTGCCATTGCAGTAAAGGTAATTCACTGCTATATTCCCACTGCCTTCGCCAAAGAATGCAGATTTGTACGGCACACTGTATCTGGAATTGATAAAATCAAATGTGCATTTAAGACCATTGAATACAATAATGCACACGGGTTTGCCTACGATATATATCTGTCTGTTAAAACGGAATAGTTTAGCTGGTGATTAGCATGATTAGTTTTCGTTGTTTGAATTTAAATCATCACCGGTGACATTGTTAAACAAATCCGTAACTCTAACGCCATTTTAACGACGTTTAAAACTATCAGTTTGCTTTAATACAAAAGTCATTGCATTACAACCATTTGTTTTATAAACTATTATAACTGACGACATTATTTCTGTTTTAAAATTGAAATAGTGTTCGCTCTCCTGATATCGACTTACGAAAGAGTTTCTTATATATTTACTAATTTTGAATATGTTTAAATATTCAATTGTAATTCATAGTCTCTAGGTTATACACTCACTGCGTTTATAATGAGCAAATGTTGTTTAGGAGTTGCACAACGGTGAAACTGAAGTAACTGGAACGTTATAATCTATTTTGCTGATATTAAGATGTCAAAGCCTATTTACCTTATCAACGGAAGTGATTTATCTGTCATAAATTATATATCATAGAATACTGTGATGGAAAAAAGGTGCGCCTGAGTGCTGTTACTACCGGCAACAAAAATAGCTACAATAACGAGGTAAGAAGTATATTTTCGCAATAAATGGAAAAGAATGTTTTGGAATCAAATATGTGTGTCTGCTCTCCGGTGATGACGTCATTATAATTACATTCAAAGGCTACCTAACTTGTATGTATATTGAAGTAATGTAGTTATGACGTGTTCATATATCATCATTAAAATGAGAACCTTGAAATAAAACAATTCTACGCTGTCAAATTACCGTTACGACGAAAGGAGAAGCAAATCTTTATATAGAGCCCCCATCAGAGTTCAGGCAGGATATGATTTATAAGAGTGTTTTAATATGCCTGCTTCACAGATTTTGAGTGTTGTGAACCATTGTCTTGGCTACATACGTTTAAAGAGAGCTTTTCTTAATTTTTAATTTTTGTCTTCTGTAGAAATGCAATATTTTGAAATGTTTAAACCATTGATATTGGATAAAACTCTTTTCACGGGAAGTTTATCAAAATGATGAGTGATTATGGACGACAGACGGATATGGAATTGGGATTCATTTTGGATACATATTAACCTTTTTGTGTTTGTGACATCATATGCCTTTATTCCTTATTAACATTGCCATTCATGTTTGTCGTTTTGCATGTTTTAGGGTTTATTGTGTTCTGTGGAAACTGCATTTCCTGTTCGACGTATCTGGATGACATATAGAACATTGACAACCCTTTCTTTCCAATTATGGTTAGTAATATTTATCCTTAATAACTTCAGCTTAACAAAGCTAATATATCTGATAATAACGCTTCTTTTCTTGATTTAGATCTCTCGATTGAAAATGGTGAAATAATTAACAAAATCAGTGTTTGTGATGTCGTTTGCATTTAATATTACTTGTCTGTTTGCGTGTTTGTTTCTGTGGTTTGTGGTTGACTGTCCTCCTTGAATGATACCTTCCTTGCCCGATCTTTTTATATTTATTTTATACTTATTTTTAATGTTAAGTTAACTACACCGATCAATGTTAACTTTGGTCAATTCTTTAGAAAATACAAACCTATCATCAAAATCCATCCCTAGCATTCTGCAGATGACCTTTACATCGTAGACATCAAAATCGTCGTCACATACAGTCCCCCAGTTTCCTCCATAATAGACTTCTACACGACCCGAGTACTCGCTGTAACCATTTACCAGACGTACTAGTGTATCATTGTTTGTTGAACCTGTTAGCCAAATGAAATTTAGCATATCTTTGTAACGGGTTTACTTCATTGATAGATAAAACTCGCTCTGGTTTAAAGTATATAGAAGACCGCTTACGCCGGGGCTAGAGAGTTGATGCAAATTATACCACCTTTTGTTTGTTTAGTGCTGTATGTCGACTGTAAAAAGTTGCCCCGACTACAAATCAGTATTGTTATTACTAACTGGTCCTTTGTGTTCATCAAACCCAGTCGTTGTGGTTTTAAAGTAGATTACTTCTTAAGTCGGTGTTAGGGACGTGAGAGGTGTTGCAAATTATATTTCCTCTCATGAAGTCAATCAAACCGAGTTGGATGCTTTCCTCTCTTGGTTGTGTTTGCTGCTTCCAAGGGAATCTCTTTTTAGTGTTTATTTACATTCACACGAGCGTGTGTTTAGTGCTATGTGGAGACTGTACAAAATCTCCTCGACTACAAATCAGTAGTGTTGTTACTTACTGGTAGAATACCGCTTAAGCCGGTGCTAGGGGGCGTGAGAAATGTTGCTGTTCTCTCTTGTTCATGTAATTTGCTTTCAATTAATCTCATTGTCAGTATTTATTAATTAAATTATATATAACCTAACACAATTTGACAAAGGTTTAAGTTCGTTTGTTTTTTTAAAAATATCGAATGAAAAATATTGTAATGATGTTAAGCTATGTTAGTACGACAATACTCTATTATTGATGTATTTCCTTGAATTTAAACGTCTCGGGCGAATGCCCTGTTACAACTTGCGCATGATACATGTTGGAAAATTGGTTTATTTGAAATAGAAGATGTACATGTATACTGAAATAATGATAGAAAGTATGCAAAATATTTGTCTAGTCTAGTATGCAGAGTACTGAAGTTGACTTAATAGGAATATATCTGGAATATTTAAGCCCAATGGCGTCACATACTGTGGGAACCTCTTAATACGATGTCAGCCGTAATAAACCTATACTTTTGTGTATACACCGTGTGTGTGGTGGGCTGTTTGTCCGAAATCATTGATAGCTTATGCCATGCAACCTAATATGGTTATATCAGACCGTATGACATTTGGTATTACATGCAGGTATCTGCATACTCGTATATGAATATAATACCCTGTTTCGGGTGGTAATAAAGGGCGTATGCCCTAAAGGGCGTATGCCCGGTGCAACGAGCCGGTATCGGCTTGTTGGAAACTATGTGCGGGTATCTGCACATAAGGTGAAATATAAATGCAAGTAGACTGATGTATGTGATAATAATAATAATAATTATAATAATTAAGGAAAACTCAAAGCCTTGAGAAACGTGTTGATGATACATGTTGGGTGATGTTGTAATTGACATGTAAGCCATGTGAAGAAATGTGGGTTAAAATGTATATGTAAATAAATGTGAAATTAGCTCCCTTTTATTGGGGTGACAAATAGCCGTATGCCATGTGGCAGCGATTAGGTATCGGCTTATCGGTTACTATGTGCACGTATTTGCACAAAGGGTTAGATATGTGTAGATGTATTAAAGTTGTAAATGGTCAAACTCGGGCATAGCTGCCTATTAAAACTGCTGGGAAATAGAATTTTCGGACGAATGCCCAGGTGCAACATGCTCGTGACGCATGTTTGTCAAATATAAGATGTACAAAGATATATTTAATTTTAAAATGGGAGAAACAATAATGTATTTGTGATGTATGCTTGGGAATGTTGTATTTGAAATGCGAGATACTTGTAGAAACAGACAGTTTAAAGGGGGCATATACAATAAAACCGATATTAAAATGTTTTAAACATACCTGGAATTTATATAGATTGTCTAAAATGACTGGTTATTATGTTATATGTATATATTTATGTATATATAGTGCTAATGTGGGTAATGACACTGGTGGTAGTGACATCGTCGGAAGTGATGTGGCAAAGTGAGAAATAATACTAATAATAGTATTGCTATACTTTAAAACTGGTAAATGCATATTATTGCAAGTAAGTTTGGTGTATGCAGTTCAATACACAATTCATCATGAATACTGTTTGTTTTCAGATATTACCTTTCGATATTGCGTTCCAGGACAGGAGTGTTTTGGTATAGAACAGTGACGCAAATTCAGATTTCATATTAAGATTGAAGTACCAGCCGGTTACAATTATCAATGACGGTTAAAGTAAGAAAACTTTAAAAAAAGTTATACGTTTTGAGAAGAGGAACACTTGATTGTCGTGTCATTACATGTGATGTTATTTCGTGTGGACACGAATTTAGACTGTAAGATTCAACCGTAGACCTTTTTGCTACATGCGGATTGCTACATGCGTGGTAAAACTTGGAACACTTACTTGTCGAGTGATTTCATGAGGACACGCATTTTGATTCAACAGTATGTAATGTTAATACGAGCTCCCTGTATAGGACACAAGAAGACGTGGTTTTGCGTATAAAGTATGTTACAATAATTGCCCTGCTTGGGGTGGTTAAGGGCGTATGTCCGGTGCAATGAGCCTGTATCGGCTTATTGGTTTCTATGTGCGGGTATCTGCACGTAGGGTTAGGTATAAATGCAAGGAAACTGATGTATGTGATTCATAATTTATATTGAAATGTTAGCTCCCCTATATAGGGACTTACCGGTAAATAGACGTATGCCATGTTACAGCGATTCGGTATCGATTTGTTGGTTAATAATTACACATAGGGTTATAATTTATGTGAAAACATGTGATGTTAGCTCCCTTATATATGGGTGGACATAGGCTTATACCTTATTGCAACGAATCGGTTTCAACTTGTTGGTCACTATATGCGGATAGTTGCGCATAGGGTTAGATTTATATATTAAGTGCATGTGATATGTTTTATGGGATTCATGTCCCTAGGCACATGAAATGTAAAACGTGCTTATGATACTGAAATTTAAATGGGTTTACATGAGACCTAAAGTAAGAAACATAACTTGTTTAATATCAGTTACAAGGAGTCTGAGTCGATTAGACACGGGACGTATTTATGTTTAAATTCTATGAAATAGTGTACAAATATTTTGGTTTTAGTCCGAACCTGTTTTATATCAATTACAGGTAGTCAGTGTTGGGTATCAGGAGGTAAACATGTTTAAATTCTATGAAATTGTGATGATTGGGTTTTAAACAAAACTTGTTTTATATCAATTACAGCATGAAGTCATTGTCGGATAGACACAGGGCGTATTTAGATTTAAATTCTAAAGTCTAGTGTACCAAATACCGTGGTTTTAAACAGAAATTGTTGCATATCAATTACATGGAGTGGGTGTCGTCTAGACACAAAACGTATTTATGTTTTAATTCTAAGGAATAGTGTACCAATATCTTGGTTTAGAAATGTACCATATGTTATATGTTTAATATTGGAGATTTTAAATACATATATGTCATATTTTGGTTTTAAACAAAGTTTTTTTTATATCAGTTACATGGAGTCAGTGTCGGATAGACAAACGTATTGAGGTTTAAATTCTATGGCATAGCGTACCAATATCTTAGTTTAGAAATGTATCATATGTTATATGTTTAATAATGGAGATTTTAATTCATATATGTCATATTTTAGTTTTAAACAAAACTTGTTTTATATCAATAACATGGAGTCGGTGTCGGATAGACACAGGACGTATTAAATTCTAAGGTCTAGTTTACCAATACCTTGGTTTTAAACAGAACTTGTTTTATATCAATTACATGGAGTCGGTGTCGGATAGACATAGGACTTATTTATTACCAATATCTTGGTTTAGAAATGTCTCGTATATTAAATGTTTAATAATGGAGATTTGAATTCATATATGTAAGTTACTTGGATACTAATATTTGTTGTTACACTTTTGAGCCCGTTCTTTTAGTTCAGTCGGTCGTCCAATGGCTTATACCAATAAATAATAAATATACATTTATAACATATTGTTGTTGTCGTGTTACTCCTATGAGAAGGGTGAGTGTTAAGATAAATGACATTATTGTCGTTTGAGAGTAACGAATTAGACGATAATTGATTTCTCTTGATGTGAGTGATTCTCATAGGGGGCGCACTCTCAGTGGAGTGCACGTGGCGTGTAGAACGCCAGATTTTGCCATTCAGCGTTGGATGACTGACCAGTTAACACGTTAAAATTTTAGATTCTTAGCAAATCCTGTTGCAGTAACTTACATATTATGGACTTGAAGAAATTTCAGGATATTGATGTTGTCCGAGGTGTATTGGTTCCATTGATTATTAAAACGTTTGTACTTTTGATAGTTAAAGATCAAGTCCGAGATCTTATCCTGAGTGATACCTTGAATAAAAATGTTATCGGATACATGTTTCCCATACGTGGATTTTTCGCGGACGGCTCGGTATCACATTGATGGTGCTCTGTTTAAAGTACGACGTGATTGGTGGAGCTGGTGCAGTGGGGATGACATTATATATCTTAGAAATAATAACATTTGTTTAATACAGTTTAATTTTAATTTATCACCAGTGATATCAACCCAGTATTATACATAAGGGAGAATACTGGGTTGATTGTATGCTAAAACAGTAGATATAAAACCGTTTCTCCTTTGCTTATTCAGATGTCGGGAAGTATTGCGTTTGCTTTATATGTACTGTATAGTTCGCGTAAGCGATCTGGGATCAGTTTGGAATACGTCATGTGAAATTAATAGACTGGCGCAAGTCTGTGATGAGAGACTGCTATATTTTAAAGGTGCAGTTCCTTATATATCGTATCATAAGTTGAAGGTGAAGTGTTTTTATTAATTAACGTTAATAAGGTCAGTCAGTCGGTCGTCCAATGGCTTATACCAATAAATAATAAATATACATTTATAACATATTGTTGTTGTCGTGTTACTCCTATGAGAAGGGTGAGTGTTAAGAAAAATGTATATCTTATTGTAAAAATATACACAACACATATATTTGCACCTTAGGATGTATACAGAATTGTAATGAACAACCACATCAGTTCCAGCAAAAGAGAAAACAAAAACAATATAGGGTACGACCAGAAAACCGGAGGGCGAAAGTTCATGTTTTAATACACTGTTTCCATTATTGAAAGCTACAAACAACTCTAGGCATCTGATCATGTCAGCCGTTTCCTAAAATTAATATATCTTAATAAGGGTATCGATTTAATTGATATGCCAAGTATTTTTCGAAATAATCATGTTGTTGAATCTATTCCTATTTATTTCAAAATATGAGAAAATCCTATAATTTGTTATAAATGTAGCATGCAATCAAACACAGAAAATGGTGTGCCACAAGTGTGATACTATTCTAATATGTATATACGAGGGGTGCTCGAAAAGAAATGCACTTCAGCTTATTATATAGCTAAAACTGACTGAAATGCTGAAATGTCTATTACAACCCTTCAAAATATTCCCC
Source organism: Cyrtodaria siliqua (assembly GCA_037043455.1). NCBI lineage: Eukaryota > Metazoa > Mollusca > Bivalvia > Adapedonta > Hiatellidae > Cyrtodaria > Cyrtodaria siliqua. Next base: position 470,664 of record JAWPHD010000275.1, on the reverse strand, counting down.
ACGATTAACAATTGCATACTTTCAACCTGTAAATCCATTATCGGCAAGCGTCACGGTAGGCCGATGTTTGTGCACTCCTAAGCCACTGATTTATAGCTGAACCAAGAGCCTGTCTTAATAGATATCATCTGCGGTCAGAAAGGAAGGCTTTCATTTTTGGAAATAGGAAAAGATCGAAGAGTGCTAGGTCTGTGGAGTACGGGTATTTGGAACGACTGTAACATTTTCCAACTTCATGAAATTGGTAACAACTTCAGACTTATTGATTTGCCGGTGCATTGTCATGTAAGAGACGTACATATCGGAAACCTGTAGTTGGGGGCCGTTTTTGGAAATATTTTTTCAGTTTTTTAAGCACCGCATCACGGTAGAATCTGCCTGTGACAGTTTTATCCTTCGTTACTGGAACTTGTATGGCTCAACTTTGATTTCTAAAAATATAGCATACACAATTTTCTTCGCGCTCTGCGTTCCTTTGGAAATAAGAGGTATTTTGGCATGTTTAGTTTTCCAGATCGTGTTACCCACCTTTCTCACTGGTTTGAACTAATATACTCTCGTTTCATCACCAGTTACCACATTTGAAAATTGCTTTTCCTCATATTTCGAAGACATTTTGAGCAATTTGCCATCAATATACGTACCTTCTTTTGCTTATCAGTCAAAAGGTAAGGTACCCATTGCGCAGATATCTTCCTAACCTTAATGATACGCTTCAGAATGAAATGAACTGTGGATAGTGATACCCCCAAAATACGAACAATCGGACGCACAGTGTATCTTGCATCAGTTTCAATAATCTAACTCACTTTCAACACTAAATCTTTGGTGGCGGTCTTCGGCCGGACAGATTTTAGAGCATTTTTTGACAGATTCTACGTCAGATTCAAATTTTTTTCCAGCGTAGAACTGTTGTATAACATACATTGTAGCATCCAAAGGCATGTTCTATTTCGGTATAAATCTGCTTTGCAGAATAACCAAGTTTAGAACAAACTTTGATGTAAGCCCTAATTTCCTCTATATTATCTACTCGTTTCCCAACGATTTCTATAAGAATGGTCAACGACTGATTTTATTTAAATAAAAAATATTTAGGAAACGGGTTTGCCTACACATTCATATATACATCATAGAGCTAGCCATGGGTATAACTATCAATGTAAAATTACACGTGTTTCTCGATAAATTCGCCGAAGTGCATTTCTTTTCGAACACCCCTCGTATGTGACACATCTAAAGGCTCAAAATAGGTTCACATATAATAGTACAATCATAATAGTCTGTGTTCCTTCCTTTATGAGCTCACATCGACTGATATAACAGTCACAATATTTTGAACGATATTAAGAAACATACATTGCTTTCCGTCGTAACATTTAACTACGAGTCATTCTATTGTATCTGTATCATGTCTTTTTTGTTCTGGGAATCAAGACTATTTTTATTGTATCGGGCAGAATAGTCCACAAGTTGACGTCGCCGAAGTTATATATCGCCTGAATAAATATTTCGTATCTCCAAAGGACGCGCCAATATATTTGTAGAAAGACATTGCACTAGTTTCATGTATTAGAAACTTTCCTGTTGTACGTGTATATGCTTGTATTGCTGATTTATGACAGATGGATTTGTGTTTGTTCTTTGATCAAGACTTTCTATTTTAGCCGAAAAATACTAGAAAATGAATACACTTTTTCTATACAGGTTACTGTTTGCGGCTAATGGTATTTAAGCCAAATGATTAATACTGTTTTACTCTCTTTACACGTTAATCTACATGTCGTGAGTTCTCGAAATAGTTTCGATATTGCGTTTATTGTGCATCGCATTTGATAGAGTATTGTATTCAATTATGTCCTCATCCAATCAATTCTTATGTATATTTCATCACATTTAGTATCGTGTTTGTACACAGATACCACTTTAAACACGACATTATTTCGCAGGTATTTAATCAGTTAATCAAAATGTTAATTATTTGTGACAACTAAAAAAAACAACAATGTATGCACTAAATGATTACTAAGCTCACCCCATTGACAATCCACTCCAGCATCCTGGCTATGGTTACAACTATGTTGCAACCAAACATTAGAACCGCACTGTGATAAATCAAGTTCATTGCCACCACAGTGAAGGTTATCCAACACTATATTCCCACTGCCTTCACCAAAGAATGCAGATATGTACGGTATACTGCATGAATTACCTCCCTTTCTTTTAATACTAAGGGGTTGACCATTTTATCTCCGGAGGGGGCCTGACATTTTCCTGCGAGTTCACCTACCTTCTCACCCAATTGTTTTTGGAACCAGATTATTTGTTTATCCTTCAGATATTGGTTTCAGTAAAAGATCCCCCCTTCCCACACTCCCCCCACCACCCCCACGCCCCACCCCTCAAATGTATTATTTCCTATTTACAAATAGCAGTTTATTTTTGACAACAAAGAGAATAGAAAAAAAAATCTCCATCATAGCAATGGTTAAATTGAATTGTAATTCAATGTGTTAATATGTGTATATTATGATATATGCTAGCTGAAGATAAATCATCTGACTACATTGAGGTATTCACCTTTTAACTTATTTGTATTTTGGGCATACAATAACAAGATTAGAATTGTGATCTTCGATCTTGTACTTATTTATTTGGCTGGCATGTATTATGAATGCTTTGTTGCTTAGATATATATAATGATTTATTACAATTATCGACTATTGTACGGTACTACGGGTGATGATTCTCCGACCTCTATGACGGGTAAAATAAATGGACCGTTTTTATATATAAAGATGGCCGGGAAACAAAAATGTATTTGTTTCACGGATAGTACCATGTTTTTAATCAGATATCACTTTAAACGCGAATAAAATTCTTACGTCTGTAATCAAAATTTAATTGATATGGGACAGCTTTTAAAATTCACTTTATTTGTATGCAATAAATCCTTAAAAAGCTCACCCCATTGACAATCCACTCCAGCATCCTGGCTATGGCTACAACTATGTTCCAACCAACCATTAGAAACGCACTGTGATAAATCAAGTTCATTGCCATTACATCGAAGGTTATCCAACACTATAGTCCCACTGCCTTCGCCAAAGAATGCAGATTTGTACGCCACACTGTACCTGGAATTGATAAAATCAAAACGTGCATTTAAGACTATTGAATACAAGAATGCACACGGGTTTGCCTACGATATATATGTGTCTGTTAAAACGGAATAATTCAGCTAGTGATTAGTTTACGTTGTTTTAATTTAAATCATTACTCGAGACATTTTAAACAAATCCGTAACTCTAACGCCATTTTAACGACGTTTAAAACTATCAGTTTGCTTTAATAAAAAAGTCATCTCATGAAAATCATTTTTATAAACTATTATAACTGAAGAAATTATTTCTGTTTTAAAATTGAAATAGCATTCGCTCTCCAGATGTCGACTTACGAAAGAAGTTCCTATATATTTACTAATTTTGAATATGTTTAAATATTCAATTGTAATTCATAGTCTCTATCTGATACACTCACTGCGTTTATAATGAGCAAATGTTGTTTAGGAGTTGCACAACGGTAAAACTGAAGTAACTGGAACGTTATAATCTATTTTGTTGATATTCAGATGTCAAAGCCTGTTTACCTTATCAACGGAAGTATTTTATCTGTCATACATGATATATCATAGAATACTGTGATGGAAAGAAGGTGCGCCTGAGTGCCGCTGTTACCGGCAACAATAATAACAACAATAACGAGGTAAGAAGTATATTTTCGCCATAAATGGCAAAGCATGTTTTGCATCAAATGTGTGTCTGCTCTACGGTGATGACGTCATTATAATTACCTTCAAAGACTACCTAGCTTGTATGTGTATTGAAGTAATGTAGTTATTTATGACGTGTTCATATATCATCTTCATTAAAATGAGAACCTTGAAATAAAACAATTCTACGCTGTATAAATATAGTTACGACGAAAGGAGAAGCAAACCTTTATAGAAAGCAGCCTTCAGAATTCAGGCACACCGAATGTTGTCAAAGTATGTAAGGTGGAATTCGGAATGTAGTTATATATTGGATATGATAATATATCTGTGTTCATGGCAGGATATATACGACTGTAATTAGTGTCTTAATATTCAGGCAGTGTTGATTCTATATTGTCGCTTTGATTGTCATAGTTAATATGTTTTATAAGAGTGTCTTAAGACATGCCTGCTGCACAGATTTTGAGCGTTGTGAACCATTGTATTGGCTACATACGTTTTAAAAGAGCTCTTAATTGTGTCATCCGTAGAAATGCAATGTGTTGAAATGTTTAAACCATTGATAGTGGATAAAATTGGAAGTTTGTCAAAATGACGAGTGATTATGGACGACAGACGGATATGGAATTGAGATTCATTTTGAATAAGTATTAAACGTTTTTGTGTTTGTCACGTAATATGCCTTTATTCCTTATTAACATTGCCATTCATGTTTTTGTCTTTGCGTGTTTTTGGGGCTTACTGTGTTCTGTGAAAGCTGCATTACCTCGACATTCATACTTATTTTTAATGTCAAGTTAACTACACCAAGCAATATTAACTTTTATCATTTCTCTAGAAAATACAAACCTATCACCAAATTCCATTCCTAACATTCTGCAGATGACCTTTACATCATAGACATCAAAATAGTCATCACATACAGTCCCCCAGCTTTCTCCATTGACCCACATATACAAAGGAAAAATAATTTCGACTCTATATTGTATGTATAATATGCCGCTGTTTATTTGATGGTACATGACTACGTTTCCTTTCGGAAAAACAGACTAAAACAACACATAACACACTAAATGTTATCCCTCCTTTACTGAACTGGTTCAAATTCGTGTTGCAAAATATAATGTAATTAACAATTCTATTGCAGTACAGCTGCGTCCTTTCTTTAACGAGCTGCAGCCCTTTTTACGTGAAATCTAGAACCTGGTTTATACCACCAGTGGCTTTTGTGTCACTGACCGTCCCAAGGCCGTATCCCTTTCGTCAACCCTTTTATGTTTGCGGGGTCGCATACTTTATTTATATTTTTCCTTGTAATTGTTGTTTGTTTTGAATGAATGCTTTTGGTTTACTGTTTTCTGTGAATGTACATTTCCTGTTTGACTTGTACATACATGCACCTATTTATACTATATAAGCTATGTACTATATAAGCTAACCAGTAAGCCGTATTATACGGTATACAGATAGGACCAACGTATTATTCTGTAGGGAGAGATCTCGAGAATGCGAGATTAATCTCACATTTTCGCCTTTTAAAAACGAAAAACGCGAAAAAAATAAAATAAGTTTAAAGTTTAAAACAAAAAAGTTTAAAGTTTAAAAATCACGAGGATTGAATATTTAAACTTGAGAAATAAAAAGGCGAGATTGCGAGGGAGCGAGGTTAATCTAGCGATACAATTTTAACGGGTGTATTCTACCCTGTCCCCGGTTGATATGCACGGATTCCATGTAAATAACAAAAACGGCAACGCATAGGTTATTGTATCATTGCTTTTATTTCTACCATGTAACACGTGGAAGTTCCAAAACTGTTAAAGAACACAGGATTGATTTTTTTCTGTTGTTGTTTTTTGTTTGTTTTTGTAACAGTCCTGTACAATTAATCTAAGGGTGTTTTGTCCGATGGACGAGAACGTTGACATTATAATGAGGGCGCAGAATCCTCCCTAGCGGAATTCTATTGTTTAGAAGATTAAAATACACAAAAAATACTTGTGTATTTTTATTTAAATAATTATAATTATTATTTTAATAAATTGTTTTTCAAAATGTAAATCAATCTCTAAGTGTTATTTGTCTATAACATATGTTTACACACTGACAGGCCGAGTCACCGTTTTACTATTTTATATTGAGAAATACCTATCTATAAATAAAAACAGCGTTGCTGGTATCCAACAACTGGGTAGCACATTTTATGTGATGTAGGCTATATATGTGGCTGTCGAATATATACAATTGTGATAGTTACGTACACGGACGCCAGGTAAAGTAGCAGTTAAAGTATATCATAAGCTATAAGATACGTCTACATATTTTGTTTATAAATGTTATTAAATGTAATATTATTAACTCATTAGACACCGTTACTGCAATATACAGTCACCTTCATGCATACCAACCTATCATTTAAATCCATCCCTAGCATTCTGCAGATGACCTTTACATCGTTGAGATCGAACGAGTCGTCACACACCGTCCCCCAACTGTCGTTAAAATACACTTCTACACGGCCTGAGTACTGGCTGTAACCATTTACCAGACGTACTTGTGTAGTATTGATTGTCGAACCTTTCAAAGATAAATTATTTAATTCAATTAACATATATTGATAATGTCAGTATGTCAATACAAGTAACATAACAGTCGAGCAGGATAGTCAATATATCATCCGGATACCCTGAGTTGTTACTAAATGCTTCGATGATATTTGTCTGGTGAGTATCCAGTAAATAGGATTACTTCATACACTACTTTGCAAGTACACATTTGCAATTGTATAAACTACTGTTAAGCAAAAGGGATGCTTTAATATTGTTACAGGTCAAACATGCAGGTTTTTCTGTAGCACTCGTATTTTGAGCAATAAATAGTTAGCTTGCCTTTGATAACGTTGTGTGGTAAGGTTGTACATAGCGTGGACAAGTCATATGAATTCAAGCTTGTACACAAGCTATGTATAGTTCGTATCTTTTTAGGCTATAAACTGTAGTTCCATACCATACTATATATGCTTAATAAATTATTTGTCTTTATAAGCATTATCATATCATGCCAGGTAACTAGCGGCAGTTTAGACAGTTACACTCTATGTCTTTAAAAGCATTCTCATATCATGCCAGTTTACTAGTTACACTATATGTCTTTAAAGCATTCTCATATCATGCCAGGTTACTAGTTACACTATTTGTCTTTAAAAGCATTCTTATATCATGCCAGGTTACTCGTTACACTATATGTCTTTATAAGTATTCTCATAGCATGCCAGGTTACTAGCAGCAGTTTAGACAGTTACACTCTATGTCTTTAAGAGCATTCTCATATCATGCCAGTTTACTAGTTACACTATATGTCTTTAAAGCATTCTCATATCATGCCAGGTTACTAGTTACACTATTTGTCTTCAAAAGCATTCTTATATCATGCCAGGTTACTAGTTACACTATGTCTTTATAAGTATTCTCATATCATGCCAGGTTACTAACAGTTACACTATATGTTTTTATAAGCATTCTCATATCATGCCAGGTTGCTAGCGGCAGTTTAGACAGTTACACTATATGTCTTTATAAGCATTCTCATATCATGCCAAGTTACTAATTACACTATATGTCTTTAAAAGCATTATCATATCATGCCAAGTTATTAGTTACACTATATCTCTTTAGAAGTATTCTCATATCATGCCAGGTTATTAGTTACACTATATGTCTATTCTCATATCATGCCAGGTTACTAGCAGCAGTTTAGACAGTTCCACTATTTATCATGTCGATCTGCATAATTCTGCCGAGAAACAGGTAAAACTTTATATCGGCAGCTACGTTCCTATCCCATATTTTGATTACGTCAGCATGTCTATTGATGACATCTGCGTATATTTGATGACGTCTGGGTATTTTTGAACGGCAAAACAATGGGAAGAAAATGGAAAGAAGGTAAATTAAATGATTTTAAACAATCAATATGATAAATAGAATATCAAGTTAGTGCCTGATCATATCCAGTTTATCAGGATCAGCACGAAAAAAAATGAAGTCCTCGGCACAGCCTCGGACTTCATTTGTTTCTCAGCCTCACCTGATAAACTGGATGAGGTCAGGCACTAACATGATATTCTCTATATGTCTTTATAAGCATTCTCATATCATGTCAGGTTTAGACAGTTACACTATATGTCTTTATAAGCATTATCATATCATGCCATGTTACTATTTGCACTATATGTTTTAAAAGCATTCTCATATGTCAGGTTACTAGTTACACTGCATATATGTATAAGCATTCTCATATCATGCGAAGTTACTAGTTACACTATATGTCTTTATAAGCATTCACATATCATGCCAGGTTACTAGCGGCAGTTTAGACAGTTACACTATATGTCTTTATAAGCATTCACATATCATGCCAGGTTACTAGCGGCAGTTTAGACAGGTACACTATATGGACTTGTCAAGAATCACTTATATTCCTATTAGATGATACTGAGCAAATACAAAGTCTTCCAAAAAAGTTTCACAGATGATGCTTTAAAGTTTCATAAAACCAAGGAATTTATAGTTATACTACTCTAATAATAAGATCCTTCTATGTCCCTATTATTTCAGACGTGATCAACATTCATCTGGAATAAAAAGCGAATATGGTTAAAATATGATAGGGATCAACCACCAGAATGACACTTTAATTCCGGGAATGACTATTCCGGCCATTAATGACCGCGTTACGTCTCCTTTTCAGTATGTATTTACATCTTTGGCGCATGGAATATATTAATGTTGATGTATGCTTGCGGGATGTTGTTCCAATTTTCAGTCAACGTTTGTTGAAGTCCGTTTATTCTTTTATTCGTTTATAATACGTTTATGCATATTATCGCACACATGTGAACGGGATTCAGATCTGGGCTTTTAAAGGGCCAATCATATTTAAAAGGAATGTTATTGGTATTGACAAAACGAATTGTGTAACGAGTTATATAGCCGGTGGGTTATCCCCCTTAAAGATTGTGATATTGGCATTATTTCGAAACTCTGGAACAACATGTGGGGCGAGGATATGATCACGGTAGCGTTGTGCATTTAAATGTTCGTCAATCACGGCTAGTGATATACGGTAGCCCAAGTAGGTATACAATTCGAACAGGAAATGTAGCTTTCACAAAACACTATCAACCAAATACATACATTTAAGCAAACAACTACATAATGATAGTTACAAGCAATGTATCATAACACAAACGGGTTGACAATTGGGGTACCGTCTTGGAACGCTCAGTGTGAAAAAGGCCGCTGGTGGTTCCAGGGTGCACCAAACCTCACTCTTACCCTACTGTCATCCCAATAAAACGGGACACTGTTAATAAAGACAACTCCTTCAGGATATATTCTCACAAAAATCAGCATTACTAGGCAATATAAGTTTAACCTATATATGAGCATCTATATTATAGATGAATATCAAAATACAAAAGCCTAGAAAACCGCAAGGCAGGTACTCAGTGACTTGTTAGAATTCTGAGCAATAAGAGAACATACCATTACGGGTACGACAAGACAGGATTTTGACTCTGTGAATGCTACATTTCCTGGTCGATTAGTATGGGCGGCCATTACCGCCAAAAGTGTGTTTTTAATAAATCATCCAGTCAAAGATTAATTAATTCATCGGTATTACATTTAATTCAATGTAACTTTAATTGATTCACTACTTTTTTTGAAACCATCTAATCAAACTTAAAACAATCCGATGCTTTGTGAAATAATCCGTAGTGTTTCTTTTCAAACCATCTAAGAGAACTTGAAACGATTCAATGCAATGCTAAACAGTTCACTCGGAAACATGAATCAACGCAGGAGAATGTGAACCAATTTAAAAGTAACCCAGTCAATATACCGATACGTGAAACAATCTATAGGAAACTGAATTAATGCAAGACCAAAGCACTCAGTTCAATGACAGAAAAATCAATTTGACATAAAGACAAATGGCCGATACTGAACAGAATTAATATGATGTAAAGTGAATTAATTCGGTGCTAGGGCGCTACTTGCACATGGTTGTGGGGAAAAGCCGCGTACGTAATATTCACATATTGTAGGTCCGTTTACTGATCCTATTTTGATTATTAAATTACTATTCCTATGTGTTATTTGTTGCGGTCGGTATTTTGTAGGCATATAATAATTCATTTTCCGTCTTGTAATACTGGGTTTCTGTGTAAAATTCACTTTCAGTATATTTTCCCTTAGCCTCGTCCGTCGGATGGGGACGTAAACCGGGCGGTCCCGTGTATAGGTCTATCCTCCGAGCACGTTAAAGAACCACACAAATATATTCGATAATAAGAGTAGGGCACGGTTCCCGGATTCCTATGTATCGTTCCCCTCTCTCTGAGGCGGCTCTAAATAACCTATACTGTGTTGATGAGCCGCTAACCAACATTCAGTTTAGTTCAGTGAATGTCGACGTCGTTTTCAAACCTTTCAAATTGTAAATACTTATTGTAATTCAGTTTGTTCTCAGATCCGGTCTTATTACACAGAACATGAGTATTTCAACTCAACTCAACGTCCCTTTGTTCTTCTCAGCCATCACGCCCGACCAACGCCTATTAAAGGGCATATGTCAGTCTTTATGTATTTATCAAGCAGTAACATTAACATCTAGATTTATTCATTCAATTGGGCGTGCGTTCCACAGTGGGTAACACATTCGACGATGGGCACGGATTCAAGCATCACCAACGCCATTGAGTATGTCTCTGTGTTCTGATGGTCGGATGGGGTGTGGAGGGGGCGCGATGTAAACCGGCTGGTCCCGTCCAGTCCAGTGTATCTTTCGGTATACGAGCACGTTAAATTACCAAAGTAAACAATTCATTAGTAAGAGCAGGGCAGTTCCCCGGATTGATATCTATCTTTCATCACCAACAATTGTAAATAATTATAAACCTTCAAAAACATTTTGCTTTGAACTTTTCAAATTAATAGAGGATCTTACATGGGTGCCTATATACTATTGATTTTAATAAACGAGTTGGATAAAATGATATGAAGTGAGGGTGTACCGAGCATCGTTTTAAGTTTAGCCAAAGAGTTTAATACATTCTATATTATATTCTAAATAATGGCCCTTTAAATAGGCATGAATGGGAATTTTGTATCACATAAATCCAAAAAGGCTCACTTGATCACATAACTCCAAAAAGGCTCACTTGTATTAGTGTAGCTCTAGATCTACCTGCTTTTATAACGTAGCCGTTAGATGACGTCGTAATATTGACTCGATATTCTCCTCTAGACGCCGAACAACTGAATAACCTCGTCGATTTCCGTAATCCGGTATTTAAACGATTACGGAAATTGACGAGGCAATCCCGGTGTCTTCCGAGCTGAACGGAAAATACCGAACGATGATTCGGCCTACATTTGCATGTTTATTTCACTAACGTAATATGATAAATATAACATGGATTTATTACACTCCCAGAATAAATATTATATTATAAGAAATTATAGAATAGGTAGGTATCAGGATCGATCTCATCAAGCGAGGTTTTTGAAGATATGCAGCAATTCCTGCATAAAAGATCGTCCTATTTTAATAGACTAAACCTTAAATACCACGCGTGCATGCATACAACTCACCAAAGAGAAGAATATCTCGTCGTTCCTGGGATATGTAAATACTCCGTATTTCAGCAGACATGTTTTTCTTAAATTTTTACCTTTTCAAATATCTCTCGCTGTTTTCGTTACGGATTTGGAAACTTAAAACCGCCCAGAGCTGGCACAAAACGACAACGTTAACTGGAAAGTGTCAACTGTGTTAGTAGGGAGATGTTAGAGTTCTAAATATGAAACGAGGCGTCAGACGAGAACGTGTTTGAAGACAGAGGGTGCAATCCTTCATGAATTATGGGGAGATTTTAAAATCGTAAAGGTCTTATGAAAAAGTGGCATAATTGATGACAAAACTGTATAAAATATGACAAAAAGAGTCACAACTCTCTATTAAATAATTGATAAGAAAAAAGTGTATAAGTTTCATGAATATAGGTCCAATGCTTTTCAAGCTATGGCCAAGGTTTGTTTGCGTGTTAAATTGTGTCGGGCGGACAGGCAGGCCACACAAAAAAAGTGTGTTCCAAATTTTAGAATATCTGCAGCGGATGCCATACTTCAGTAATACATATTAGTATAGTCGGACTTTACATGAAATGAAAGGTTTACCTTATATGTATTATCGGTTTCAAAAAAAAGTTTACTTTTATTAAACCTTTGCATCGTTTTTTGGAGAGTTAACTGACAATTTTGCTACAAAACTCCCTTAAAATGCCTTTTTTAAACAAATTTACTGTGTCTGACGATCTATTTCGGTGCTTATTGTATATCAGCATTTGCAGGGATATATATGTATGAAAATGTCGGGTTTTATACACGACCTGTCCAATCCCCATCCGAGAAAGACGAAAAATGCCCATTCTCATGAATGATTTAAAAAAAGTAGAAGATTTTCGGCTAAAATGATACGAGAAAATAAAACTTCAGTTATTTCCGACTCGTACGCTTTATATCTTATCCTAAAATCCTGGACATATCTATACAAATAACGTGATTTTCTTACTTCTGTCGCCTATCCCCAAATGACGTCAACAGGAAACACCGGTTATGGAACGTTAGCAAAACCGTAAATGCAACGTTATACCATTTTGGACGCGGTGTGTTTACTAATTGTTATATGAATAGAGATACAGTGTTGTCCTTTATGTATTTTATATCCGATTTATACTGATAATCGCTATTAGTAAACTAAGCTAAACTACTCACTACTTCTCTCGGTAATCTCCGTACAACGCACCTACAATTTCCGTTATAGTTCGGAATTTACGGTACGGTGCGGCTTTTACCCACAACCATGTGCAAGTGGCGCCCTCTACACCGAATTAATTCCCTTTACATCGTATTAATTCTGTTTAGTATCGGCCATTTGTATTTATGTCAAATTGATTCTGCTGTCATTGAACTTGCATTAATTCAGTTTTCTGTAGATTGTTTTAAGTATCGGTAAATTGACTGGGTTACTTTTAAACTGGTTTACATTCTCTTGCTTTGATTCATATTTCCGAGTGAACAGTTAAGCATTGCATTGAATCGTTTCAAATTCGATTATATTGTTTGACAAAACACTCCGGATTATTTCACAAAGCTTCAGATTGTTTTAAGTGTGATTAGATGGTTACAAAAAAGTAGTGAATCAATTAAAGTTACATTGAATTAAATATAATACCGATAGGATCAACCATTATACATGCAGTGAGTGCAACATGTAGGATTAGATATTTTGATAATCTCTTTAACACGTGTATAATGATCGTAAGAAATTTATTATGACCATGGATCCTACGCAGTTGGTAAATCACGCTCCCATATAAGTCAGGTTGTGGTTGTCCTTGTCGCAGAAAAGTTCCAAAATTACTTTTATAATTTAAAAGATCAGGACTTTGATAATACATCTTAGAAATTAGTTTGGAAGTGTATGGTATCGGTTTATAATATAAGGTTGATTTTGCAATTGAGAAATCCAGAACATTGTTGTGCTTTTATTAATAATGTCCGCAGTCGAATGATATTTCAATAAAAAGCTACTCTCGATCGATTCGTTTTGGAGAAAATACCCCGTTACCATTTATTTTACAGACGTGATGTTGATGAGAATCACATGATCCAAGAAAAGCATAGTGAATGTCACTGTATACGTGCATCATTTACTTGGTCAAGAGAATATCGACAGTGTACCTTTATGTAACTTAAAACCATGCCTGCCACAGTTTGTTGCTCATTTTAGTCTTCGGAATTTATTTCTTCAGTCATATTAGTTTATGAACGTATTTACAAATAAAACAGTGCCGGAAAACGTTAAACAGTTCTTCATTTAATGATTAGATTCGATCTTTCTTCTGGCTATGGAAAACATTAGGCTAGTTTACAGTGCGGGAAGCCAGCTAGCTAATGTTTTTTATACCCTGTGGAAAGATCAAAATATCAAATTCAATCATTATATTCCTATTCACTTTGTTCTATCTGTCTTTAAGCTGTAACAAACACTGCTGAAACAACAACGTTGCCAATATTGCACGCTTTTATATATCAAATTGCAGTAGTTAGCACGAGAACGCCTAGGCAACGTTACGTCATACAAACAAAACAAGTTCATTAGACGAATTAAATGCACATTTTTTGTTTCAGCTCCGCCGCAAAAGTAAATGTTTTTAGGGGAATTAAAATGCAACACTCTAAGTGTTTCTTTGAAGGGAAATGCAATAGCAACTTAAAACCTAAATGTGTTAAATGTTGACTGGTTCGACCTATTTAGCAACGTGTTGAATTTTGAATTGAATAAGTCATTTAAAAGATGCAATCATCTGAGTGGTGGGGATATCTGTATTTACACTGCCCCGTGTTATTGCGATGACAGTACGGTAAGAGTGAGGTTTGGTACATCCTATCATCTTGTTTAAAAACCCTGCGGTAGACATATTGTCAACCCCTGTATGTTTGTGATGTCATAACTTGTTTTTTTTCGTGCTTTGAGATTATCATGTCCAATTTGTTTTGGCTTTAAAGTAGAATATTGAATAAGCCGGTGCTAGAAGGTGTGAGAGCCGTTGCATTTTACATTACCTCTCATGAACAGACTCACTCAAACCTAGTCTGCTACTTTTTTCTCTTGTTTGTGTCTGTTGTTTCCAAGGGATCCGCTTTCGGCTTACGCCTTCATCAGGGGTACACAAACACGAAAATAACAAATACGAAACAAAAAAACACTAAAATACACGGCAGTTTAAATAAAACTCTTTAAAATTATTTTTATTTAAACTGCCGTGTATTTTAGTATTTTTTTTTGTTTCGTATTTGTTATTTTCGTGTTTGTGTACCCCTGGTGAAGGCGTAAGTCGAAAGCGCTTGGGTTTTTATAAACTGTAGCAGTGTATATGTTTTTTTCCCATCTATTAATTTATTCCAACATTTTCGTATCCCCTCGGATACAGTGCTTTTTGAAAGGTACATTGTAGATGTATGTACTTTCTCACCCTTATATATATATATATAGGGTTGTCTGTCCTTGGTAGTTCACAAATGTTTCTCCCTATATATAATTCTGCCTTGTGAACGTGAATCTCTTACGAGGTCCCAATTTAGAAAGTTGCCGTAGTGAGTTCAAATTCTCTCCCTTTGTTATATTTACTGAATTCACAGTATCCCCAAGATCCGGCACCTTTCATTGTCACTGTCTCAATATAGCTGTGTGTGGTTGAACGCTTAAAGGTGAAATAGTGCGTGTCTTTTGAGTATATATTCGGAAATATATGTATATAATATACAATCTGTTCAAATCTTACACTTATTGGTTGTCCCGTTTTCTCGTAGTAGCCAATTTTATCTCATAGCGCACACGCTTCGAGTTTCGCCCTGGTAAGTGTCACGTGATCCTGTGACGTCATTGGTACCAAACGATTAGCGGTGTCGCATTGTATTGTCTATGTAGGATTACGTTTTTTGGCAATTGTTTAAAATGTGCTGTTGCTGGGTGAAAAAGTTTGCATAAAGAAGGACAAGATAATAACTTAAGTTTCTTTCGTTATGCTAGGTTCCCACTGTCGTGCGATCCGTTACGAACGCCACGATTGGCCATTCGTAGCTGATCGTGGAACTTCTCTGAAATTTCAGGTTTGGATACGAGGTGATGCGAGTCGATACGTTTTGATACGATTTGTTGCGCTCGGATGCGATCTGGTCACGATTTGTCAATTTCAGGTGTCACGATCTGTCACGGTCTGATCTCCCGTTCAGATACGATCACATACGTTCCGATAGGATTGTTTCGATCGAGTCCACGATTGGGTCTCGATCTGACACGATCATCACGATCGGGTTCCCCGGATTGGGACGATCTGGTACGTGCAGATACGTTCCGATACGTTCCGATACGTTCATCACGAACCGATGCGCTCCGTTACGATAGGATACGATTGTGGTCGCGATGTCTTTAACGATCATGATCGAGGGTGATCACGATTTGAGCTACGACTGGACCCCGACGGGTATATATACAGCCCGACTGACCATGGACTTCATTGTTTCTTGAACTTTTACAGAGTGAACACTACAACCCTCAACCATTGATGATGGCAGGAGTTGCGGATGATGACAACGTGGCATTTGCAGTATTACTGTATACTTACATTATCGCAAGAAAAGAGAACTCGTAACAGATCGTGAGCGTTCGTGTAAAAACGTAACTACTCGTATCTACTCGCATTTACTCGCATTTTCTCGTATCAACTCCTATCTGCTCGTGAGTCATTCGTGTCAGGTCTTGAGCAATGGGACCCGACAGAGCGTAACAGATCGTGACAGATCGTGGGAGATCGCAACACATTTCAACAGAGCGTGGTGTTTGTCTTGTCTAAGATCGATCCCGATCACCACGATTTGGAAGCACGATTAGATGCGATATGTCGCGCTTTGTTACGATGCAATACGATCTGATACGATGATCCCGATTGACAATTGATCGTGTTGATCGTAGAAAAATTTTGAACCGTTCAAAAATTGTCTACGATTAACACGATTGCCACGACTGACCTCAAGATCTGATAAGATCTGATAGGATCACCACGATTAGTCCACGATTAAGACCACGATTTCAATCGTGCCGCGAATCGTGATAGTGGGAACCTAGCATAATCGAGATAATGATATATTAAAATTTGAAGTGTGGGTAGACCGTTACCGGAGAAAATCGCCTGACTCGTCGAGAAAGTGGGAACCTACGAAAGACGCGCGAGTTTGTATCAAACATTTTGAGTTGACTTCGTGGGAAGTCCATCCTTTGGTTTCATTATCTTTGAATTTGGAGAACAAACGGTCATGCTTATTAAAATCAACAGCGAAACCAACGATATTTGACTATAAAAATGAGAAGTGCATAACTCCGCCGTCTCCAAGCAAGTTGTTTTCGCCTATTCGACGGCGTTGAGGCGGAAATTCATATATGAAGTAAGATTGAAATTTATGTTCAATTATCTTAGCACCTCATCGGGTATAAGTATGATAAATTGAAGAAAGGTGTATAGTCTTAGATCTTTATATACACCGTGAATGTTTAGCTGTTGAATTAGAAGCATGCGTCTTTACGTGAATCAATAAGGAGTTGACGGCGTTAATAATATGTAGCCGTCTTTTTTAAAATATTGCTAAGAACGTTCAGAATATAAAATTAAATGAATCCGGTGAAATAAACACTGTGTCTTTGTTTCCAAATTTTAATTTTAATCATTTTAAATTATTCACCCTCTTCTGCCAATAGTGATATAAATATATATTATCAACATATATAGGTCTATGGATTTGAAAAAAAATACAAAATGTTTCATGGATATCTATTACAAGGCAGAAAATTAATAATATTTCTAGCTTTTATATTAATTCAGTAATGTTTTATGGCAAAGCAACAACAATAACGCCTCTTAGCTCGTGCAATAAGTAAAACAAGTATAATAGAATAATATACTTTATATTATGGTAATTTGATATGTATGGTCCGTTTTCGATCTGTATATCAGGAGTAAGTATACATGAGTAAGTATACTTACTAACTGTCTATATCGTGCTCATAATACATTTGGCTATATTATTTTTTCTCCCTTAGTGCGCGACAAATTAGAGCTAGCATATCATGTGATATATCTTGTGCAATACGCGTCTGCCCCCGGCGGTATTACACCGCTCTTGAAAGTAGTTGCAATAAACAGAAAATATATCATAAATCTAGGTTTCCCTAAATGGTACGTGCTTTTGTGATATACCGACGTATGTACCCTAATTAGGCTGTACTTCAATAGTGCACCGCAATATTTGATTAGTCTGTATTGATATTTGGGGGCAGTGGAGACTAGAGAGCGTGTCAAATGGCAAACACCGCTCATAGAGAGTTTGGTGTTGATGGCGACTTATGGCAAATATATAATACTATAGAAAGTATGGTGCCGAAATTATATGCTGTTTCATTTATAATTGTTTTTATTCATTTTTTTTTTATAAATTATGGATAATATCTAATAAATATATTTGTTCCATGTCTACTTATCGGCAAAAAAATCTGGCGCTCGTATTAATGTATAGGTATTAGACCAGGTCCATTCATTCGGAATATAACTTTCACATGACATCATCAAAATAAATTGACCAATCAGTGATCAATAAAATAAAAGACCTTCACATTCTGGTAGGAGATAAACTCGGTGTTTATCGTTGGTGCTCAACTGACTTTAGCGCTTTATAAAACTAGTTTGTAGTGATAATTATATTAAAAGCTTTATTTTTTGTGTAGATCTACGTATCTTCTTTTAGTGTTGTCTGATTTTAAAACACCAATATGGATACATTTAATTTAAATCATGGTCTAATGTTTTCATTTTTCATATAGAGTTTGAGGATAAAGTCCGAGTAAACCCTTTTATTTTCACATACTGAATATCTCAACCCACCGGAAGTTGACCAGATGTGAAAGTTATGACTACATTTCGCGGTTATTGTGTATGTACCGTTGCGGGTGATTTACTGTCAGATTTCGATTAAAACAATGTTTACGTTGTTTTTTGTTTGTTATTGCTGTAAGTGTATAAATACACTATTTTGTTAGATTAGTGAATAGTGTAATGAACCGCTGAACGTAACGAATGACATGACACGATAGTCTTTAAAAGCTCTCCATTTGCACCTGCACCGCGTTCGACTTCATCATCAGTTGATGAATCCGATGTTTTTCGTCCTCAGACACGTATTCTGGCTCAAAATCGTAAGGTTGCACATTGTGTAACCGTCTTATCACGGGCATTTCCTCTGACTCAGTATCATGATCGCTTAAATCTCACATTTTCACACAAGGCATACTGTTTTGCGTTCAGTCCCAAAGTAAACAAAAAATAGTTTGTTCCCAATGACATCACTTCCGGTAATTCGCGCAAGAGTTTTTCCCCTTAGATTTTTTATCGATTTTTTAGCAATGCCTGTTCGCCTGTTCGATTTTTATCCTTAAAAACATATTTTCACTGAACATACATCAATGGCATAGTAAAAATCGTATTTATAATGATATTTAATACTTAAAAACATATCAAAAGCGGATTTGTTGATTTAAGACCAATTTCTGCTTTAAATGTGGCCCACTCATATGAGCTATAATTATATGTATGTATGCGTCTATATGTTAATTGTGCCTCCAGACGAGCGTGTTATGATGTAGAGATACAGTTCATCAACGTGTGTTGCAGCTACCTTTTGTTAAGGAGTGAATTTATACGCTTGATTTCTGTGTATCTCGTCATAGGCGCCCTGCCGTAGTTCGTCCGAAGGTTGTCTGTCCTTGGTAGTTCACAAATGTTTCTCCCCATATATATATATATATATATATATATATATATATATATATATATATACTAGGCGCCCTGCCGTAGTTCGTACGAAGGTTGTCTGTCCTTGGTAGTTCACAAATATTTCTCCCTATATATAATTCTGCTTTGTGAACGTGAATCTCTTACGAGATCCCAATTTTCCCAAAGTTGCCGTAGTGAGTTCCAATTATCCCCCTTTATTTTATTTACTGAATTTACAGTATCTCCAAGATCCGGCACCTTTCATTGTCGCTGTCTCAATATAGCTGTGTGTGGTTGAATGCTTAAATGTGACCCACTCATATGAGATATAATTGTATGTATATATGCGTCTATATGTTAATTGTGCCTCCAGACGAGTATGTTATGATTTAGAGATACAGTTCATCAACGTGTGTTGCAGCTATCCCTTTTAGGGAGTGAATGCATACGTTTGATTTCTGTGTATCTCATCATAGCTAGGCGCCATGCCGTAGTTCGTCCGAAGGTTGTCTGTCCTTGGTAGTTCACAAATATTTCTCCCTATATATATATATATATAGATATATGTAAAATTGGAAAATGCATACATCTACAGAATACCTTCAAAAAGCACTGGATCCCCGAGGAGATACGAAAATGATAGAATAATCTCATATATGAGGGGGAAAACATTTCTACAGTGCTATTACTGTGATAACCAACACGCTTTCGGCTTATGCCTTCATCTGGAGTACATATATATATAAATATATATATCACACTTTAAAATTGCTTGTATAGTTCATATCAAACCAATATTATCTATAGGAAATAACAATATAAGCGATTATAAATAATAAGAATAAACAATTAAATATACCAGGTTAGAACAGCGAGAAAAAGAGGCGCAAATGACATTTGTATGTTTCTTCATATTTGATTCGTGATATATAAACATGATGAGAATCAAGTGTTGTTAAATTAAATTGCTGTTTTTTCTTTACTGGCAAATTTATATTGAACTTTGGTCTTAATAACGTGCTTGCTTACAGATCACATGCTTAGTTGAAACTGTTAGTATATAAATAATTAATAGTTTACGACATAAACTTGTTTATACAAATCAAAACACGTATTTCGAACGGTTTAATACAATTCAATTATAAGAAATGAAATATGAAACCAGATCAAACAGGAAGTTATCTATGCATTTGCTATTATTAACGCTGTTAACGCATGATTGTTTATTTGAATACATCAATACGTGGTCCGAGTATTATTTTTCATACCCCAACCAACCCCTTCTCCAAGAAGAGAAGCGAAAACGGGGTTGGCTGGGGTATGAAATGAAACCTTAATTTCGGCTGAAAAAGTTTGCCTATTTTAAAATTGAAACATTAATAGGTAATTTTAAACAGGTTATGACATTTTTTCAGTAAAAAATAATTTTAAACGTGTTTTATTGTCAAATATCCGTTATAAAATCCTGCTCATATAAGCTTTCCCATCGCTTAATGGAATAAAAACGGGACCACGTAATGATGGGATCTTATGAATTAAACGTGAAGCTTTTCACAGTTATTTGAAATACAAAACAGGAAGGCATAAACAACCCCTGAAATAATATTGAATTTAGTAGATCTATATTTGAAATATTAGCTTACACATTCTAAATTTGGAGTGGTATATACACTCCGATTTAAAATGTGTATGCTAATATTCTAGCGTCATGCTTTTATTAAACCTAAATATAACTTATTATCCTAGCCTAAGTGGTAAACTGTAAACTGTAAACAGTCAATAATAATTGCCAGTACCCAGTACCAAACAATGCGGATTATGAAAGATCGCCGCCTTTTGAACCTGTTACACAATATTTAGTTACGTAACTATGTTACTTTAAAACCAAATTGTATTATTCTAATAAAAAATATGTGGTAAAAGGTATTCCACGGGTTCCAGACAATTAAGAATCGTTTCTTTAAAATCGACCGGTTGGGTTAAATATCGGTCCTCGAGCCTGTGAATATGAATTACAAAATACGACGGCGAGCTCGGACAGAAGTACACGATTTAAATTCCCAATTGTTAAGTTTATATAATGTGTTTCTTAATGTCAAATATCATGAGTCCTGTCCGGTCAAGCATTTCCAAACCGTTTTTATTCCTTTGAGAATGGCCGATACATAGGGATCACTTTTTCCGTCGTCGTCCGTCCGTTCGTCACACTTTAACCTCCAACCTAACCTTGGCCATAACTTGAGAAGTATTTGACCTATCTTCATGAAACTTCAAACAACTCTCATATCACCCCTAGGCATGTCGTAACACGTGTCTAATTTTGGCAGAGATATACCCCTTTTCATAAAACTTAAACCTGAGACCTAACCTTGGCCATGGTAGGCAACACAAGTGTTCCGTGAAATACCCTTCTAGTTATATATATATCGTGTTCGGCGATTTCCAAATGTCTCCTTTCGAACTCCTTTTAGAAGAACAGTTAAACCGAGACTGCTACTTTATTTTTTTCGTTTGCGTTTGTTGCTAATAAGGGGTTCTCATTTCAGTAGTTATTTAAATTCACACATAGCGCTTGTTTCAAAGGAAATTGTATCTTTTAATTAACATCTTCTATTTGTATAGTTATTAGGATACATTACAACCTGAAAATACAAACGTAACTGTATGGGTAAATTCGTTGCGCATATGATCAGTGTGTTTAATGGCGAGGGACGGTATACTAACTATTGAAGAGAGGCAATAATGAAAGGAAATGCATTTGCAAGAGAACAAACATCATCCCATCTTATAAGCAGACATGTTTGGCTTCATGAAAAAGTCAATTTCCCACTATTCGAACGACTTTTGAGGTTTCTACATGTCGTTAGCAGTCACTATTTACGATAGAAACGAGAAACATAAAGGCTACTGTAACTTAGCTCTAAGGAAATCTTCTTCTTCGTTAGTTCTTGTATGACGTACGTGTTGTGAAATCATTACATAACCAACTACCGGTAATCCCTGTTCAGCAGTAATATTTAAAGTCAGGTCGTGTTCCATGTGCTATTGCGAGTGTGTGCGCTTTAACGTGTGTGCGTTATTTTGCCTAATTTTAAAGGTGGATATTCAAGCGGTATTTAAAAAGGCATCAACTGTATTACACCTAAGTAGTAATGATATTTAAAATAATCAGGTTTACACAACATATTATTCTTTAGAAATATTCAAAACATAAGCTGAATAGTTGAAGATTGAAAAACAAACTGAATACTAGAACGAATTCGACGGCGCGGCCGTCGTAAAATACCCTCGTTTTATTCACACAGGTCACTTCCCCCAGCTCACCTCCAGCCTACCCCACCCCGCCCCCACACAGACCCACTGTATATACAATGTAATACCTTCATGTCCATTTGAAAAATATTTTTTTTAATAAATTGACGCCCTGTTACCCTCCACACACCACCCACCCCCTTCAACCCGAACCCCAGGGAATACGTCAGAGTTTTAAATAATAAATCATTTGACATGCTGTGTATCTCTTTATTAGATGACTATTATACACATTAATGTGCAAAAAATATGAAAAAATGAAACCGTAATGGCATTATTAGTGTTTCTGATGCCCCTTCCTCTAGGCGTAACTATAACATAGGAGGAAACAAATGTATACAGTGTAATCCCATCATCATGTTTGATTTGAGACATAAAAAATTAAAAAATATCCAAATCTCCCCCCCACACACAACCCCACTCCCCCACACACACCCCTTGGCCCCCGGGGAGACGGTCCGAGTTCGATATAATAAAAATAATAAAATGATTTAATATGTTTTATAAAAGTTTACATACACCAAGTTATGTGCAAGAATATGGAAAAATGACAGTGTAATTGAATTTTTAGTGTATTTGACCTTTTGACCCCACTGAGGGACCCTGGGTGCAGAGCCATCATCATAATGTTTCATTTGAGACATAATTACAAAAAAAAAAGGAACCCAAATCCCGCCTTCCCCACTCACCCTGGGCCCCAGGGCAGACGTTCGAGTTTGTGAAATATAAAAATCGTTTGATATGTTGTTTATCTTTTATAGACGATTACATATACCAAGTTATGTGTAAAAATATGAAAAAATGACAGTGTAATTGAATTTTTAGTTTATTTGACTTTGTGACCCCCCACCCACCTCAGGGCCCCTGGGCTCGGAGCCAAAAATAATAGTGCTCTTGCACGCCGTCATCATATGGTGATGTCATATCCTAAGTTTGGTTGAATTCCGTTCAGCGGTTAAGGAGGAGATGCGGTAACGGACAGACGGACGGACGGACAGACAGACGGACAAACGGAGGCGATTTTAATATACCCTGTTTTTTTCAAAAACGTGGGTATAAAAACATGCCTACTTGCCTATTTCTAGAAGAGCAAGGAAAACAAGTACTTGAATAAGTCGCTTCATATTTGCACTGTCGTACTCTAAACTACCGAGAAATCCACTGCTATTCTATGCTTTTGTGTAGTTGACCAAAACATGTTTGTACTAAAACTATTAATCAAATGTGCGTACTTTAGATCACACATATCAATGCACAATTCAATAATATCAAAGTATCACAATCTTAACAATTATGGCAATGATTAGAACGAATAAGTACACGTTCACCCGCTAAAATCCGAACAACTTCTTATTCTATAAAATACTCTTTTCAATTTAATTCCATCAGGAAATGTAAATGTAAGTTAAGATATTCGCATTTGAAAAGTTGAATAGGAAGGTCAAATGTTGCACAATGTTGCATGAGATAACGCAGTTTTTGGGTTTACAATCGTTGTTTACCACGACGGATTGTTTAAATTGTATTGGATTACTAAAGGGAGTCCAAATACAGTTAGCTACTAATTTAATGATCGCCAGTGATCTAATGCAGTGTAATCATTGCAAACTAAGATAACGCAGAATGCCCAGAATAGTTAGGTTCAATACATGTAGATACAATTATTACGAAAAATGACATTAAATATCTCATCTGTTAAAAGCCGTTTATTTATTTTTAAACATTTAAGAATTGATGCCTCAGCGCCTTATTGTAAATATGTAATACGCTACTGGCGTTTCAACCAGCATAAACACCAACAAAATGCGAATCAATTCTTATATTTTCATTATTTCTACGCCGATATAGAACCAAAACCAAAGTGGCTTGGGAGTATAATAATGACAACAAAACAAACTACTTTTAGTGAGTTTTCAGAAAGTGGAATAGCCATTTTCTATTAGAGTACATTGGATGCATGCACAGTAGCCCCGCCTACAAGTGAATATAAATATTCAAGAATAAACGACAAAACAAAACAGAACATCTACATAACAAGACATACTTGCATGTACGGAAGCATATATTTTGTTACGCCGTGACTCTGCCCTCACGACACAACCGTTGCGGGTTCTCTCAGTGTTGACACTTACACTCAATAGTATGTGTTGGCCTTTTTATGTATTATTCACATTGTATACAGCTTAAGATTATATTGGATTGAAATGAATACCCAAATCAGTATTACAGCATACAATGTCAGTTTATATCATATAATCTTCAGTATAAGTTAAACATAAAATCTTAAACATGTTTCCATTTCAAATACGATTTTTGAAACGAGGTATGAATTATTTTTAATTTTATTAAGCATTTTTGCGAGTTAAGATTACATATAGATCATGACGAGTTACATACATATCTATTGATCTATTGATACTGCAACACCCCCTTTCGAAGATTATGTGCAGGTTTCCTGGGGAGAACCAGTTCTAAGCAATGTGGATTAATTATCTTGCTCAAGGATAAATAGCATGGCCATGGTGAGGATCGAACCCACGACCTTTCGATCTGAAGTTCGGCGCTCTACCACTGAACCACGCACTCCACTTCACATATTATATGAAACGCGGACGAGTTTAAGATTCTTTTCATCCCATAACTTTAAAATGTTGAAAAAAGTCAGATGAACTTAAAACCGCCTCGTCGTCAGACACACTTTAGCACCAAAACGTCACGTGACGCCGCAAAACCATGTTTTTTGGCGCCAAACGTCATACTGTCATGCATTTAAGGACGACTTTTAGACAACTACCAACTGATTTGTATAACAAACCTTATTTATTGTGAGCTGTAAATAGTGTGTTCATGAATTAGATTGGGATGAATTTGTAATAAATAAGGTATATGAGATTGATCGGCATGAGAATAGATTACTGTATCACAGTGTGCACCTGAAAGCACCTTCGTGTTTAAAGGAGTATGGTGCCCACGGTAAGGTATATGAGATGGATTGGTATGATTATAGATAACTGTATCATAGCGTGCACCAGAAAGCACCTTCTTGTATAAAGGAGTATGGTGCCCACGACAAGGTGTATGAAATGGATCGGCATGAGAATAGATTACTGTATCACAGTGTGCACCAGAAAGCACCTTCATGTATAGAGGAGTATGGTGCCCACGATAAGGTATAGGAGATGGATTGGTATGAGAATAGATAACTGTATCATAGCGTGCACCAGAAAGCACCTTCTTGTATAAAGTAGTATGGTGCCCACAGTAAGGTATATGAGATTGATTGGTATGAGAATAGATAACTGTATCATAGCGTGCACCAGAAAGCACCTTCTTGTATAAAGGAGTATGGTGCCCACGATAAGGTATATGAGATGGATTGGTATGATAATAGATAAATGTATCACAGCGTGCAGCAGAAAGCACCTTCTTGTATAAAGGAGTATGGTTTCCACGGTAAGGAATATGAGATGGTTTGGTATGAAAATAGATAACTGTATCACAGCGTGCACCAGTAAGCACCTTCTTGTATAAAGGAGTAATGTGCCCACGATAAGGTATTTGAGATGGATT
The DNA here is from genome assembly GCA_037043455.1 of Cyrtodaria siliqua. Lineage (NCBI taxonomy): Eukaryota > Metazoa > Mollusca > Bivalvia > Adapedonta > Hiatellidae > Cyrtodaria > Cyrtodaria siliqua. Next base: position 444,556 of record JAWPHD010000275.1, on the reverse strand, counting down.
GGTATGAGAATAGATAACTGTATCATAGCGTGCACCAGAAAGCACCTTCTAGTATAAAGGAGTATGATTCCCACGGTAAGGTATATGTGATGGATTGGTATGAGAATAGATAACTGTATCACAGCGTGCACCAGACAGCACTTTCTTGTATAAAGGAGTATGGTGCCCACGGTAAGGTATATGAGATGGATTGGTATGAGAATAGATAACTGTATCATAGCGTGCACTAGAAAGCACCTTCTAGTATAAAGGAGTATGGTGCCCACGATAAGGTATATGAGATGGATTGGTATGAGAATAGATATCTGTATCACAGCGTGCACCAGAAAGCACCTTCTAGTATAAAGGAGTATGGTGCCCACGGTAAGGTATATGAGATGGATTGGTATGAGAATAGATAATTGGATCACAGCGTGCACCAGAAAGCACCTTCTTGTATAAAGGAGTATGGTGCCCCCGATAAGGTATTTGAGATGGATTGGTATTAGAATAGATAACTGTATCTCAGCGTACACCAGAAAGCACCTTCTTGTATAAAGGAGAATGGTTCCCACGGTAAGGTATATGAGATGGATTGATATGAGAATAAATAATGTATCCAAGGGTGCACCAGAAAGAACCTACTTGTATACAGGAGTATGGTGCCCACGATAAGATATATGAGAATGATTGGCATGAGAATATATAACTGTATCATAGCTTGCAACAGAAAGCACCTACTTGTATAAAGGAGTATGGTTCCCACGGTAAGGTATATGAAATTGAATGGTATGAGAATAGATAACTGTATCACAGCGTGCACCAGAAAGCACCTTCTTGTATAAAGTAGTATGGCTCCCATGGTAAGGTATATGAGATGGATTCGTATGAGAATAGATATCTGTATCACAGCGTGCACCAAAAAGCACCTTCTTGTATAAAGGAGTATGGTGCCCACGATAAGGTATATGAGATGGATTGGTATGAAAATAAATAACTCTATCATAGCGTGCACCAGAAAGGACCTTTTTATATAAAGGAGTATGGTTCCCACGGTAAGGTATATGAGATGGATTGGTATGATAATATATAACTGTATCATAGCGTGCACCAGAAAGCACCTTCTTGTATAAAGGAGTATGGTGCCCACGGTAAGGTATATGAGATGGATCGGTATGAGAATAAATAATTGTATCATAGCGTGCACCAGAAAGCACCTTCTTGTATAAAGGAGTATGGTGCCCACGATAAGGTATATGAGATAAATTGGTATGAGAATAGATAACTGTATCACAGCGTGCACCAGAAAGCACCTTCTTGTATAAAGGAGTATTGTGCCCACGGTAAGGTATATGAGATGGATTGGTATGCGAATAGATAACTGTATCATAGCGTGCACCAGAAAGCACCTTCTTGTATAAAAGAGTATGGTGCCCACGGTAAGGTATATGAGATGGATTGGTATGCGAATAGATAACTGTATCATAGCGTGCACCAGAAAGCACATTCTTGTATAAAGTAGTATAGTTTCCACGGTAAGGTATATGAGATGGATTGGATGGGGAATTGTCGGCTTTGATAGAAATTCAGCGGTCTCTTTATGTTAGATTTTTATGTTTAATTATAATAATTTCGTCACCCAAATGCATCTTTAGGTATCCGAAGCTGGAGCCTTTCTGATTACATTCTTAATAATTGAATTAAAACTACTTTTCCCGTGACTCGTGCATACTCATGAGCTAGTACTAGTTTAAGTATAGCGTGTGTAGCTTTAAGTCGCTGTTAAATCGGTGTTAGGGGTCGTGAGAGATGTTGCTTCCTGCATTACCTCTGAAGAACAGACTCAATAAAACTGAGTTTGCTAATTTATTCTCTTGTTGCTTACAAAGGTTATCCCTTATCATATGGCGTCTGACAAATCATCCTGTACTTGCTTTGAGACTTTCCAGGCTATTGTTTTTATATTCATATATACATGATTATCCGTGTGTTAGACTTACATTGCCTATTAATGCTACCTAATTTGTTAAAAAATATAGTCTGGCGGGTATTTTTTTATTACCCTCTTAAGAGTCAGGTTTGGTGTACTCTCGAACCTGCTTTAATCTCGTAATAGCATTTTTGCCAACCTCCGTTCAATTTGCATCCCTTTTATATTTGTGGTATCGCATACTTTTCCATTTTGTGTCGTTTGTTGTTTATGCGATTTTTTGTTTGACTGTGTTCTGTGAAAGCTACAATTACTGTTCGACGTCTTTACCTATGTATGTGACGAGAAGTCGTTTGGAAAAAGTGTAATCGGACAGATGAGATGTAACAACAGACAAGTCACCATGACACAATTTCTATTGGCCTTTCTTTTAAATTGAAATGTTGTTTAAATATGTGTGATGCATTTTGGGAGGATTAGTTCATACAGGTTTCTGTCTATATAATGGATATGCAGGAATGAGCTCCCCAGGTCGCGAAATCTGTTAAACACACAGTTTCTGGTAAACTGATCCTTTTTGAAAGATAACTGTCAACACCTACAAACTGGTTCTTGAAAGATGTTTTAGCGTGTCCTTATACATGTAGTTCTCTATATACACACATTGGAACAACATGTATCCGCCATTTCGCAACAGGAGACGTTTGATATACAAATGTTGTTTTTTGGGTTTTTTTTTACATATAACGTATACACACTACTTATAACGTGTCTCGAAGTTCATATTTAAGTTATTCGTACATGTAGTATCGTCCGTGTATTTCTATATGCGCATACCATTACGTGGTCCCGCCTTAATTCCATTAACCGATGGGAAAGCTGATTGCAGGATTTTATAAGGGACGTTTCGACTATAAAACATGCGATAACCCGTTTAAAATTACCTTTTTTATATAGAGGGATTTTACATAAGTTCCTGTTTAAAACTGCATGTAAAAACTAGTTGGATAAAAGTCTATGATTTGGCGCTTTGCCGAGCATCTTTTCCAAGCCATCCGATGTTAAGTTGGCTATAATGTGATCTTCTATTTATCCTACAGACCTGCCACATAAGGGATCATGAAGTCGTACGTTGCTTCAGTTGGTCTCCTACGACACCGAACAAATGAACTGCCTCGTCGATCCGCGAAATCCTGTATATCTAATGGTTGCGAAAATTGGGGAAATACCGAGCATACGGCTTTCATTTGCATACACTTAGTACATTTGAAAACGCAACATTTTTGACTTTCATATATTTTTTATCTACGCGGTTTTCGTTCAAACAAACATTGTATTTTAGGAAAGTATACATATTTCTTTGTGCCTATTGTTAAAATTTAACAATTTAGAATTACACAAGAGTTACACTACCTGAAACACTGAAAACACATTTTGCACGAGATTTGGAATAATCACGACATAAGCAAGTTTATTTTTATTTATCTTAAAAGCGCTAACATCGGTATGGTATAAAAACACAACATGATTTGATTTTATTCACAAATCATTATGCTACGTTTAGCTGAACATGTGCGAAATCAGGCTATTGGGATGACGGCTGTTGGTGCCACTACCAGAGAGGTAGCGAGACGACTTCGCTGCCATGTCTCAACTATATCTAGGCTTCAGACATGCTACCAACAGACAGGCACTGTCATGGACCGTTCTAGACCAGGCAGGCAGCTAGTAACCACCCCCAGACAGGACATCAGACTGAGGGTATCACATCTCAGAAACAGATTCCTGCCAGCTTCTGATACAGCCAGACACACGATTGGTACTCATGGGTATGTGTTTTCATCCACTATAACCAATAAGCATTGTCACTTTTTTCAAATTACTAAAAATAAAATTGCCTTATTTTCAAATTTTGAATGGTGGTGCGTCACCTTTTTTGTGCAGAATGCATTCTAATTCAGCCATAATTGGTTTGTAAATAGGCCAATAAACGTAACAACTCCAAAAACAGCATAAATGTCATAAATTTAAAAAAAAGGTGAAAATGTTAGATTTTTTTAATTTTTGATGGTTCGTTTCATTTCAGACGCACTATAAATGACTTGAAGCGACGTGTTTATGGCCGCGTAAACCCCTCTACCACACCGCAGGAACTTCGTGTAGCGCTACAAGACGAATGGCAGCGTATGCCACAGCAAGTGATTGCATCCAAAATACTGTCTATGCACCGTAGATGTTAAGCTTTAATAGACGCTCGTGGTGGCACACTCGGTATTGAAAGTGTTTATTTGAATTTGGATAGGGGTAATTGAACCGTTGATTTTCATATGAAATATATTGATGTTGGCAATGAAATTTTGACCATCTATTAAATCATGATTAAATATATACTACATGAAATTGCATTGTTCTAGCTTTTATACTTTTCAAAAAATTACAAAAACCAAAGTGTTGCGTTTTCAAATGTACTGAGTGTATGTATGACCTTAGTGTATTATGATACATTGAGATTTATTACCCTTTCAAACCGCAGTTTATATGCAATATTTGTTTAAATTAACAAAGATCGCAACATATGATATAACCGTTTGTTCTGTGTAGACACAGTGCATGTGTATGTTTTTTTTAAAAATCAAATAAAAAAAGTATACAGTAAAGAGGTTTTGAGTTGCAGAAACAATTATTATAACGCATATGTTAATTATAATATTTTTAAAAAAAAAAAAGTTTTTTATGTATGGCCAAAGATATTGTTGTCAGAAAGTTAGACAGACAGACAGATAGCAAGGCGACACTCAACAACTTTTAATGAATACACTTTTGTCTTGTTTCTATGGAAACGCCAACATATTAATATAATAGTAGATAGATAGTTTATTCAGATAATTCCAATGGGTCATAAGACTCGTGAGGATACAACAAATACATAGAAACTTGACAGCGATAGTGAGATATACATACAACATTATACCAACAATTAACATAATTAACAGAAAAGTATTCATATGTATAAGGTAACAATTAATACTTTAGCAGTTAATGTTGTTGATATTTTGCTTTGACCGCAAAATATGCAGAGAAGGTGACTGAACCATCACATTGAATCGCTAATATGTTCATGTACATTTTTATATTAATTTATATATAATATTAGATTTAACTAACGTGATAAATGGAAAGCTTCTAACTAGTACACAAATGTATATACATAGTTTGTAATAAACAAATATACACATGCAACTTTAGAATAACATAAAAAAAACACAACAAAATAATAGTGTTATATACTAATATAGTGTTACATATTACAAGGGACCTCAAGACCACGTGCTTAATATGTGTGTAAATGTGCATGTGTTATATTTAAGAAATAGAACATCGTTTACGGTGAATTATCATTTAATATATCACGATTTGGAGTTCAATTGTAAACAATAATTTCACGAACACGAGGAGCATCTGGAATCTTTCGCATTGCTTTGCTTACTCTCCTAACGTTGCAAACGTTACAGTGCTATCTTTCGCATTGCCTTGTTTGTTCTCCTAACGTTGCAAACGTTACAGTGATATATCGTTGAATAAAACGAGATGTTTTAAACTAGGCTATATAATGCGGGTGTATTATAATTAAAGATAATGTAGCCACACAGCCAAACAAGCTTTAATGATGAGAGTTCTGAAAAACTTGGAAAAAATTATTATCATGATTATCGCATGATCCATATGTGTGGCTGACTGACGAACTGACGGACTGGCACACCTAAAGTGCCCTCCGGTGACACATCGGTAGGGGACTAATAAAAGTATCAATTACAACTGCATACAGTTTTATTTTAACATGAATATCACTTACCTTCCGCATAAAATGTTTTAGACATTTGAAGTAAACATGTCAATCGCAATAAAATCTGTACACATGATCCACCCAACATCTTCATGACAATAATACTCTGTGGTCCCTTTGGTATTAGCTTACATAGTGGTAAGTGCTGTTTCTCTGAAAACAAAGCATATATATACCACATTGGTAAAGTACAAATGATCCACCCAACATCTTCATGCCAATAATACTCTGTGGTCCCTTTGGTATTAGCTTACATAGTGGTAAGTGATGTTTCTCTGAAAACAAAGCATATATATACCACATAGGTAAAGTACAAATGATCCACCCAACATCTTCATGCCAATAATACTCTGTGGTCCCTTTGTTATTAGCTTACATAGTGGTAAGTGCTGTTTCTCTGAAAACAAATTACAGATACAAGCGGCAATGCGTAACAAATATACATATTTATTATATACTTCCCAGTGAAATAGTGGATTGTATGGTAAGAATAAACTTTATATTCTTATTGTTTATATATTCTCACTACCGGAAAAAATGGAACTACTTTTTTCTACATTTGCTTATAACAGTCATATTCGTGTCAAAGTTTAGAACTATATTCTATGCGCACTAAATATATGTAAATCGCCTCGCGCACTGGCGTTACTATATTTATCCGCGAATACGTTAAAGGGGAACTGTCGGAACGAAACGTATTTTCTGTTTGAAACAGTTTGGTAGTGTTGCATGATAAAAAGCACTCGTGAACATATAAGTGTTCTCATTTCTCGATGAAAATAAATCCTATATTCACTCCAAACCAACACATATCCTCTATATAGCAAACCAAAATAAATGAGCATTGGTAATATAGCACATATACAACAGATAGAGAAAAGAACACTACTAACAATTAAATGAAAGTGTAAATCCATTGTTATTATATATAAAATAGCACGTATTTATTGGAGCCTAAACAATATTATTTAAAAGATAAATTGCCTTGTCTTATTCTTTTTGTAGATGGTGCTTTATAAGTTATTTTTAATATATTAGTGTTAACGATTTAACCTGGGAACGGTCAGTGGCTAAAAGGGCCGATGGCGGGGGAGTGGAGGGAGAGGGTTAAACCAGGTTCTAGGGTGCACTAAACCACACACCTATACTATTGTCATCCCAATAAGACGGGACAGCGTAAATAAAGATATCCCCACCAGGTTATATTCTCTAACAAACAATGCAGCATTAATCCTGTTAATCGTTTCATCGATTCTTCAGCATGTTAAGGATACTCCTATCCTTCATATTGAAGATCATAGGGAGGTAGGTTTATTGTGGTGGAGGCAAAAGACTAACCAGTTATAACCAGTACTCAACCCACAATTGAACAGCCAAACAACACATTTTCGACACCGACATAGGATCCGAAGTCCCTACCCGAAGTTGATAGCGGTGAACGGCGAGTGTCAAAATCAGCGTGCTAGACCACTCGGGCACGGAATATTAACCTATACGTAATAGGAGTATATATTTTTCTTGCATACCGGATAAGGCTATCCACGTTTTTACATGGGGGATGGAAAGTCTTATCTTTATGGGTAAAGATAAAATTCACGCGCACACCAACTTCCGGTATGCAGGAAAACATGCAAAACGTTAAAAGCTGGCGGTGTCAACGCACAACATGTCTCTGATACTCAAAAAGAATCTATCATGGTTATTCAATAGGGTACGTAATTCCAACCCGAGGTATTATTGTTTTTATCGGAACCGAGGCTTTCGGAATAAGTGTTTTAATCGGAACCTCGGCAGAACCTCGGTTCCGATAAAAACACTTATACCTCGGGTTGGAATTCCCTATCTTCACCGGATATCCAAGAAAGACTCTTATAATCTACAACAGGACCGATGCGCTTTCGGTACTTGTAGTACATTTGTGTTTGTTTTCAGTTAATCGTAATTCGTAAGCCACGTTTTAATTAGCAAATAGACTCAATGCCTGGCGACCTTGATTTTCTTATTAAAAATAGAAGTAGCATACAGTTCGTATAGACAAATATATGACCGATTCAATGGATAATATACAAGGTCGCCAATTTAATCATTTAGGAGATTAAGAGGCAAACTACTGACTAATTTTCAAAATTAAAACTGATTGTCTGAATATAAAAAAGGCGTATACACTATTTACGGAGTTTGAACGTCAAGAGAAAAGCAACATCATTTTACTGTTCACGTTATGCACACTAATTCCATACAAATAACCTAAATCTAGGTGGATGTTGGTAGCTGTTCCTGTAAATATTTCCGACGAAGAAATAGCACCCATTACCAATGTTTGAAACTGTTTCATGTAAACATTTCCGATGGAGAAATAGCACCCATTACCAATGTTTGAAGAAATAAAAACAAATAAACATGAGAATACCAAAAAAATGTAAATATGGTGTTTGGCGTTGAATAAATTTAAGATATTTTTTTCGCTAATGACGGTCATTTTGAACTCCAAGAGGACGGTCTAAATCATGAACGAAAACAATTGTGCCGTTAGTTATTCTAAGCCTTAACATATATACTGACAAAAAATAAGTTTAGAACGGTCTTTTTTATAATGTGCAGTATTTGATAACTTCGGCATGACAGAAGATGTTCTTATTTTCACTTATTATGTGTGATTCAAAGTAAGTATCAGAGTTATCTCCCATTTATATTTCACATTAAAAATAAGAACATTATTAAGAACAAGGTTAAACTTTATTAAATAACTATTCTGGGTTTCGAGTGATAAAAAACGCAAAGACAATTGACATTATAATGAAATTACGAACCAAAATTTCAAATTTTTATAATTATCTCCCTTTATATTGAAATAAAAACGAAATTGTAATTTCTGTAAAGCAGGTAAATCTAAACGTGCTGCTACCTTTTATTCGTTTAAAAATAGTGTCCAGCATAAACTTGTTAATTATGTTAATTATATTGTTAATGGCGGCTGAAGCACACAGCCTTGAATCTGTTCAATGTGATTTTCCATGTTATTTATGTGCTAAACTTATTTTTTTTCAGTATATAACTAACTCAAATCAGTTGAACGAAAACAGCAAATATACAAAACGACACACCTTGCATACGCTTGTAATTGAAGAGGCTGTTTATTTATGCACTTTACTGTTTTAAAAACATGTATAAAACAGTTCGTAGCTCGCGCAAACATAATCATTAAAAGCTAATGCATCCTGACAACCTAAAATGAAAACTATATTTTTATAAAATTGAAAGGTATCATATGCCTTTACACATACTTTTGTTGAATGTATTTTATTCATAATTTTCCATAACCGAAATGTGGAGATTTTATCTTTTTTTAAATAAGTACATGGACATGTATATATGTCCATGTTAAGCGATAACATGTGCGTTACTCGGATTATATCCTTATGTTCTATAGTAAAATAAATATCTTTGGCACCGTTAGAAGATGATAATTTTCAAGATTCGAGTTGGAAAGATACATTATATGTAATCATTTTGCAATGCGCATGAAATATGCAGGATTTTAAAAGAATCACACTGTAAACATGGTAAATACTTTACATTTTATATTAAACTTGATTGAATATGAGTTTTTTACCTACCAGAAGTTAGAAGTGTGTAACATTTCTAGTCACTATTTGGACAGTTTATTTTGATTTCTTGTTTAGGACAAAGCTTTTTGTTAGAAACTGGGACCATACGCCGCTGACCATGGACTGGTATGAAAATATCTTATTGAAGGTTCCATTCCATGGTCATACGCATACCACCTTCTGGATGCCTCAAATTTCTGTACTATTAACATTATTTTTTATATATTGAGTTCTTCTCAACCCGGAACTAGAGGGTGTGAACGGTAAACACTTTTCATTACCGAGGTTGACACACTGTCTGCAATATTTTGTGTATTTATCGTGTTCGGCGATATCCAAATTTCTCCTTTCATACTCTTTTTTTAACAAAACAATGAATAGTTTTCCATCCATTCGTTTTGAATATGTGCATGCATCCAATATTCAATGCGGCTGTAGTTAGTCCTGCTTAAACAGGTGTACTGACATCGATTACTTAATATTTAACTTACCTAACATGTATAATGTACAAACTGTTGAGTATTTAGTAATAGACATTTGTTTTCATTTCTTAAATCATTAATGGTGTTTAATAGTGTGCGAACGCGTACATAAGTAAATAAAATATATATGTTATGCGCAAAATAAGAATATGGACAATTCCGGAAATACTCTGCGCAAAGTAAAGAATTCTTAAAATGCGCGGCATTATCGGAATTCTCAAAATGCGCGGCATTATCGGAATTCTCAAAATGCGCGGCATTATCGGAATTCTCAAAATGCGCGGTTCAATTCCGGAATAGTCCGTGCGCAAAGTAGGAATTGGGACAAAGTAAGAATATGTTCGTTATCGTCAGTGCGCAAAGTAGGAAATGGAACAAAGTAGGAATATTTTCATTAATCATATTTGCTAGTATACACTTTGATTTTTGTTTGCTTCATTCAAATAGTCAACATATCAGCAATATATTAGTATAAGAAATTCTAAAGTAAAATAGCTATTTAATCCAGAAAATATGATGCATACGTCAGTAGGTAAAGCTAAAACAATTTTATTATGAATCATGCGTACGTATAGTTAAAATCACTAAAACTGTGATTTAGTTTGCTAAATGCGTTTGACAAAAGAGCATACAAATACTTAAATGTGTGTGTTTATTTTAAGCCGACAACCGTGGGTGTTCTTACATACCGATTAGGATATCCACATTTTACATTCCGGATAGAAAGTATTTTCTTGCATTCGGGATAAGGCTTTCCGCGTTTTACTTTGAATTGAATTGGGTTTTAAGGCGCACCAACACATGAAAGGTTATATGACGCCTAACAGGAATGAAAATGCCAGGCTCATCCTCCACTTACATCAAGATAAAATATGTAGAATGGGCCTAGAACCTTCTTACCTGCAGAACTGCAGAGTTGCTGCCATTTACGATGGAGCCACGTTTCCACGTTTGCGTATTACACGGTGGATGGATGCAAGAATATTCATAATCGCTAAATATTAAATTAATAACTAACTCAGAACACAATAATAACTAACGTTGCGACGTAAAAACTAACGTTGAGTGATGGCGTCAGTAAACTGACTTAAAATGTAATAAATAGATTAGTTAACTGCCCGAATCGATTTTTGGGTAATCCTTCACTCGATGGTAGACGTGTTTTGTTTTTTCACTCACTCTCATACGCTCGTTCGTGAAAAGAACCACACGTCTATACCACTCTTGAAGGATTTCCCTATAATCCATCCCAGCATTTAAATAATCTCTATATATCGATGGTCTAGAATTATAACGTCGTAAGTGACAAATCATAGTTTTCGGGAAAGTGAAAAAAACGGACTTCCAGTAACAACTGTGTGAATTCTCTGAACAATCTCATATGACATAAGCTGTAGATTGCTTTCTCATAAAACAAAGTATTTGTTATTTCAAAAAAAATAATTTGACCTTGTAATCTGAGCAATTGCACTTACGACCTTATGTCATTAAATATTCGGAAAGGAAGATGTTCAGTTAGACCTTTTAAAATATGGTAAAAGCGATTATTAAACCACTGTAAGTGTCTTATAAACTTTTGCTAGTTCGTGCTACACTATTGGTCGAAATGTAGAATGCATATGGGAACATGCGTGTGATGACAACATTGCAATATTATATATTAGAAAATGTTCTATTTTTTAAAGATAAATCAAACGGATATTAAAAAACAACATGCTCTTATTATTATCAATTTAATTAAATAGTAATGGTCACTTAACATACAAATAGTATTAATTTAATTAAATAGTAATGGTAACGTAACATACACATAGAGACACGAATTATGATTCAAATTAATTGTTGTAACAATTATAACAATTCAATTCAATTATTTTATTCAGCATAAACATCATACAATGTTCATCGCCTATTACAATGAGGCGGTTACATTACATTTAGAAGAGCATGTATAATACTATCATGGAGTAAAGCTATAAAAGAGCACTTACACCTACTTTTTTAAACAAACAATTTCGAATAGTATATAGCATAACTAATACAGAGGGGAAAATCATCAGAAAAAGAAAGAGAGAAAGAAAAAAAAACTCTATACATATACTTTGTTTGTTTCGGTCAAGCTTATTTACAACTTGTGCTATCAGTCCTCGCACTAGCGGTTTCACACAATAGCAATACTTCGGAAAATAAGTCTAAGGCCAGTAGGAAAAAACTATCTATTTCAGACAGACACTTGAATAATGGTTTACAATCGTAATAAATATAACGTTAATCTTGATAATTCACGTTAATTATCTATTATACTCTCACGTCTCAAATTCGCTAAATATACATATTTGGCCAATTTACATAATACACTAGACTGGCTAGAAGTAAGTATAACATTTAATAACAGAGAACTGGGAGTTGTATTCACTAAGGAAAAGGAAACTAATCAATCACAAACACTAACACATGGTCTATACCATTTGTAGTCTATAACTTTACCGACTATCTTTTGAAAATGTAAAACTATTCAATACGTAACCAGACATTTAATTTGATATATCTGGCTTTAAATCAGCAGAGCGACGTTAATAATGCATATCTTTTAGTGCATTTTGAAAGCCCTATTGTGAAAAGATCCGGGTGCAAGAGATTGTATTACCATCAAAATAATGACACAGGTTAAATATTCACAAACACTTGTCACTTTAACGAGATTATAACACAATTATCATAAATATTTTCAGCTCCCAAAATAATAAATGTGACTAAAATATTTCTCAAGAAGCTTAATTCATATTAAATAGTTTGAAAACATAAAGTTGAAGAGCAGAATAAGACCAACGTCTCTCTTGCGTTAGGCAACTGCGTGGAGACAACAGTCAGAACTCGAATTAACTCGACTGAGTTATGTGGGTGAGAAAGGTCTGTATGTACGTTGTGCATTCCATATCTCATATATATCCTTAAATAATATGTCAATGCACTCTCTATATACTTATCATAATATATGTTATCCCCATACCCTATATATTCTTACATATCATATCCCCATACCTTATATATAGAGGGTATGGGGATATATTTAGAGGGTATGGGGATATATTACATAGGGATATATAGGGTATGTGGATATTATACTTACATAATAACTATATCCCCATACGCTATATGTCCTTGCATAATATGTCCCATACCCTCTATATCCTTACATAATATGTCCCCGTACTCTCTATACCCCATGAATACCCCTTATATCCTTACATAATATGTCCCCGTACTCTCTAAATGCTTTCGTAATATGCCTACGCACTACTCTATATCCTTCATATTATGTCACCGTACCCTTTATATATTTACATAGTATATCTACATACTCTATCATTTGTATGTCCCAGTACCTTTTATATCTTTACATAGGATGCCCCCGTACCATCTTTACATACATTATATTTCCCAATGTCCAGGTCATACCCTCATATACGTGCATAGTCTCATTTCATTCGATAGAAGAAGTGGAAAAGAAGGTCGTAGCAGTTGTACATTTACATGCAAGCTTAAGACATGTAAGAACAATAAGGTCGTATCTACCAGTTAAGAATCAACTGTTTATAAGTATTAAGATCGTATCTACCACTTACAACCTTGTATGATTATAGCCTTATAGTTACGACCTTTTTGCAAAATAATGCACATCTGCTACACTGGGAGAAAAATAATCCATCATGAGTTATCCATGTGAGATAGGAAAATCTCACCCTCGAGATCAGAACTGTAACCAGGAACTCGGCAGAGCCTCGTCCCTGGTTGCCATTCTTACCCCTCGGGTGAGCTTTCCCTATGTTACATATTTGTCTGTGATTTGTATAGGAAATACTAGGAATAGAAAAGCTATAACCAGTGTTTTGAGAATACGGGAAATATCTCCCTCGGGAGAGAAATGGTTCCCGAACGAATGAATGAATGAATCAATGAATGGAGGATGGGTGAGAGAAATGGTTCCCGAATAAATGAATGAATGAATGAATGGATGGATGGATGGATGGATGGGTCGGTCGGTCGGTCGAACGAACGGTGTTTCATGGTATGTCGACAGATAAATCGGTTATATTTTGCACACAAATCGACGAAAGATAGAAATTTAGAAAATAACGTGAAAATGGGTTGATTATACTGTGTTCTAACATTACATCAAAAATGTAGCTTTCGTATGAAACAATATTCGTAGTGTACTAAATATGTTAAATATGTTCAAATATATTTCGAAATATTGCAATTTCATATAACATAACTGTTACATAATTATATTCAACATTAATATCATTACGTGGCCGGAAATTAAATGTCATAACCCGTCCAACACGGGGTATGAAATAAAACCTTAATTTCGGTTTAAAAACCTGCATATTGTAAAATTAAAACATTTAACTTATAATTTTAAACAGGTTATCGATTTTTGTTTCAGTAAAACATGTTTTATGTATGTTTATATTGTCGAAAATATACATTGTAAAACTGACTACATCGCTTAAAGGAATTAATGCATGACCATGTAATGTAATAATAGTTAAATACAACGTTCGATTAACAGTCCTTTTGTAAATTTATATAAGATTGGTATATAATGGACCAAATTAAACAAATTTCACACTGTTAAGAGAGTGTGTGTGTAATGTTGTTCAAAGGTGTGAAGGAGTCCACGCGCTTCTCCGACACGCTTCCTATTACTTGTGGCCCTGAGACATGTTGGTCAATCATATTGTTTAAATGCAATGCGATACGCCATTTTATTTAATTAGCCAATCACAATATATGTTTAAATCAAATATAATTATTTCGCCATAATTTATTGACGTATAATAACATATTGGAATCGGTGAAAGTTAAATAATTTAACTATACTGAAAGGAAAAAGAAACGCAGGGTGCGTATTTTCGCTATATATTGCATATACTGCACACCTAATTCCATATATATTCCAAGGAAATCCCAAGATGTTTTGTAAAAAAAAAAAGTGCAGTTAGTTAGAGAAAGGACACAACTGTGATGTTGTAGACGTTTTAATCACAGTAAACGTTGTAACAAGAAATTCATAAATGCTGAAGTTCCTCTTTGAAAAATTGAGCCAGTTCAGTACTGTATTTAATGTTAAGTGTTTGCTCACCTGCTTGAGCCAAATGCGCATTCTGACGATAATGAAACTTTAAAGGGGTAACCACTGGTGTGTTCAGTGCTGTTTAAACCTTCTTTCTAAAAGGACAGGCCTAATGTCGCCCTGTACCATTCGATTAGCAGTAGCATATTAAACATACAATATATAGCGGAAATACGCACCCTGCGTTTCCTTTTCCTTTCAGTATAGCTAGAAGAAATGTTATATTTATAGTTGAAAATGCTATTTTTGTTTAGTTCGCGGTGTATTCGTTTTTTGTTTTTTTGTTGTGTTTTTTTTTTTTACATATTTGCAAATTATTATTATTAATTATTACTATTTTAACCTATAACAACGCTAAAGAATAAAACACAACTACAATATAGCGAAAAGAAGTTCAATTAATGATTCAATATACAGGCCTTTAAACCGAAATTACGGTTTATTTCATACCCCAGCCAACCCCGTTTTCGCTTTTCTTGGAAAACATTTGGGAAACGAAGGCCTGGTCTAAATTATAACAGATATTTCCTCAATAAAAACATTTTTCAAAACATGTTTTACTGGAAAAAAAAAAGATTACATCTTTAAAACTATCACTTAAATCTATTTTTTTCTTTCTTTTTTTTATATATCAGATTAACGCATTAAAAGGACACACAAGCAATAAGTGGTTTATATAAAGGACGCACGAGCGTTTTCAATAAAATTCATATATTAAAGTTTGCACTATTCTTTCCTTTCTATGACTTTCTTGCTTTCCTCTTCCTATGTCGAGGTTGTGTGAAGACAATCTAAATATGCCGAGAATTATTTTCATTGTTTTCTCTTCATCGATATCTAAATAATGTTGCAAGTCAAAATCGCGTTTTAAAACGACAGCAACATGTTGATTATATCTATAACTTGTTTGTTTCATGAAAAGTCAACGAAAGAGTGATTTTCGATTCAACAGATAGAACCGTCTTAATTATTCCGACATACTAGGTAGATCTAGTATTACGTAGTTTTCTTTGATAAGCAGAAACGTTAACCATACTCACGGCCTGTGTAGGCGAAACGTAATTAAATGGGCAAATAATGTGCTTTTAATAAAGTGCATTGTTATGCAACCTCGTTTGAAATAATTAAAAATAGTTCAATTGAATTTTCTTACCAAATATTATGGAACCTGGAAAGTATTGCTGAAGTTAAGGACTTCAAATTGTTTTGTAAATAATTAAGTTTATGTTAATCATACGCGATACTTAACTGTAAATTATCTGTTCGTCGCAGATGCGTGAAGCAAAATAAGCATATCAAAATGAAATATAAGTAGGTTTAAAATTAGCATCTGCCTATATACATCATAACACAAATTCTTACTTTGCGCAAAACTTTCTCAAATTGTTCAGAGAAACTTAATGCGTGGTTTATATATTTAACCCCTTGCGCAATTCCGGAATAGTCCTCAAAAAGAAGTCTCATACCCTTACCCTACTGCGCTCGCTACTCTATCTCCGTGGGTCGTGTATGAAAAGAAAAGTAGCGAGCGCAGTAGGGGAAGTGTACCAGACTACTCAATATATAATGTTGTATGTTTTGGTGTAATTGGGCATGGATAACATGTTGTTTATTTTGTGAAAAAGTAAGTGAAATACACTTTATTTTAATTGTCAAATATTTTTTTAAAACGTTTGCACTCCACCCCCTCCCGCAATAACCGCCCTCCACTCCCCACCTCACCCAACCCCCAATAATTGAAATGTTCCCACGCCCATGCAATACAGGCACATGAACAAATATGTTTTTTTAACTGAACCCATATTCAAACAACAAAACAAGTTAACAAATTATAATGATATTCATGTAGTAAGATTTTGTTTATTCCATTTAGGGATCAACTACCTCAAGTAGTTGATCGTTTTCATATGAATGCCTTTTTTGTTTCGCCCAGCCACTTAAAAACCTACGAGCCCAATGACGCTAAACATATTTAACCGGGTACAGGTAAATGGTGAATAATCGATTCCTAAACCGTATGTCCTCAATAGCTCAGTGGTTAGAGCGCTGGTTCGGTAAACCAGAGACCATGAGTTCGAATCCCGGTTGAGGAAAGATTCCACCACCTGTTATATTTGGGGGCTCGTCCGGGATCCAGTGTCTGTTAGCATGAAATAGTATGAAAAAAAGTCTGACAGCCGGCCTGGAGTTAACTCCACTAGAAATTCAGGGACGAATTTCAATCTGTTGGGGGTGTATGTAACCGGGTACAGGTAAATGGTGAATAATCGATTCCTAAACCGTATCCCCTCGATAACTCTAACCACTGAGCTATCGAGGACATACGGTTAGGAATCGATTATTCACCATTTACCTGATTACCTTAGATACAAATTGTTATGGCCTAACCAACGAGTGATACAGGCTCTATCTTTTTTGTAGTATGGTATGCTGTACTTAGTGACCCTGTCCGCGCGTGCTGTCAGTACTCTAACTTCCATACATTTATTGAACGTTAGGGTATGGTAAAGCTCCGCCCCTTTATTGTTTGTACTGAATTAAAAGATTTAATGCTACACATTCATCAAAGGCAATTTCACCGAACATATTACAATGCTATGATAATGTGCACTGTCTTTGTTAGTTTGTGTATGTGTATATGTCAATATTTGTGTGTGTGCGTGCGCGCTCGCGTGTGTGTGTGTGTGCGTGCGTGCGTGCGTGTTTCGGTCCGTCCGTCCGTCAAACACGTTTAATAAATTAAATATTAAACGGGCACTCATGTAAGATCCTCTTTAAGTATATGTGATCTCTTAATTGTTCACTTGCAGTTCCGATACCTGATTTATAGTTTTATAATTTCTATATTGTGTATAGGCAAATGTTTCCTTCCTGGGATTGCTTTCTGGTTTTCTATTATTTTATTAACATGATTAATAAAACATGAGAAAATGGTCCTATAGAAATCACAGCGCGCAAACGCAATGGCATCGTAGGCCCGCACTGTGCTACAAACACAGAGCAAATTTAGTACACAATGAAAAGGACACTACACAACATAAAGATTGGTGAAGACTGCGTTAGCGACTTTGAACGGTCAGTAGGCAAGAAGGCCTACAGGTTAAGGTAGCTTGACTCGATTGTATGTGTCCACAATCTTCGCCATTATCATGTCTTCAGTGCCCAAATTGACAAGACAATGTAATTAAATTGAACTGAATTGGGGTTTTAAGGCGCACCAACACATAAAAGTTTATATGGCGCCTAACAAGAATGAACATGCCATGCTCATCCTCCATGTATATCGAGATAAAACTAAATCGCTAACAATAAAGACCACATCCGTAGAAATTAACAAAATATACACTAAGATATTGTTGTAAAGCTATATACAAATACATAATAAGAAACACCCCAGGCTGTAGTTGTTCAGTACGATTCTGGATACATGATATATCCAGAATTGTACTGAACAACCACAGCCGGGATACATGATGTATCCAGAATTTTACTGAACAACCACAGCCGGGATACATGATGTATCCAGAATTGTACTGAACAACCACAGCCAG
The DNA here is from genome assembly GCA_037043455.1 of Cyrtodaria siliqua. Lineage (NCBI taxonomy): Eukaryota > Metazoa > Mollusca > Bivalvia > Adapedonta > Hiatellidae > Cyrtodaria > Cyrtodaria siliqua. The sequence goes on along the minus strand of JAWPHD010000275.1, from coordinate 426,022 downwards.
GATACATGATGTATCCAGGATTGTACTGAACAACCACAGCGGGGATACATGATGTATCATGTAATGTATCCAGAATTGTACACTACTTAAACTTTTATAATCGGTCACCAAGATTTTTTTAAAATAACACGAATACCAAAAACTGGAAATCACCGAAACACAAGTATAAATACTAGGAGTATAGGGCCAGTTTTTCCCTTGCGACAAAAGAAATCAAACAGTTATCAAATTGTCTCCAGTTTCCCTTAACACAAACATTTACAAACGCCAAATGACGATGCCATGCTTGCTGCCAGACCCCACACAACTATACAAACTATACAAACTGCTTGATTGCCCTTCGCTTAGGAAGAACGTTGCCAGTACCCCCCCAGTATCTATTAATTTTGTAAATAACTAAAACATTTACAACTCGTTAAGCAAAGTCAGACGGAACCGGACTGTAGTCTTCATCATCGCTCTGCATATCATTTTTTACCATGGAGTATTTTACTTGTATGCTAATGTATCTTGTCCATTATCTAGTATGGACCGTTTATCATCATAAGCTGATAAACTTTTTTTATTTATTGCACAGCTGCTTATGTTATGCTTTTGTGATCTAATAACTTTTATCTCATGGTGAGCTTCTGTTGCCGTAAACAAATTCTTTTTGTAATCATCTAGCAAATACGAATATAGTTTACTTCGTAACCCAACAAATTCAACAATGGGTTTTCCACAAGTTTCATCTTTCATCTTGCCAATAACCTTTTTATTATCATTAAAATGAAACTTACTTTTTGGATCATAATCACAATTATCAAAAAGTTCTTTATCCTTGTAAAAGCCTGCATACACATATTTTGTTTTTATTTCATAGCACAAGGAATCGGTATCAGTAAATAACAACTTTTTCATCATATGTATAAGGGGCGTCCGTTGCCGAGTGGTTAACGTCTCTGACTTGAAATCACTTGCCCCTCACCGCTGTAAGTTCGATCCCTCAGGGGCCTAGGAATCTTTATGTGAGGAAGCTATCCATCTGGCTTACGGAACGTCGGTGGTTCTACCCAGGTGCCAGCCCGTGCACGAAAATTGCCACGGAAATCATACATCAAATATTTTGACAAGTCTAAAATACACATGCAACATAACAAGGACGATTTAAAACTAATCGTTCTTTTATTCTGTTTATGGCAAATCAATTTTCATTAAACATTTTACAAGAAATAAATGAAGGTCTTGCTGCATATTTTAAGAGAACCTCCTCGTCGTGAGTCAATTTAACATTAATTCTTTTTCTCAAATTTTCCATAGTTTTACCAAAAACTGAATTGTTCATCAGTTTGAAAAAATCTTTTTCAAATGCATTTTTACCAGCTGTTCTCTTGGCAGTATTAAAGTCTATGTATATCTTCAACCACTCTGATTCGTCAAACTGTAGTATTCGGTGTATTTTGGTTACCTTCAATCCAAGCTTTTTATTCAATTCTAAGTTTCTAAATTGCACGACATACTTTTCTTCATTTTTTAGTGTTGTAACAAGTTTATTAACATTGCAATGTCCTAAATTAAACTTTTGTTTTAATTTTTTACAATATCTGACAACTACTCATCTTTATGTTTAAACTTTCCGGGGCAAGAGGATAATCATTATGCAAGTCATGCAGTTTCTTAGGATACTCGATATCACACTCAACAATGTAATTTAATTTTCCTTTTCCAAACTTATCAACCCACTTGAAGTTACCAGTAGGCAACGGTTGACACATGGCCTACCCATACAAGTTATTAGCATCAAGATATATTATGTACTTGCTTTCCTTTTTCTTGTCGTAGTTTTTCATATATTTATTGTTAGCCTTTGAATATCTATTTGCATTATAACTGGAACCACCTCTTAATCCTTTTTCCACAAACAAATATTGATCAATATCAGTTATTAATTCGAGTTGGATACCAGGCATGCATCCCAAGCTAAACCAGAACTACTGAAGTAATGACAAGGATCTAATTTGTAATACTCAATACACATTTTTCTAAAGTTTTCAAAAACATCTGTCAGTAACAGGACATCAGTCTTAAGATACAGATCATAATATTCTCCCATATTTTTAATCTTAAATGTTTTCCATATTTTTTTTAGCATGATCGTAATCTGCATCTGAAATATGCTCATCATTTAATTGAGAATAAAAGCTATCTATGCCAGGTAATTTAGTTTCTTTAAAACGTTCAAAACTGTTCATGTAATCATAAGGATAAACACCCTTTCTTTTTATTAATTCTAGCTTGTTGCCAAAGTATTCCTGAGAGGTGTATTGAAACGACGGGATTTCTTTTACTAAATTTTCTAGTGATTGGGACATAAACTGGAACTGTCAATAAACACTAAACTTTTTCCTAACATGAAAGCCATATACTTTTCCATGTTATTCGGTATAACATTTATGTTTTGTTTAAACTTTCCGATGTGTTGCATTATGAAGTGAGAATCATAACCTCTCAAATTATGAAACACAACAGGTATTATTTTAGTCAGTTTGAAATTAATATTACAAATGTCATGAGCGCTTCCTCTGTACTTTCCGGTTATATGACAATGATCTCTAACTTTTCTGATGGAGTTTTTGTATGCCAATGTATGACCCGCGTCACCTTTTTTGAGAGTTGTTACAAAACCATTACCGCAAATATGGCATGATTTAGATTTTTGGAATCTAGCTACTTCTTCCATCGACATCACCAAATCTTTCTTAAAATGTGCATTTATAGTTTTTTTGCACCACTTTTCTTCTTCTATCATTTTTTTCTAAAAACTTGTAAACAGCATTTGGTCCTGTGTACGTTACAACTGGTTTTGAATATTGATCATAATAACAACAAACAACCTTATACCCATAACTGCAATCAGTATGCTTTTGATATGCTTCTGTATGTGATTTTTTAGGATTGTTTGATACTGAAGAAATACTTTCGGTTACTGCTTCAAAATCAGCATATATAACAAACGGAACCATTAGTTGCCTGTCATAATTTTTAAACTTAAGCTTTTCATTCTTATTTGGAATTTCTACTGCTTGCTTACCATTAAGTGACAGACAAACAGGTTTATGCTTTTCTAAAACTCTTTCTAATGTAAAGCAATGCAGACATGTTTTACAAAACCATTTTCTTCCATTGTATACTGTTTGATTATGCATCAAACTGTTAAAGTTGTTTATCCATAAGTAATGATTTTTTTCTTTTTCAGTGATCAAAAGCATATCACACGATTCTTTTGCATTATTTTTTGATATACATAAAGGGTATACTTAATTATTTTCATACCCAAATATGTTAAAACAAATGTTGTTGTTTTTTTCTGTTTTTGGGATTTGCTTGATAGTAACAGGAAATGTAATTCCTTTATAATTCAGATCTCCAATATGCTTTTTGTACTTTGGTTATTTTTTGTGGTTTACTATAGACAGGGAATTTATAAGCCAAATGGCACCATCTAAAGAATTCGTTATTTTTTCATTTTTTTATTTATTAAACCTTTTTTGTGGTGTTGCAGTTCGTTTGGTAAATTCAAATAAGAGCTACCTCGCAAAGGCTTGTACTTTATTCGATTTATGTAATGTGCGTTTAGTGTTTCAATTACCCAACCACTTCCCATCTGAATCCAAGTTCCGACTCTTCTTACAATTTCTTCAAGTGCTTTATTTAACACCTCTACTATTTCATTTTCGGTTAATATTGTTGCCGCTTTAGAATTAAAGCAAGCTGTTTTGTATACGTTTACATAACCTTTTCCTTTGTCTCCTGGTACCTTTTTTTTAAAGTAAGTTTTACATCAATACTTAATTTAAAGCCACCAGTTTTTCTTAGTTCTGTTTTAAGAAATTTCACAACACTTGATTGTGATTTTTGTAGTTGGATGAGCTGGTCATTACTGACAACATTTACTTTAAAAACCTTGCTATACTGTTTTGGGGATATTTCAATTTCTCGGATACTCATTATATAATATTACGAGATTATTTTTTTAAGCCTATAATTATTTTATTTAATTATTTTGAAGTAAAATATTTATTTTCTGGTTAGACTATATTATTTTTTTATTTATCCATACATAATGATATTAATTCCTTTTTCTAACAAAATGCTGTAGTAAGGAATAAAAGCAGCCTCGGTTGAAAGAATATTAGTTGCCTCTGAAATTTGTTTTTTACAAAAAGCATGCAGCTTGTTTATATCTGGGTTTTTTATTTTCCATGGTAATTTTAGTTGTTGTGTTATTGTTATAATTCTTTGAGTCAGATCTTGAAAGTTTGTAAAAACTATTAACTCTTTGTCAAGTTTACTCATATCTTCAAAATCAACCGTTTGGGCATATGTCATTTGATCTTCCTTAAAGTTTTTGATTTTCTTTTCTACTTGTTCCATGTGTTCCATTATAATATAACGTAAGATAATATTTTTTAAGCCTTATTTAAATATATAATTCTATAGTATAATCATGATAATATAATGACTTGCAAATATTGTAAAATAGTTTTAGATATTATTGATCCTCCTGGGGTGTGCATAGCTTGCATCTTATTTTACACAACTAATAAAAAGAAGATTTGTAAATATTTTACCAGAGCCAAGCTGTGTTACAAGTGTACTTACGCATGCGTGAATTGTAATAATACTTGTGAAGCTTTCGATAACGAGGGTGTTTGCCTTAATTGTGGCACTCACAATGGTTATAATCTCATTACAGGTTACAACTACAACCGACAGAAAGCTATTTACCACAGAAAGTATAATTTAGATAAATATTTGGTAGCATTTGATTTGTCTTCTGCAAACAGACAAAGATTTGAAGATTTGTTTTACAAAATTGTAAAGATTTTGGATAAGCTAGAAGGTCGAAAAAGATCAATCAAATTTGAATATATTTTTCAGAAATTATTTAAAATATTAAAAATAGAAAAAGAAACAAAACCGATTAAAACAAAATCCACCAGAGAAAAGTACGATATGATATGGAAATAAGTCGAATTACGACTGAATGTCATGACCGTTTAACTTAATTTATTTTCATATACATTTCCAGAGGTTCTGTAAAGTTATCATTCTTTTGAATATCTAATATTTTATTGAAGGTAATCCTAATTACCTCTTCATCATTTTCTAGTCATGTTGTTGTTTGGACATATGATAGAAGTTGTTTAAAACTCCTATGATGTGTTTTTAACAAAGTCTTTTTTTCTGCTATTCTTGTTTTACTCACTAAAACAGCAACTACTGGAGGAACTGCACCAACTGCGGCTATAAAAACAGGAATTACCGGAACAAATGCCAATACGGCAGTACAACCAATTATCCCACTGACAATCTGTAATGTTGTGTTTATAGTACCGCACAATTTATAGCTACGTCTGTATGCAGCTACAAGTCGCGTCAAGTGATCAATTAATTCTTCTTTGGTTCTCATGTATAATTACAGTTAGACAATAGTTTAATTAAGATATTTAGAAAATAGTTGCTCGTGTTCTTTGGGTGATATTTCGCCTATTTTTATTAATTCATCGATTATGCTAATACCTTTATTTATTAGCTGTGGACTATTATTTCCTGATTCGATACTCCCACATACTAACTCTAGATCATCCATCAAATCTTTGGGGCTTTTGTAATATTCAACAGCCACACAACCTTCTAAAATCTTTTTAAACTTTGAAGAACCTTTGTGAATTGGTAAATCAGATAAATCTGTTAGTTTCTTAAAAGCATTTTGAGACAGCTTTGAATAAGTTTTTCCATTGTTGTAACGCTTTATTATCAAGTCTATAAAACCATCGTCTACTTTTAGATCTAGCACGACTGCTTCTCCTTGTTTGGCAATAAGTTTGTGATGACCAACAAGCTTGAGTAAATCAATTTGTAAAATTCCATAGTGACCATCTTTGTCGACTTTGTAGGATTTTTTATTTTGTTGTAATCCTTCCCCTGAAAAAAACAGGAGCATGCTCTTCCATACCTTTAAGTCTGTTTCTGTAAAGTTGTATTCCGTCAGTCTCTCTTTGTAAAGCCCCTCTGTCTTGTTCAAGTTTTTCCTTCTTCTCGGTATTTGTTGTTTTATTTATCTTTTTGGTTAGAGCAGCTTTAGAACTTCCGATACTCGCAATTTGTCTACTAGCATCACTAATTGCTTTATCTCTATCACCTGTAATTAGTTTTGATGATAATTGTAGGTTATATTTCTGTAGCACATCTGTATCCATCCCAGCATCCAAGTCAATATTATACACGGGTTCCTTAGGCTTCACAGCAGGTTCTTCTTCTCCCCCATTCTTCTTCTTCTATTTCTTCGTTCCCGGGATCAATTGATGTACGTTTTTGTTTGATTTTTTCATATATTTTTTCCGTGGGTTTTTGGCCTAAGCTCTCTTTCCGGAGTTTTTCTTAATTTTTGTCTAAATTGTATTGACTGCCTTAGTTCCTCCATGAAATCAACCACCGGTGCTTGGTCTTTAGGATCTACAGTTTGCTTGACAGTTGGTTTTCTTAAAACGTGTGGTTGCGGTGGTGGTTGTAGCGTTGGTAAATGCGGTGGTGGCGGTGGTGGTGCTATAGCTCCACGCTCAGAGGGGCAAGTAATTGTGGGCGTATTGCCTCGGGAAGAAGAGCAAACTGTTGAAGTATTTCTGGTAGAGTAATCAAATGTTCAGCTAGCCGCTTTGTTTGCACTGTTATTTCGCTAGTTACAGGTTTAAATACTTCCGTGTATAAATCACGACTAGCTCCTTTTTCTAGTCTTTTTTGGATAAGATTATCTCATATTCTTTAACAAGCTCACTCGCTTTTCGCTTTTTATCTGCTAATTCTTGCCATTTTAACAAAGACATGTATAATATAAGTTAGATTAAAATAAGATAAATTAAGATTAGTTAAGATAAGTTGATATATGAGTTAAACCAAGCTAAGATAACTTAAATCAAGTATTATGTAGTTTTTGTTTTCGTTTTAGCCGCAGGTTTAACTGCTGTCTTAACTGTAGGTTTAACTGCTTTCTTAATTGCAGGTTTAACTGCTTTTTTAACTGCTTTCTTAACTGCAGGTTTGACTACTTTTTTAACCGCAGGTTCAACTGCGTTTTTGATTGCAGGCTTGACTGCTTTTTTAACTGCTTTTTCAACTGCAGTTTTAACTATTTTTTGCATTCCGTAATATCTATTCTGCTTCTGTTCCAAGGCGTTTACCACGAGGGATTTGTTTTATTCCGCAATATACTTTTGATATATAATAATAGTTAGATAATATTACTATTATCCTAGTATTATTATAATGGAAATTCCAAACTATGATATGAAGACAGACAACAGTAATTTCAAGCAGATATATAACTTCATGCCATCTAAGTAGCATATGTGTATTATATGTATTTTATCTAGGGGGAGTTCATGATTTTCTCATACTTTCGTTTGTTAACTAGATCTATGAAGCTTATATTTCATCATGGTTCATCATGGTTCCGTGTGATTTTCGCGCATACATTCATTTATTTATGACATCTAGGAAGCATTGTATACATGCGTTTATTTATGACATATATGAAGCTTGTGTATTACCTGTATTTCATCCTTGGATACGTGTGATTCTCGAGCATACATTCGTTTATTTATGACATCTATGAAGTATGTGTATTACCTATATTTCACCATTGGGTCCGTGCGATTCTCACGCATACTATCGTTTATTTATGACATCTATGAAGCATGTGTATTACTTGCTTGCATTTCATCATTGAATCCGTGTGATTCTCACGCATACCTTCGTTTACTCATGACATTTATAAAACATGCGTATAACCTGCATTTCATCCTTGGATCCGTGTGATTCTTACCAATACATTTGTTTACTTATGTCATCTATGAAGCATGTTTATTAACTGTATTTCATCATTAGGTCAGTGTGATTCTCACGCATGCATTCGTTTATATATGGCATCTATGAAGCATGTGTATTACCTGTATTTCATCCTTGTATTTCACCATTGAATCCATTATTCTCAAGCTTACATTCGTTTATTTATGACATCTATGAAGCATGTGTAATACCTGTATTTCATCCCAGGATCCGTGTGATTCTCACGCATACATTCGTTTATTTATGTCATCTACGAAGCATGTTTATAACCTGTATTTCATCATTAAGTTTGTGTGATTCTCACGCATGAATTCGTTTATTTATGTCATCCATGAAGCATGTGTATTACCTGTATTTCATCCTTGTATCCGTGCATACGATCGTTTATTTATGTCATCCATGAAGCATGTGTATTACCTGGGTTTCAACCTTGGATCCGTGTGATTCTCACGCATACGTTCGTTTATTTATGTCATCCATGAAGCATGTGTATTACCTGTATTTCATCCTTGGATCCGTGCATACAATCGTTTATTTATGTCATCTATGAATCATGTGTATTACCTGTATTTCATACTTGGATCCGTGTGATTCTCGAGCATCTATTAGTTTATTTATGACATCTATGAAGTATTTGTATTACATGTTTAAAAAAAAAAGGAGATCACGGGTGAGGAGAAAAAATATATAATGCAGACTTGAACCAGTACTATCTCATCTCAGAAACACTTTACTGAAATGTTATTCGAATAATTACATATATATGAAAGGGAAACATGTCACTTTTACAGGGGAACAATTTCTGCATGCCAAACACGAAACTCGGCATGCATTTTTAAACAAATAAATTTAAAACATGCGAAAGGCATTGATGATAAAACTACAATTTACCTCCACTTTGATATTTAGTCCGCAAGTGTTAATTTTGAAGCTGCCTTTAACTACATAAATCAAAGGAAGGGTGTGTGTGTCGTTATTTTACCATATATTTTAATTCAATAATTATGCATTGTTCTCAACAATAAGGAATATTGTCAATTTGAAACAATTTATTTTGAACTCTGTGAGAAAAACACGTTTGGGATATATAACCTGATCGAGTTTATTTTACAATCATCAGTCATCAAGTTCATTGATTTCTATATGTAAGGACGACTATTATATCTCCTTATTGGGTTTCAAAAAAAGTTATATAGGTCACGTACGATGTCTTTCAATGGTGTACGAAACATAAATAGAGTTTATTCCACCGTATGTTAAAATCAGTAAATTGAATTGAAATGAAGCTCTGTCGCATTCATTCTACATTATTTGAACGGCCACTAATTACTTTTACATGGAATACCTAGAACTGTACTAAACCATGCTCAAGGGATGAACTTACGCCCAAAACTTTTAAACCTGGCATCGATTAAATAGACCTTAATTTCTTAGAGAGACAACATGGCTGAATATATGGATGTGTTTCATGCACTGGTCCAATATAAATGCAACAGAATCGATGAGCCCATTCTCCTTAGGAATTAGGGCTCGATCTGGCTTGATTTAAACCACGACCTGTATTTCATTCAACGATTGAATCTGTCATTTATTAGTATATGGTATCTAGTTCATCAATTAACCATTAGTGCAGGCTTACACTTCTGACATTGACTTTGGCTCACATGCTGGAGGTCGTGGGTTCGATACCCGACCTGGTCACACCGAATACTTAACTAGTAGCTCCATTGCTTGACGCTGATGATATAAGTGTTATTCTATGACTGGTCGGTCCGATGTAAGTTTAATGTGACTGAATTAGTCATGGCATGCGTCTACGGCGTGATCCACTTCCATATATATGTATTATTTATGCACACTGCTTGTACTTAGCGTATTTGAGTATATTTGGTCCATTTGTACTAATACACGGGCTTTTCAGTATACATTCTAACATATTGAAAATAATATTCTGATTAAGAAAATATTTATGTTTTAAAGATTTTACATACGTATGTGTAACATCTCGTTGTGATATCATCACAATAAATTATAAATAAATCCCAAATCCAAGAGGTAATCTTAATCAGAAATCTTCATCATACCAATACATGCATAATTATTTACACTTATGTTCATTTGAAGAACTATTATAATTAAATCTCTAATCTCGGAGCTGATCTTAATCATAAATCTTCATTCTGCAAGAACTTGCATAATATCATGCCTAATTATGCACACAGCTGTTCATTTGACGAATTAATATCATTACATGTACCATCACAGAAGCTGACCAACCCACTCAGTAATTCTGGTCGTTAACAGATGGTTCTTAACATGAGGACACCGTCCTTGAATGCTGTTTTTCCTGTTCGATTTTTATATCTATATTTATCAATTTCATTGTCTGGCAAATTTAGCATGTCCACTCCAAATCAGTAACTGATACACACATTTGATAAATGAAGTAAAAACCTATCATCTGTTTGGGGGAGAATGGGTGGGTTGGTTTTAAACTTTTGTTTTCAAGTATTCTTTTTTATTCTCAACGTATTCAAAGACATACATTTATCGGACATATAATTCTTAAGCCTCAACTGTTCATCATTTCATCAGATGCCATTTTCTTGCCAATTTCAAAGGAAGAGCAACATGTGTCGCATTCCGTGAGTGTGTAAACCATCAGCAAGATCCGCTCACATTAACGTTTATTAATCTGGTCAAATCTAAATGCTTGACAGTCTCAAAGAATAGATTTTCTACACCCAAACACACACTGTACAATTGAATAATTGCCATTCCGTCGAAAATTATGCTATCCACTTCATCGATACTCCATAACACCGATACTGGTAGAATTTATTTGTTCAAAAGTCTTAACTCTTTCCAGAGGCGTATTGTTTAATTATTGTATGGTCATTAGCCCTAAATACATCTCTTCCTCATTACTTAGGATATCTTTTGATTTTAATTTCACAGAATCTTACTATTTGTCATTGTCTTTTATAGGACATTCATTGTCCATGTGTTCGTTTGATTGCAGTGTTCACTGAATTATATTCATTAGGAGGGGTGATTATAATTGAGTATATACTACCTTTTCTGTGTCATGTAAGTAGTCAGATGCAATATTGGACTAAAATTCCGCCCAGAGTAGAAGGAGCTCTGCACTGTCATCAAAAAACATGTCACAACTACCAATGTTATACATTAGTTTCTTTAATCTCAAACATCTTAGTAACATGCTGTTATGTTTCTGATTGTAATGAAATTGTTCAAACAGCAACATTGTTCTAATGTCTACCGTTTACATTTGAATGTTCCCTCTTCATAAGCTTTACCACCTTCACCTTTCTCTTGGGCGGCTCTAAATAACCTATAATGTGTTGATGACCCGTTAAACAAGATTCAATACAATTCAATTTCCTTATTTAGTCATTTAATTTATTTATTTCACCACTCAGTATGTTTAAATACCACTTCACACTCTCTCTGGGGCGGCTCTAAATAACCTATAATGTGTTGATGAGCCGTTAAACAATATTCAATTCAATTAAAGTTACTTATTTAGTCAATAGTTCACCATCTTTTATGTAGTAATTATTTCATCACTCAATGAGTTATAATACCACATTTCGTTTCCTCTGAGATAGCTCTAAATACTAGTAACCTATAATGTGTTGCTGAGCCGTTGAACAAGATTCAATTCAATTCTTTTTTCACCACTCAAAACGTTTTTCTTACACCTATTACGTTCTCAGGGGCGGTATATATAACATATAATGTGCTAATGATCCTTTAAACAAGATCCAGTTCAATTCAATGTACTCATTTAATAAATATTTCACCACTCAATACGTTATATTACCAAATTCCCCTTGCTCTGGGGCGGCTCTAATTAACTTATAATGTGCAGACGAGCCGGTAAACAAGGTTCAATTCAGTTCCCTTATTTAGTCATTATTTCATCACTCAATATAGTATAAAATCCAAACTATGTAAAAGGCTGACCATAAAACATTATTTATACGAGCTATACATTTTAAACCATTTTACCAACTCAGAATCGAAATTAATTACCTGATGAAACGGAGATTCCGGATTTGAGGGAACATAACAACACGCCAATAACACAATATAAAATTAATTAAATTATATAAAATATATATACACAAAAAAACTGGTTTCCGCCGTCATTTGCGCATGTGCATGCGTTTTGTATTTTATAAATATGGTGTTATTGCTCAGGCACGGATTTAGGGGATTGGTGCCTAGTCAAAGCATAAACATGAGACGAAAGCAGCTGCCATCCAATAAACTCCGAAAAGTACACTTAACAGCAATTCTTCCCACCCACACCCCATTCACCTCACTCCCAACATTGGGCTCCACCCTGTTAAGCTGAAATGCTGGTTCCGCACCTGCTGTAATACGTGTGTTATATGTGTAGGGATGAAATGAAAAGCAATCAGTCAATTGTATTGAATTATTGTATTTGTTTAGTGTATCTATTTATCATTTGACCCTTTTAAGGCTGACTTCTAATTAAAAATCCACGCCTAAGACTCATCCTATTTTCGTTTCTACAATATTATATTTTTAAAATAAATTGCCGCTTTGAAATAAAAACAATCACATGTGGAATTCTAGACCATAATTACTTTGCTAACCATTATTATTACACACACACAAATAGAAGATATGCGTTAAAGTTTAGCAACATTTTACGAATATTATCACCGTCACAGTGGGCTTTACTGTTATATTATTTTATCAAAAAGTTCAACAGATAACTGAAAAATACCAAAAACGTATGATTCACATGTTATACATACACAATACACCATTAAACAATACATACTTGACATGCGTGTTGATCTCACGTGTGAATCTCATGAACCCCGCGTGAGATCCACACGCGTGGACAAAAAGTCCACGCGTGTGGATCTCACGTGACACCGGACTGTTTTAGGATGCTTATATGCGGTAATTCAGGATCTGGCAAGACGAACACATTAGTTCACATGTTGCTAAAACTTTAGTGTACTTTGATAAGATTTACTTGTTTGCTAAAAACTTGGAACAGTCAAAGTACAAGGTCTTGTCACAAAAACTGGAAGAAATAGCAAAAAAGAATAAAATCCCAGTCGAAGATATATTAGAATGTTCAAATGATCAAGTTATGCCTGTGAATTATTTGGATTCTGATACTCAAAAGATAGTAATTTTTGATGATTATGTTTGTGAACGCAACCAAAATGATATTATTAATTATTTTATCCAAGGCAGGCATAATAATTGTTGTGTAATTCATTTAACTCAATCTTATTGCAAAACCCCTAAAGACATTCGGCTGAATTGCTCTCATTACATCTTCTTTGCAACTCCAAGTATAAATGAAATAAACCTGCTTTCTAGAGAACAAGATGTTAGTAAAGATCAGTATAAAAAAGCAACTGACAAGCAGTACGACTTTCTGTATCTTGATCACCCTAGAAAGTTGGTCAAAAGAAACTTTACTGGTGAAATTTAATCTAATCATATTATATATAATGGGTCTTTTTAATGATCTTGGTGCGGAGGTTCTACTGGCAGCGTTAATATTACAAATTTTGGTATTGTGCTGTCTGAGTATGTAAAACAAAAACATCTGGTTAATTATCTTAACAAAGGCAAAAACCAGGAAAATGTTTTAAAAAGTGATCTTAACATGGATAAAAATAGAATTATCAATGTTGGCAATCCAGAAAAATCAGATGATGCAGCAACAAAACAATTTATTTAAAATGAATAACAAAGATCATACATGATTATAATATTGATAAAATTCCAGATATGATGAAAGATTTAACAACAGGTGTAGATTATAAACTAAGTCAAATACAAACAAAGTTGCAAGCAAACCGTGAGAAAATGATTGAAATTCAAAACGGATTAAAAGATGAAATAAAACTTTTGAGTGATGCTATAACAGAGTTAGAAAAGAAAGATGTATTGGAAGAGAGTGAAAACTTCAAGAAATTAAGTGAACAAATAAAATCTGGTGTTCAAAATATTAATACACGGTTTGGAGAAATCAATAAACAAATGGCTGACAACAATGAACTAGAAACTGCTATTGCTGATGCTTCAAAACAAATGAGAACTGCTTTTACTACTGAAATAACTCAAATTAAAATATTAAATCAACAAATAAGCACTAACGTTGATGATGTCAGCAAAGAGTTTGAAAACATCAAAAAGAAAATGGTTGACGGTAAGTCGCTGGAGACTGGTTTGGGCAAACTGGTCAAAGCAATTGAAAGTTGCTCAGGATGAAAGAAGCAAAGCTTTTGATGTTGAAATAGCTTCTCTTAAAGAGCATAATAAAAAGTCTGATAGTCGGCACACAGCAGTTCTTGGTATAATTGATGAGTTAAGAAAAAAAGTAGAACATTTTTGCCAGATTCTACTGTTTGAATATACAATAATTGTGGTCCGCAGCGGCGGCGGTGGCATAAGATCGACTTTTGTATCGTATCCAACTCATAAACCACTTGAAAGGACCCGTCAAAACTCTTTGCTTGGTGCCTTTACTTGTGTATCCAATCCACTTACAAAAGGTGAGGAATATTATAAAATACAACTGGAACATAGTTTGACTAAATTTACAACTCTTAAGAAGTTTTATCCGATAATAGAAAATGACAGACGAATATTAAACGAAATATTTGAAGTATATGCCACGCCATCTAATGAAATTGCTTTCAGATCTACCATAAAAGAAAATACTACGCACGTTTTCAATTTTGAAAAATGAAGTTTTAAATACAGAGATGATTAGTTTTAGCAAAACATTATCTATCCTTATTATATGGAACAAAAAACTGTATTATCATCAGAAAAAGCTTCAATAATTAATAGCCCAAATACGCCGAATATTTTTACAACTATATTTGACAGACCTTAATATTAGGCAGAAATAAACAGTATGGTATTGGACTCGATAAGATTAATTCCATTCTCTTGGTATAATTTTAGCGAGGACTTTAATAACAAAGTGATAAAGTATCGCAATAAAACAGATTGGAAAACTATTAGTTTTGCAAACGGAAATTACAGTTATGCCGATATCGATAATTATATAAAAGAAACATTGTCTGTAAACAATGATTTAACCGATGACTCGCCTGTCCCGACAACAACTGAGTTTGATTTATCAAGTTTCAAATGTTTAGTTACCATTCATAATAAATTCGTACTGGATTTAAGAGAATCAAACTTTCACACCTTGATCGGGTTTGACAAAGATGCAGTTATTAGTGAAACTAAATTTGGAACTGTAACACCAAACATAACAAATTCTATCGATACGTTGTATATCCACTGTGGCTTGATAAGTAATTCTATTGTTGATGGATCATACGGGGATGTTATTTATGAAATAAGTACAGCTGATCTTACGAGATCGTACCCTTTTAAAGATGAACCGATGAGAGTCGGGTTCTGCGAAGTAAACAAAACAATCATTAACAGTATTAATATTTACATAACCGACTTTTCAGGCAAAATTATTAATCTTAATGGTGTCCACCCATCATTTCGATTTGTTTTGAAGGAATTAATGTAACATAAGTTATATGGCATGTTTAAAACAAGTTTATGACACTAGTATGGGAACATATACTCACGTTGATCGATTAAATGGAGCTGGTATATTTGACATTTTTTCAAAAGTTGGATCAAAGATATTTAGTGAGTCTGTAAAAACAGCAGGCAAGAAAGCATTAGAAACTGCTGGTAAACAAATCATGGAAAGCGGTTCTAAACAACTTGGAGATGAAGTAGGAACAAGAGCTGTCGGAGAACAGCGCAGCTCGACTATTCGATTTTTCAGAGAATAATAAATTTATAGCTAGTATATACCATCAGAAAACAAGGCTACAACAATGTGGGGTGGGGTTGGGAGCACAACATAACTATGTGTAAGAACTGACCAAAACTACACAGAAATAAGTAAAAAAAAATAAAAAAATCGAGTTTTGAGTGGGGTGCGGGGTGGGGGTGGGAGAGAGGCGGGGTGGATGGTGGGGGGAGTGGGGGTGGTGAGGGCAACATATATGTGTAAGAAGCAATGTAATTATTCACCAAAACAACAAAAAAATATGAAAAAAAAAATAATTGAGTTTGAGTGGGGATGGGGTAGAGGCGTGGGGTGGGGAGGGCAACATGTGTAAGAACTGACTAAAACAACAAAGAAATATGTAAAAAAAAAAAAAGTTTCAAGTGGGGTGGGGGGGCGAGCGGGGGGGAGAAGCGGGAGTTAGTTGGTGGGGGGGGGAGTTTCAAGTGGGGGTGGGGTGTGGGGAGAGCAGGGGGAGAGGCGGGAGTGGGTTGGGGGCGGGGGAGGGGGCAACATATGTGTTAGAATTGACTAAAACAATAAAGAAATATGTAAAAAAAATAAAGATTCAAGTGTAGGGGGTGGGGGGTGGGTTGGGAGGGGGTGAGAGGCGGGGTGGTGGTGGGTGGAACGGGGATGGTTGCAACATATATGTGTAAGAATTGACAAAATCAACACAGAAATATGTAAAAAATAAATTATAATAATTTCAAGTGGGGTGGGGGGGAGGGGGGGGGGGTGGGGTTGGGTGGGGCGGGCAACATATGTGTGTAAGAATTGACTAAAACAACACACAAATATGTAAAAAAAAAAAAGAAAAAAGTGTGTGTGGAGCGGGGGTGAGGGTGACAGGCAGGAGTGGGTTGAGAAAAAAGTTTCAAGTCTGGGGCGGGGTGGGGGTGATGGGGTGAGAGGTGGGAGTGAATTGTGGGTTTTTGGGTGTTTGGGGGCAACATATGTGTGTAGGAATTGACTAAAACAATGAAGAAATATATAAAAAAAAAAATAAAAAAAAAATTCAAGTGTGGGGCGTGGTGGGGGGGGGGGGGGGGTGATGGGGGGGGGAGGGGGTGGGGTTGCAACATCTATGTGATGACAAAAGCAACACAGAAATATGTAAAAAAATAAAAAAAATGTTTCAAGTCTGGGTCGGGGTGGGCGCGGGATGAGGGGTGGGCGATGGGGTGAGAGGCGGGGAGGTGGGGGGTAGGGTTGCAACATATATGTGTAAGAATTGACTAAAACAACACAGAAATATGTAAAAAAAAAAAAAAAAAAAAAAAATCAAGTCTGGGGCGGGGTGGGTGATGGGGTGAGAGGCCGGGGGGTGTCTTGGTGGGGGCGGGGAGGGTTGCAACATATATGTGTAAGAGTTGACTAAAACAACACAGAAATATGTAAAAAACAAAAACAAGTGTGGAGGGGAGTGGTGGCGGGGGTAGGGGAGGGGGGTGAGAGGAGGGAGCCCATGCCCCAATATGGGCGAAGTAATAAGATGCATAATGCTATAACAAATCCCAAACCAAAATTATAGATATATACATGCTTACATGCAAACCTAGATCTGCCTTTATTGCACATTTTATGGGCCATCACAATTTGGGTTCCATGGGAGCCCAGAATTTGCAGAAGACAAAATTACTTATCCAACCCTTTACAACATACTATAAGGAAACCAATTCCAAAATTTAGTTCAGCTAGGACAAAAAATGTAAGAGATATAGACCTGTAAACACAGCTTACACGCAAAATTTGATGTGAAACAGACATATTTTAAGGGCTATCAGAATTTGGGTTCCATGGGAGCCCAGGGGTTACAGGAACCAAAATTACTTAAGCAGCCCTTACGATAATGCTATAAGGAAGCTAATGGCCAAATTTGGTTGTGCTAGTGTAAGAATTGTAAAAGATATAGACTTGTAAACACAGCTTACACGCAAAATTTGATGTGAAATGGGGCACATTTTATAGGCTATCATAAATTGGGTTCCATGGGAGCCCATGGGTTACAGGAACCAAAATTGCTTACGCAGCCCTTAAGATAATGCTACAAGGAAGCCCATGAACAAATTTGGTTGTGGTAGGATAAGAAATGTAAGAGATATAGACTTGTAAACACAGCTTACACGCAAACCTTGATGTGGGACGCCGACGCCGACGCCGACGCCGACGCCAACGCCGACGCCGACGCCGGGGTGATTACATAAGCTCTCTTATTCTTCGAATAGTCGAGCTAAAAATGGCTGCTGACAAGTTAGTTTCAGTTATTAAACCTAAACAAAAAGGTGAGATAATTTTAAAAGAACTTACAAAAGCTGCCACAAAAGATGTAGCTAAAGTTGCGGCTGATAATATAATTGAAGAAGATGTAAATAAAAAAATTAACAGATTACTATCCGGAAGAGGAACCAAAAATATTCATGCGATAATTAATCGATTAATTAATAGAAAATAGTATAAATAGATGTTTCGAAGTAATCAATATAATACTAGATATGAACATGTACCTATTCAGTTAGATACTCCTATAACACAACCAGGAAATGCTACCAGTCAAATAAAAAGTGGTTATCAGTTTACATTAAATGATAGAAGTTCTTACTTTGATTGGTATAATGCATATTTTGAAATCAGTTTTCAGGTAAACAAGCTTGCTGATGGAGCCGCTTTCGCAGCCGCCGATGAAATTGCTCTAATTAACGATGCAGCTTCACTGATTGATCAAATGCAAGTAAAGCAAAATGGAAAAATAGTTTATGATGGAAATAATCTTCACAGATTTGTTAATGTCAAAAGCTTGCTTGAAATTTCTGACGATTATGTAAAGACAGCCGGAACAAATGAATACTTTTATTTAGATACCACGGCCGTGGCAGAATCTCGAGATGATCAAGCCGGTTATAATTCAGGATTTGCGAATCGTCATGCTTTAATCATAACTAATCAAAAAAGTTGACTCTATAATCCCATTAAATAAATATTCCTTCTTTGGAGGTTTGGAAACAAACATGCTTTCTCCTAGTCAGATTTAAATCAGCTTGCAACTGACAGATGATAATGACAAATCTTATGACATCAACACGATGGACTTATCTTCGTGAAATGATACAAGAAAGCGGAAGTTCTCAACTAACTGAATCCGTATTTAGAATAACAGCAGGTGTTAACAATCCCAAACACGTTTTTGTGTATTTGCAAAGGACTGACAAAAGTTCTTCTCAAACACAAAATCCTCACCTTTTAGATACTGTTAAACTAAATGCTGCTGATGCTAATTGCTTTTTAAAATCAGCTAGATTAGAAGTTGGAAACGGCGTATATTATCCAGAAACTGAATACAGCCATGATAATATTATAAGAATATTCAGAGATGTTATTAATGATTTTTACAAGCAAAATGATACAAACACTGGAACTTTACTCAATACGAGTAATTTTAAAATTCTCTTCGGAATTATATATTTCGATTTAAGTTACACAGGTAATGAGGTCAGTATTGATCAAAAACAACTAAGTTTGAGATATAAATTAAATAACCTTCCTCGCGGTAGATATAAAGTTTATGCTTTGGTTCTCTATGAAGAAAATGTAGTTATTGATGCTGTCGGAAATGAACTAGTTATTGTTTAATCTAACTTATAATATATATGACTTACGTAAATTATTCAGTAAATTGACAGATGGCCAGAAACAAAGTTTAGCAAAGGCTTATGAGAACAAGAGTGAATTAACACTCAGGTTAGAAAAATAACCTACTAACTGGGAATTTCTCCTTGTCGCTGACAGCTACTCAGATTAACAATATTAACAAAGCTAAATATGATGGGCGGGGATTAGATATGAGTATATCAAAATCACAAATGCGGTCTCAGTCTAAAAATGGAAGCTTTCTAGGCGCATTAGATGGTTTGTTAACTAAAACAATATTACCAACAGTTGCTAGATTTGCTCCAAAGATATTAGAAACTCTAGCCACAGGGGCACTTAGTGGTCTGGCAAGTACTGGCATTGATAAAATATTTGGAAACGGAATAGTAACTGTTCCTGCTGATAAAAAACAAACACTTTTAAAATCAAATAAATTAACAGCTGCGCAAAAAATAAAATAGCAAAGTCAAAAGGTTGCAGCACTATTAAACTAACAAAAAAACAACTGCAGGACGTGCTGGCATGTGCTTCTAGTAATAAAACGGTAACTGTTCCCAGTGATAAAAAACAGCAAGACGTAACAGCAACTATTCCTAGTGATAAAAAACAAACACTTCTCGCATCAAATAAATTAACAGCTACACAAAAAAAATAAAAAAGCAAAGTCAAAAGGTCGCTGCCCTGTTAAACTAACTAAAAAACAACAGCAGGACGGAGGATTTCTTGGGCTTCTTGCATCATTAGGAATTCCGTTGATCTGATCTCTTATTAGCGGCTTAACTGGAAAAGGTTTGCATGTAGATAGAAGATGACAAGGACTAAGAGTTGATCGTGGAAATGGTTTACAAGTAGACTCACAAATTAGTCCATAGAAGTATCCCATTTGTTAAAAAAAAAAATAAAAAAAAAAATGAACCTATCTCTAACTTAGATATAATAAATGGGTTAAGCAGCTAGGTATACAGAAATTCAGTGTGGTGTACAGCAAAAAATTACCGACAACACAAAATAAACAAGAATGTGGTATTATTAATCTTGATGATCATATTGGACCTGGTACCCACTGGATTTGTTACTATGATAATTATTACTTCGATCCGATTAGTCTGAGCCCACCAAAAGAAGTTTCAGCGTACATACCTAATATACACTACAATACTATTCAGTATCAAGATAAAACAAGTGTCCTGTGCGGATATTTCTGTCTGTACTTTGTCAAAAAGTTGCTAGAAGGAAACAGTTTGTATGATATTCTTTACAAATTAGTAAAACCTTACAAACCAGTAGAAAATGAAAACATCATAAAATCATATTTTTTAAAATAAAGTTTAATCTAATCATATTATATATGCGTTATTGCATAAAAGAAAAAAAGATTACTGAAAATGTTGATCCTAATTATGTTTTAGCAAAAAATGGTAGAAAATGTAAAAAGCGACTTGCGCATCTTGTGGTATTACTAAAACAAAGTTTGTTAAAATCACAGAAGGTGGTAATATTGATATTCATAAAGCTATGCTTCCTCTATTACCTAAAAAGGGGTTAACAATTCCTGGTTATAAATATTGCGGTCCTGGTAATCCACTTGATAGCGGAGAACCGGTTAATGAATTAGATGCTGTCTGCAAAGATCATGATTATTGTTATGATGAAAATCCTAGTAATAAATCAATGTGTGATAAAAACATGTTGGCCGGTTTAAAAAAAGTAAGTCTAAAACTATTGGAATAAAGATGGCTAAGAATTTGATAGTAAAACCAGTTATTAGTACAAAATATAAACTTGGTCTTGGAAACTAAAAAAACGAAAAAAGGCGTTGAAATGGACTGACAAGTTAAGAGATGAACTTCATAAACCTATACGAAGAAAGTTCACTCAACGCCGTGTGATTGTTAATGAAATTGATAAAATATGGTCTGCTGATTTGATTGATATGCAATCGTTTTCAAAGTATAATAAAGGTACTAAATACTTGCTTACTGATATTGATGTGTTTAGTAAATTTGTCTGGATTGTGCCAGTTCCAAATAAAACTGGTTTAGAAATTACCAAAGCGTTTCAACAGATAATCAGTACAGGAAGACAGTGTAAACTGTTGTGGGTTGATCAAGGTGTGGAGTTTTATAACAAGACGTTTAAGCAATTTCTTGATGATGATAATATCAACATGTATCACGCTTTTAATTTCGGTAAAGCTGTAGTAATTGAACGATTTAACAGATCATTAAAAGAAAAAATGTGGAAATATTTCACAGCAAACAATACAAATACATATTTAGACGTGTTACAAGAAATGGTTGACAAGTATAATAGCACAAAACATCGGAGTATTAAAATGACACCAACTGAGGCTAGTGATGAAAAGAATAAAGGAACGGTGTATTTCAACTTGTATGGAAAGATGAGAAGTAATCAAATTAAGCCAAAGTTTAAAATAGGGAATAATGTTAGAATCAGCAAATATAAAAGAACGTTTGAGAAAGGTTATACCCCAAATTGGACCGAAGAAATATTTGTTGTTGATAAAATTCAAAACACAAATCCTGTGACATACAAAATAAAAGATTTAAACAATGAAAACATTGATAGAAGCTTTTATGAATTAGAAATGATAAAAGCAGAGCAGGAAATAGTTAGGATTGAAAAAATAATACGACGTGATTACAAAAAGAAACAAGCATTGATTAAATGGAAGGGTTAAATGAGGATTTCAATAGTTGGGTCCCATTTAAGGATATTGAAAATATTAAATAAGGGCTTAAACATAATTATATATGGTATTATTATATATAATGGAACAAACAAGTTAGAAAAGGTTTGCAGAAAACTTAACATTTAAAAGATAAATATAGAAGAGAATTGATGACAAGCAACAACTCCAAGTAGAATATGAAGTAGTTCGTGATGATTTTAGGGACACTAATAAAAGACGACTGCTGGTCGAAATGGATAATTATGAACGCGAGCTGGATAGAAACAGAGAAGAGCTTTTTGAACTAAAATGCAAAATAGCAAAGTGTAGAAAATAAAATACTCCATGGTAAAAAATGATATGCAGAGCGATGATGAAGACTACAGTCCGGTTCCGTCTGACTTTGCCTAAGTAGTTGCAAATGTTTTAGTTATTTACAAAATTAATAGTTACTGGAAGTACTGGCAACGTTCTTCTCAAGCGAAGGGCAATCAAGCAGTTTGTATAGTTGTGTGGGGTCTGGCAGCAAGCATGGCATCGTCATTTGGCGTTTGTAAATGTTTGTGTTAAGGGAAACTGGAGACAATTTGATAACTGTTTGATTGCTTTTGTCGCGAGGGAAAAACTGGCCCTATACTCCTAGTATCTATACAACTAACACATACCAAATTGTTATTAAGTTTATCAACAATGTAATCTGAAATAAAAAAAAATCAAATTACATTGTTAATAAACTGAATAAAATAGTGGTATGTGTTTCGGTGATTTCCAGTTTTTAGTATTCGTATTATTTAAAACAAAACATGAGTGACCGATTATAAAAGTTGAGTAGTGTACTGAACAATCACAGCGGTCTCAGCCAAAGAGGAAACACATATAGGGTACGACCAGACGACTGAACAGAAGAAATGAGTTTAATGCTAGCTAATACTACCCTCGCATATCTAATATTACTTGAATAGGTTGGAGGTTATATGTGTATTTAGAAAATGACAGATCTATGACATTGAATTTGTGTTCACACGCTTTCCTGATAATTAGATAATCAGCTAGACCCTTAATAAACATATTTCAGACTTTTTCATTGTGTTCCGATTTTCTTCTAGATTCGTTCCATATTTTATCCTATACATGTGTCACAGACTAAAATATGTAATGGGAACTTAGAGTAGAATGGAATGGAATGCGATCTCATACCATTTTAATTCCATCCTAGGTTTTAGACTATGCCGATACATCATACGTCTTTTACCTTGACACCGGCAACGCAATTTCTCAAATAATTCGCTGTAAAATAGTTAATTGTTGTTGCAATGTGTATATTTGTATCGAGTATCTGACTACATACACATAGCACGTTTATAACTCATATCAAGTCAAAAGTCTTTAAATGCAAAAGATACAACAAAGTTAGTTTCAAATTTGCGAAAATTTATTTTTGTCCGCCATGTTTGAACCAGAGTGACCATCCCCTTGCCGTGGGTTGAACTATAGTAGACTGCTGACGTCTTTCTGGTTAAAACATTGCGTATTCGATCTGACCATAGTTAAACTACGGCTACTATAGTTCGTGATCGAAGTCACTCTATATTATTCGAAGGTCATTACATTTTATAAAAAAAACATATATTTAGCATATTTAGGATTATTAAGAATGTTGGAAACAATAAAAGGTGCAACTCACAAAATAGATACGTACGTTTAAATAAACTTTCTAGCTAAGTCCGTTTTATGCACATTCACACACCCAATAAGTAAGGCTATCGCACTTCTTAATCCATTTACTCACCAAATCATAATTTTTGTTTATCCAAATTAACATGTCAGCCAACCACAAGAATACTTCCTCTTCAAATGTGCAATAAAATTATATTAGTTTGGATTTCAGGTTATGTGTATTTGTTATGATTTTCCTGTACACTGAATAGAAAATACATAATTATATATTTCTTTTTGGCAGATCACATTTCACCTACCCAGTATGCAACATTTATAAATCGGGACTCGCGAGTACAAAGCGTATTATGCCTCGTCCATTGTACCCTAGACATTTTTTGTTATATAGGTGTTTTTTGTCATTGACAAATAACATTTACTATGTTTTGTTCAGTTATATATTTCTTCGATTAGTAACATTTGTGCTTGTGCAATAACTGGAACACGCGATACGTGTTATTTGAAAGTAAACTGAAAGTAAACATTTGTGACTGTTTGGTTTGAAAAAGTAATGAATCAATGGATGGACGGATGAGTAGGCGAACATGTGTATGAAACATTTGTTAATATATAGCATCAATATTAGAATGAAAAAAAGAATCATTATTCGCCCCTCTATATATACACACATAAAGAACACTCTATACAGTTCTTCACACGTAACATGAGTAATGTTGTATTTTCTTTGATTTAAAATCATTTTGGAATATTTTTGATTTTCTTTATAATATCAACTTTACAATAAAGCATAGGTTTACTGGAGTTGGGTTCTCAGATAAATGATAATGATTTCAGATACACTCCAAACATAACGAATACATATCCGTTATTTCTTATTAAAATATATTTTTAACTTATTTAAATTTACTACCTACGTATTTACGCTATTAATAGTTTGGTTTTGTTAAGATGTAAAAACTTTATATAGCGGGTCACGCACTTCCTTGTCTAATATTTTCTCAATACTCATGTGCACAACTAACGTATAGGGGCTTTTGTAATATAATACATTATAGCGTCTGACTTGTCTGATGTTTGAAGACCCACATATTAAACGATACTATCGCAGATATTTGTTTTCACTTATATTTTCAGTGTCATACCGTTATGATAGTATCTATCTTTGATCAATAACATTCACAATGTAATTCAAATCGAATAATGTCATTTGCAGTAACAATTTAGTGGTGTTATTTATTTTAATATGTATGACTTAAATAATGAATAAATAGACGAATGAACGAATAAATGGATGAATACATGCATGAATGAATGAATGCATAAAATAATGAATGAGTGAGTGAGTGAGTGCGTGAGTGAGTGAGTGAGTGAGTGCATGAATGAACGAACGAACGAACGAACGAACGAACGAACGAACGAACGAACGAACGAACGAACGAACGAACGAACGAACGAACGAACGAACGAACGAACGAACGAACGAACGAACGAACGAACGAACGAACGAACGAACGAACGAACGAACGAACGAACGAACGAACGAACGAACGAACGAACGAACGAACGAACGAACGAACGAACGAACGAACGAACGAACGAACGAACGAACGAACGAACGAACGAACGAACGAACGAACGAACGAACGAACGAACGAACGAACGAACGAACGAACGAACGAACGAACGAACGAACGAACGAACGAACGAACGAACGAACGAACGAACGAACGAACGAACGAACGAACGAACGAACGAACGAACGAACGAACGAACGAACGAACGAACGAACGAACGAACGAACGAACGAACGAACGAATGAATGAATGAATGAATGAATGAATGAATGCATGAATAAATGAATACATGTATGAATGAATGCATGAATGAACGAACGAACGAACGAACGAACGAAGAACGAATTAATGAATAAATAAACAACCGGACGAACGAACGAACGAATGAATGAATGAATACATTAATGGATGAAGGAATGAACGAAAGAATGAATGAATAAATGAATGATGTATAAACAATTAATAGGATATATTGTAAAAAGCATGAATGAACGAACGTGTTTGTTTTTAGAGAGTAGCCGAATAAAAAGAAACTCTCTCTTACATACCAATTGCACGGTATTGATACCAATCAATAACAAAAAAATAGCATATACCTTACAAATATAATACTAATCAATATGTTATTTTTATTTGTTATAATTATTTTTTACAAATACAAATTATATCAAATTCTTATAAAAATGCGAAAGAATAAATGTATTAATAGTAATGTACTGTACGTTTGATAAGATTCCGATACTTGGATGATTGAAAATAGGATGTAATCTTCCATTGTTACGACAATGTAGTGTCACCATTTTAAAACTATTAAAAAATCCACTAAGTCAAATCTTTTTGAAACTCTGCCAACATTATAAAAACACTTTTATACACATATATGTCTCCTCCAACACTGTCATCCTGCATCGTTTTTAGCAGTGGGGCTTATGTCGTCCGTCGTCCGTCCGTTTTTCATGTCAACACTCTAATACCTTTATGTTTCTTCCGATCTTTACCAAACTTTACCAGTTTATTATTATCAATGGAAGCCAGCCAGATCGGATCAGTAATACCGGAGTTATTGTCCTTGAATTAACTAAAATTGCAATACTTTGTCTCATTAACACACTACTGACTCCATTTTTCATCCGATCTTTACCAAACTTTAACAGATTATTAATATCACTGAATGCTCAGACGAGCTTAAAAACCAGCCATACCAAATTGTAACACTGGAGTTATTGGCCTTGAATAAACGAAAAATGCTGTATTGTGTTTTGTGAACACTCTAGCGCCTCCATTTGGCATCCTACCAAAAAAGAAAGCTCCTGGGTTAGGGAAGCAGTCAAAAGGATCTGATGATCCGATTGTACTGCATAACATATTTGGAGACTTTGAGATGGAGGTTGATGATCAAGCACATCTGGAACTCCCAAAGTCTCCGAGGTTTGCCAACCCCAAGGGCCGCCGTAGTAACATCAAAATCAAATAAGGTGATTCAATGGAACAGACGAGGTCTAAAACCTAATTATGATGAAATCAGCTTACTTTTAAATAAACACAACCCTGTTGCATTTTGTCTTCAAACAAACATTCTTGAAGACTAGTGATAATATATATTTTAAAAACTATTCGTTGTATAACTATATTTGTGATACAGGTGATAAAGCTACTAGGGGAGTTTCGATTCTTGTGAATCGAAACATTCCTCACAGAACTGTTGCGTTGAAAACTGGTTTGCAAGCTATTGCGGTCAGTGTTACGATGAACAGAGTTATAACAATATGCTCCTTATATATACCACCCAGTTCTTCACTAGACATTAAAGATCTAAATCACCTATTTGCACAATTGCTATCACATTTTATACTATTGGGTGATTTTATTGCACATAACTACAATCGGGGTTGTAAAAAAATAAACGATAAATGCAAGTAAGTTGAGGATTTCTTAGCCAAAAACAATTTATTACTTTTAATGATAACAAATCATATACTTATTTGCATCCAGCTACAGGCTCTCATTCTTCCATTGATTTAACAATATGCGACCCAACTCTCTTGATGGAATTTTCGTGGAGTGTTGACCTATGTGGAAGTGACCTATGTTGAAGTGACCACTTCCCCTTCTGTCTTGAAAATATCGTCCCTCCATTTCCGAAAAATCGCAACGATGGAAACTTCGCAAAGCTGATTGAGATACGTTGCAGTCTCTTTGTGAGGAACAATTAAAGCCTTCCGTTTTCGAGGAAGTCAAAGACGCAACAACTCCTTTTACCAAAACCCTTCATGATATAGCTGATCAAACCATTCCAAAAACCTCGGCAAATCTAAAACGCCCACATAAACCATGATACGATGATGACTGCAAAAAAGCAGTCAGCGATCGTAAAGCTGCATTGAATGCTTTTAACTTGCGGCCAACTCAAAATAATTTAGATACATTGAAATGTTTTCGTGCGAAAGCCCGTCGGACTATTAAAGATAGCAAGAAGAAATTCTGGAGATCGTATTTCTCTAGGTTGAACTCTTGCTCATCCCTTAAGAAGACGTGGAAAATAAACGGTAAAGGTAATTCTGGTTGTGTAAATCATCTTAAAACTGATAATGGAGATATTACATCTGTCAAAGATAGTACAAACACTCTTGGCAGAAACATTTTCTAAAAGGGCAACTTCTGAAAATATAAGAAAATAATAGAACAGAAGAAGCTGAACTTCAAGTCGAAAAATTTGGAGAAATACAATAAACTGTTCAATCTCAAAGTACTTCGAAAATCCCTTAAAAAGGCTCATGATACATCAGCTGATCCTGATGATATCAATTATCAATTATTAAAACCTATACCTGAAACCTATATACCCTGCTTGATATATTTCATAAGCTGTGGATGACGGGAAACTTCCCCGATTCTTGGCGGGAAGCAATCGTTATTCCAGTCCCCAAAGCCTCGAAATGATCATACCGACCCAATAAATTATCGCCCTATTGCTTTAACGAGTTGTATATGTACAACCATGGAACGAATGATTAATGAGAGACTCGTTTGGTACCTGAAATCCAACAAACGGATAACAACGTATCAAAGTGGATTCCGGCGCCAACGAGGCACAACAGACAATCTCATTGGATTGAATCATTTTCAAGGAAGCTTTTGTAAAGAAAGAACATCTAGTCACTGTATTTCTTGACTTGGAGAAAGCTTATGATACTGCATGGAAGTACGATATCATAAATGATCTTTATGACCTTGGTCTTAGAGGCCGATTATCAATTGTTACAGAGAATTTCTTAGATGATAGACAGCATCGTGTTCGAATGGGTTCAACCCTCTCTGACATTCATGAATAGGAGATGGGTGTGCTACAGGGCAGTATACTCTCTGTCACCCATTTTACTATAAAAATTAATAGTATAGTCAAATGCATCAATCCTGGTGTGGATTGCTCTCTATATGTTGATTACTTTGTTATATGTTACCGTGCAAATAAACTGAATACTATTGAGAGACAATTTCAATAATCTCTCAATAAACTTCAGACCTGGTCGGATGAAAATGGTTTTAAATGGAGAGCAGATCGTAAAGTACTTTTACAACTTTATAGATCTTCTATCAGATCCAAGCTGGACTACGGCTCAATAGTATATGGATCGACTCGCAAGTTATTCTTGCAGATGCTCGATTCTATACATAATCAAGGTTTACTACTTGCCTTAGGTGCCTTTCTTACATCACCAGCCGAAAGTCTATAAGTTGAAGCTAATGAACTGTCACTGTCTCATAGACGGGAGAAATTAGTATTAGTTTTCGTGTTAAACCAAAATTAAAAGACACTGAAATCGACCTATTGAAATTTGATTGCCAAGTACAAAGTACCACAAATTCCACCGTGGACTTTTGAAACACCAACACTTATTTTTGATCTTTGTAATAGTAACACATCCAGTACAGACCCTACTGTCTTTCAAAGCAAATTTAATGAAATTAAATCGAAATACAGTAACTTTCAACATATATTCACATATGGTTGTAAAGACGGAGATAAGGTAGCTGCAGCAGCTGTTGTTCACAAACACAGCATAAAGAGCCACCTGCCTGACAAGTCCTATATCTTTTCAGCAATTTAACTTGCCTTACATCTTGTTAGAATGCGTAGACTTTGATCCAATGCGTCAAAGGTACTATACTGAGCAAAAATAGAAACGTCCCCAACTTTACCCATAGATTTAGACCAAATGAAATTATATTTTATTTAATCTTATATGTCAATACCTTTGTTAAAGGCCAGCACTGTTATGGAAATAATTTTCTTTCAATCAAACTTTAGGGCAAACTTATTTCCTTTGATTTGGTTTAAACAGTATTTCCGGGTCTTGTGGTTAAAACTCTGAGTTGACACAGTTTTGTTATATTGAAATAAACAGAGAATGACCTCATCACCACAAAAACAGAGAAAAGACGCTGATCTTTTCACTCATTTTTGCGCCATACAGCTTTCAAGAACGAATATTTTCAGATTACCTCCCTTTATAATAAACATAGAGTGATTTCGCAATTTGAATACAACTTGTTTTAGCAGCAACAGACAAACTTTGTTTTTTGATAATTATTAATATTGATCAGAATGACTGAGTGATAAGTATACAATGATGAAATTGTATCTATATTGGTGTACAAAGTGTAACAAAGTCAACCCTATGCAAATCACAGCTTAAAAGAGGGAAGTTTCTATTTTTGCTGAGTATACAATGTTAATACTATGAAAGAGTTATTTGAAACTATAGATTTTAGTCTGGTTTTAGATTTCCTGAAAGAAATCAGACTATTTAAATCAGTATAATATATTCTTATATATATAGTTTAGTAATTATAGGTTTCAAGGTCAAACAAATTCCAACAGAAAGTGTTTTAGGATTTTTAGAATCACTGACATGTAATGAGTTTCAGAAAAAAGTCCTCAAGATAAAGATGATGGGAAATGCTAAATTTTGGGATAAAAGTTGCGTTTTTAAGAGAAATCTCCGGAAATAAATTTATAAAAAATCATTTGAGCAAATTAGAATTTTCTAACAGTGCGGAAATGCTCTTCCAAATACATCTCCATGTAAATCACGGTTTTATAGTGGATATTGGGTTAATAATATGAGATTTTGGGGCAAAGTTTGGAAAAATTGAATGAAATCGTTCATTTCTGTAACACATTTGGTGTTACTAGGCTATAAATTAAAAAAATACTAAATGAGTTGTAAAAACTTAGTTTCTTACTTTACCCGGACTAGTTTTCCCGAACCTCTGGTTGGAATTCAGTAAAACTTGGCAGGAATGATCAGTACCAAGCCTAGTGTTCCGGTTGAATGATATTTCGTGGAGCTTTGGCTCTTTAAAACGTTTTAATACACAAACTTTGTCCGGACTAGTTTTCGTCAACCACCATCAGGCCTTCAACCAAACTATGTTGCTTATATCATTGTCTTGTTCCAGTTGAATGATTTTTGATGGAGTTATGGCCCTTTAAAAGCTTTAATACATAAGCTTTGTCCCGAATACTTCTCCTTATCCGCTGCCTGGATATCCATGTAACTTGGTAGGGATGACCATTACCAACCCTAGTAACACATGTCTTCGTCGTGTTCTAGTTTAATGATTGTTGGCGGTTTGATGGCCCTTTCTCCTGTAGGGGAGACATATGTTTCTACTAAAAACAACCCCTAGTTCTAATTCAGTATGGTTATCTAGGGACACGAGGCACAACTGTTATATAAAATGCGGTTTGACCTCCTGCATAAATGGGCCCCTGTACGGGCGGTCAAACACTATTTTGTACAATTGCTCGAGTCCCTAAATAACCATACCAAATTAGAACTATGGCCGCTTGTTTACATTGGTAGGATGGGTTTAAGTTTCTGTGTGTGGGTGTTGTTGTTTTGTTTTGTTGTTTTTTTGCGATGTTTTAAATGAAGTACTGATGGAAATTTTATGACGACAATCCTTGATATAGTAGAGCGTCCACAGGCCCTCTTGAGCCTCTTGTTTTCTTCACTCTTCACTCGACATGGCATATGTTAATCCTGTGTTTTTGTTTGAGACTGATTCGTTTGGAAATATTTTTTGCCCTAGTTCATCGAATGAGAGATATGTGTTATTACGTTACTGATTCCACTGAATAGACTGAAAAGAAAAGTGTCGTGATGGGTGTAATGGCAAGGGTAGAGCATAAGCGATTTCAATCCACACTTGTAAAAAAAAAAATCCTTTATTTGCATCTTGGTGAGCTGAGATTACTCACGTCGAACTTAATTCATTAAATGTCTTGCATAACATACATATTTTCAAGATGTACGATACAATAGTCAACGCCTCTTTACGTTTAAACAAGTACATCGCACAGAGATGACGGTGAATTGTGAATTATTTGACTCAAACAGTATTTCGCTTTTTTCAAACCGGTCAAGAATGTTTGTGTTGAATCCATCCAACCCTATTGGAGTACACGATTCGAATATCAAACGCAGTACCAACACGATACAATACAACACTATGTGGCATTCTATACACAAGCAGAAGCCATTTGTAACATTAATGTCATTAGTATAGCAACAACTGTACTGTGCCAACATGACACATTGAAACAATATGTGACATTCTATACTCAACAGATAGTTGATTGTAACATTATATTCACTATTAATGATACTAACACCAAAAACATTGTACAAGATGAAACCTGAGAAAGTTAAGCATGTTTGAGCTCCCTGTTTAAATTAAATCATCATACTTTAGTCTTTTTATCAAGCATTCCAATCGACGTCTCGATTTCTGAATCCAGTTTGACTATAAACATTCTTGCATTTAATTAAAATGAAAGTTTGGGTTTTAATATATAGCATTTTTTGGCCAGTAGAAATTATGGGATGGCCGTCGTCCGTCCGTCGTCCGTCCGCTAGCTTTTGCTTCAAACAGAACCTTTGAAACTGCTAAATAGAATTTTTCGAAACGTCACAGGAAGCATCATAGCATAGTCCCTTCCTAAATTTATACAAAATCATCCTGATCCGTCAACAAATAATATGGCCGCCGTTACTAAAAATGGTATAATTTTTAAGCCATTCTTCAATTTGACAAAACGTTACAGGTAGCGTCCTTTTGTGGTTCAATCTCGGTTTGATATAAATCGCCCCGATACGTCAACAAATATGGCCGCCATTACGAAAAACATAATAAAACTTTAAACCACTTCTTTTCACAAACTGCTGGGTGGAATTTGACCCATAACCCTTTCACTGATTTGTGTAAATACTCTATACCCGTCAAATAGACCGCCGCTACCAAGCATAGAGCAATCTGAAGACGACTTCTTCTCATGAACCAATGACCCACCTGTTGTTTTGTTTTCTCATAAAAGAAAACTTAAAAAATTGATTCATGGGTTCAATTCACAGGGGGGTGGGGGGAGGGGAGGGGAGGGGGGAGCGGGGGTGGGTAATATGCTTTTCTTTTAGCATACATACAGACTTTATAAGTAGGATGTGGCTATCGCTTCAGTAATTACGAAATTTGGTCGATGTCACTGCACGTGAGATATAAAGTATATAAAAGAAATATTTTATACAGGAAAATGATCAGACCTAGCAAATTCGATTGGACGAAACATTCAATACACAAAAGCAATACGCCTTCAAATACTCAACATGCTAACGTATATATTGAATTAGTTATTGTCTTGAACTCTGAATTTGACGCCGCCGGCAAGTTATCATGCCCTGCTGTCTGCTAAATAACATTTGTGAATCTAATAACAAAAGAAAGCTAAGACAACAAACATGAATATTAAACATCGCATATTGAACATTTACCCAAACAGGGCCAATAAGCATGATAAGTACATTCATTTCTTTGATTTTGTTAATTTGGCGTCAAGTAATCATTGTTTTGACCCGTTCTCGTCTTTGAATGGGGATGGGGATTTCATTATTGACACTGTTTCGTTTTATTGGATTGACAATAAAGTAGGAGTAAGGATTGATGGTGCCTGGTTTAAACCCCCAGCGGCAGCTTTGGCCCCTGACCGTTTCAAGGCGGTAGCCCTGTTGTCAACCATTTTGGGTTTGTAATGTCATTTACCTTGCCTTTTTATCCTTATAATCGATATTTGTTTCGTTTCCATTCGGGATTTTGGTTGACTGTGATCCTTAAATACACAATTTTTACTGTTCGACGTTTATCTCTACTTTTACGAAATATTTAACAACAGCAATGCAAACAATTACACGTTTGGAAATAACTGAAGTGGTACAGGCACTATAAATAGAAACAAAGCGGAAATTAACCGGTTACTTGTGTTATTGGGAAATCCAATACATAGGTTGGAATTTAGTTTTGCTATTGGCCGTTCGTCATTAATTCTCGCAAGCACTGCATAATAATAAATACTGAAAAGGAGGTTCCTTGGAAGCAAGATACACACACAAGAGAGAAAAGTAGCAGACCCAGTTTTATTGCGTTTAATTTGCAATACCTCCGAACCCACTATCACCGGCTTAAACGGTATTCTACTTTAAAGCCATAAAGCCTGGGGATTGATGATCCCAAACAGTAGTAATAACATTACTGCTATGTTTTATTGCTACTAAACAAACACTCGTTTGAATGTCACTAAATACTGAAAAGAAGATCCAGTGGAAAAAACGAACACGAACAAGAGAGAAAAGTAGCAGACTCGGTTTTATTGAGTCTGTTCATGACAGAATGTGCAACACATCTGACGCCCCATTAACGTCATTAGTCAATAGCCGCACCGGTATAAATCGTAACAGATTACCATGATGACCACAGTATCTCATATTCTGGTAATAATATATAAACATATATGAAGACAATTTTATTTCACGTTTTATCATAAAATGTTTTAGGAGGAAATATATCGCACACAAATATGGCAAACATACGTACGTTTAAATGCACGATGAAAATCCGTCCGTGTTTTGAATAATCACACAACAGTTATATCAGATTGTATTTAATATAATTTTTATGTCAATGCTGATATCAATCACAAAATTGAAAAGAAAATGTCCAAGTCAAGATGATTATTTAACCACGACAATACTTCCTTGTCAACTTACAATTAAAATAACGCACATGGAAATTTAAGTCAGGTAAGATCCGGTTAACTTATTGTCGCAGGATAGGTCGAGCAGGCTGAAATTGACAACTGAGATGTGTACACCTTACAATATTTAATTATTGTAGGTGTAATATTTCATTAAAATGCATTTAACATTCAATCTATTTTCACAAGTTAATCTATAATCACGACAACAATCGCGTTATCCAACTACCCCTGACGTTCCCATCGACCGATGTCCGACGTTCATAGCTTTTCTCGTCGTTCACGACCAACGTTCCCTCAACATAGCGTCGGTCTTGCCGTAGCGACAATACACCCCAAGACGGGCGATAACCAAGCTGGGTGCCACGTCTCCACTCCAACACCCCGGGTTGCCGTTAGGCCTCTAGGTAGGCAAAATCATGTCATTGTATAGAAACATATTCTATCCACAATTCAACAGTGTGACTATTAATTGCAACACCGCTCAAAAGAGCCAACTCAATTTATTAACTTAACCATATGATCAATGTGTGACCAATAAGTGTACCACCGCTCAAAGTGTAACTTGTTATGAAATACACCGCTCATGGGAGCAAACGCCGATTATGTCAAATGCCACATAATCCATAGACGCTAATACCTGCCTACTAACATAATAGCGATATAAAGTTATGATACTGACATTATTAGTTATTATGTAACCCTATCGTTAATAAATTGCAACATAGTTATAACATACATTAAAATCATACATCTTACTGATCTAGTCGACAAGTAAACTCTTAGGCCGTTTGCATGTTTAATTATTACAAATCCAACTTACCCCAAAAGTCCATGATCCTGTCGCCTATGTCATGTATGTATCAGCAAAGAATTGCAAATTTAAAATATAACTTTTCTAACATGTATAAGAGCCAAAATCAATATATTTCTAGATAAATAGAAACTCTTTACAAAACAGGTGTTCACTCTCTGACAGTCAGCTTACCACTGACCACAATACTAATTTTCTCTCAACACACTCACCCAAAACCATATACCGTAACACAATGGTCTTTAGCAATTACACTGGACAGTGAGTGAGTCAAATGTACATGTATACTTGGACAATTTACAGGTACTATTTAAGGGACCATGCCTGTTTCCCCAGGTTAAAAACCATATAAGAAATATCATCGTTTAAAACCAAGATAAAACATAAAATTACGATGTCACTTCATAGTCGTGTTTACTTGCCCTCAGTTAAAACCAGAGATCGTCATCGGATATGTAAAACATCAACTTGTAATATGACACTTATACAAAATCGCTATGAAGTTCGTTTTAATTTGGTATATCAATTACATTTTGCAAGACTGTGATACACGTGAGCATAAACCATGTTTTTTTTTTTTTTATAGACTTAGGTAGTTTTTTCTATAGACATATAGACTGCTAAATTATACAAAATTACATGTCATACCGTTATGGTATTTCTGTCAGATTACTAATATGCATAGGTTAAGAAAATTAATAATCATGATTCATATACATTATGCAGTTTATTTCTGCACCCAGTCATGTTAAATGAAAACAGGAGGCTTAACAAAATATACCTTCGTTTTAAAAATCATGAAAAATATAAAAATGAGAAAAATAGTTCTATAGAAACCATAGCATCCAACCAAAGACAATGGCACCGTATGCATGGTATGCCGGTGTAACATTAAATTTTGACCCGCGCTGAATTCTGACCCAGGGTTCATTTCTCAACGGATTGTGATCAAAATTTAACGTTGAAAACTCACCCACCCCTCGTTAATTAACAACACGTCCACACGTGAAATTATGACCCTCGTTGAATTCTGACCTGGTAGGACCAAATCTCAACTTTGAAAACTGACCCTCTAGTCCTTTAAATCTGACATATATAGATGACTGACTATGCTTCACGTCCTCGTAATACAATCATGTAGATCATTAGTAAATTAATAGGAACTACAAGTAACCCATATGAGTTACATTAAATTGTAACGGACTTGCAGAAATAGTTCCTAGAGATCATAACGTAGGATAAAATCATTCTTTGTCCGAGAAGTAAACACTAAATTCTGACGAGTGCAAATCGTCTGTAGTGAGCGACTTGGGCCACTGTGATATAGGTTTTAGCAACATTTTCTATTGCAGTAGATTGATCACTGTGGTTTATAAATACTTTTTCAAGCAATTTGTATTTCCCGATTCTATTACGCCAACTAATATGTCGCCAGTTGTCAATCATTTATCCATTTAAACCAATCAAACCAATACTATAACTCCGACAAACAATAGCACGTGCAACAGTATAATAAAGCACGTGCAACTGTATTATAATATAACCTATTGTCGATATACTCCGACATCAAGAATAGGGGGGAGATATCCACGTACTGGCGTCAGGTTAATTAAGTATTAGCTACATGTTCAACATTTTGACTCCAGGTGACAGGTGGACAAGTAGGTTTATAATACTAATAATTTATTAAAATGAATGATGGCACAACTATTAAGGACATACATATATGGTATGTATGTTTTTATTTTGAAAAATAAAAGCGCCAGCTATTTTAAAATTTCAAGAGTTCATGAAGCGGCTCCTGTATACTCCTCTCACCTTCGTTTGACAGGTATATTGCATTTAATATGTAAGGGATTCAATTATATACACACATGTACTGCTTGATTACGTGCATATATCTACATTTTATTTTCATCATCTGCACTACACTGTTGTTGTTTTTTAATGACCGTTAAAAAATGACCCGAAATCTGATCAGAATTTAACGCCGATCAGTTTTCAATGACTGTAAAAATCAAAATTTAATGTTGAAAAGTTACCCTGGGTCAACTTTCAACGTCGAAAACAGACCCTCAGGATCACAATTTAACGCGGGTCAACATTTAATGTTACACCGGCACTATACCACAAAAAAAGTGTAACTTAATTATACAATGAAAAGGATATCACACAAAGAGTGGTTAATTAAGTCAGGGTTATCGAATCAGGACAGTACGGTCAGTAAGCAAATGGCCTACTGGTTAGCTCAGATTGATTTCATGTGTACATAACATCGCTATTATCCTTTCCTCGGCGCCCAAATTGACAAGACAGTGTAAATAAAACAAAATCCCAACGAAAGGAACTCTCTAACAATAAATATAGATATAAAAATAGAACAAGAAAAGCCGCATTCAAAGACGACAGTCAACCACAAACACACACAGAAACAAAGAACAAATTTAAAGATAAATAAAAGGCCAAATAAGACATCACAAACACAAAAGGGTTGACAATAGGGCTACCGCCTTGGAACGGTCAGTGGCAAAAACGGTTTATCCAAGGTTCTAGTGTGCACCAATTCTCAGACTTAACCAACTCTCAACTCAAAAAAACGGGACAGTGTAAATAAAGAAATCCCCGCCATGAACTATTCTCTAACCAACAAGGCAGCATTAATAGGCAATATAAGTAATAAGTATAAATACAAAACAAACAATAGCCTAGAAAGCCAAAAAGAAGGTACTCAATGATTTGGCAGGAGCCAGAGCAAAAAGAGAATAAACCATTGAGGGCACGACAAGACAAGATTGCAGACAAACATCAAACGTCACCGTCCTTTTGGGCTTTAGGTAGACGTCATCATAGAGTCCACAGCCTGTCCGGTCATCGCAAAATCAATGAGGAAAGCATAGTGGCGAACTGTAAACAGATCCACCACCAGGCATGTAGTGCGTTGCAAAATGGTAAGGTCATAACCTCTTTTGATAAACTTCTAACAAGTTTAACAAAGATAAGTATGAAGTGCGTTCCTGAGAAAGTAGCAAACGATTCACGTATATGCTGTCAGGAAATCCTCAGACCACTTTAATTTCTGAAGATCTCAATAGAAAAAAAGGTTGCTGTTGTATTTCTCCATAGGCCCTCTTTGCTGCGGTAGAACTTTGGAATAGATCCACGAAGATATCAACCCTTGCTAAAGAAGTTTGTTTGTAATAACTTCATTGAACTCCTTAACATCGTTACAAGTGCTAGCAAAACAAACGAACTGGGAGATATAAACCGCGGACGATGTAGAATGAGGTACGTCCCCATTTCAATGTGGATAGTTAACGGTGTCAAAGTTGAAGTCATCTCTTTTATCATCCATTTAATTATGTATGTCATCAGTTTAAATCGAGAGATAAAGATCGAGGTATGCTGCTATGGTGGATCACCGAGCATGTAATCTAGACATCGAGAGTATTATTAAACGCATCAATATTGTCTCACTGGCCGGCACTCGACACAACAAATCCTTCAAATCTTTCAAAACAGTATACAAATAGTTAGTACTAATAGGCACACCAACAACCTAGTGGTAAACTGTTTACTGTATCTAATAAAGAAGTTATCTAAAAGAAAGGTCTTAACAAACAACACACATGTTATAATTATCATTAGGGGCGTTTATAAAGAAAGCCCTGATATTAAAACAAGCAAGAAACAAAAGTGAGAAAAGAATGGTCCTAGAGAAACCACAGCAATCAAACGCAATGGCTAGGTAGGTCCGTACTGCACCATAAACCGAAAAATGAGCATATTTAAAATGTCAATGAAAAGGACAATACTTAAAGGGTCACACGGCAATCTTTATTATTTAAAAACTCACGGCGTTCCGTTAGTTTTTCTGAATAACTTTCATTTGTTCAATTATTAATATTAATTATAAGAATAGTATTTTGTTTGCATATTAATATTTTTTTATATTATTGCACCAGTAATATATTAAAAATTGTAGTATAATAAGACGGTATAGTAAATACTTAAAATTTGATTTATTTAAATGAAACCAGGGTAAACGTAACAATGATACAGGATATATAAATCGAGACACCCATTTCAAACACTTCAAGATTGCCGTGTGACCCTTTAACATAAATAGTGGTGAAAACAGGGTTACCGACTTGGAACGGTCAGGAGACAATAAGAGTAGTATAGAAACTGGCGGTATAGGCACAGTTTTCCTCGCGGGGAACGAGAAAAACTAATGAAATATGCCAGGGGGTACTCAGGCGTGACTCTCATTCGCACCACCAAGATCTAAATGTAAGTCACGCCTAAATCAACACCTCAACATATTTCAACAGTTTTCTCAAGCAACCCCGCTCTGGAAAACTCCGCCCCATGCCGCCAGTTTCTATACTACAAATCAATCCGGTTTGCCATTTTAATAACATAACATTTGCAACTCGTTAGGAGAGCGCAATTTTATTTTATGTCTACTTTCGCCGAATCTACTTTCAGCGTAGTTTTTTAATAACATTTGCAACTCGCTAAGCAAAGTCAGACGGAACCGGGTAGTAGTCTTCATCATCGCTCTGCATATCATTTTTTACCATGGAGTATTTTATTTTCCTACACTTTGCTATTTTGTATTTCAGTTCAAGAAGCTCTTCTCTGTTTCCGGTCAGCTCACGTTCATAATTATTCATTTCAACCAGCAATCGTCTTTTTTAGTGTCCATAAAATCATCACGGACTACCTCATATTCTACTTGGAGTTGCTTACTTCTCATCAATTCTC
This sequence comes from Cyrtodaria siliqua, assembly GCA_037043455.1. Taxonomy (NCBI): domain Eukaryota; kingdom Metazoa; phylum Mollusca; class Bivalvia; order Adapedonta; family Hiatellidae; genus Cyrtodaria; species Cyrtodaria siliqua. The sequence goes on along the minus strand of JAWPHD010000275.1, from coordinate 386,011 downwards.
TTCTATATTTATCTTTTAAATGGTTAAGTTTTTTGCAAACCTTTTCTTATCTTTCTTGTCCCATTATGTAATAATACTATATATAATTATTTTTAAGTCCTTATTTAATATTTTCAATTATCCTTAAATGAGACCCAACTATTGAAATCCTCATTGTAACCCGTCCATTTAATCAATGCTTGTTTCTTTTTGTAATCACGTCGTATTACTTTTTCAATCCTGAATATTTCTTGCTTTGCTTTTATCATTTCTAATTCATAAAAGCTGCCATCAATCTTTTGATTGTTTAAGTCTTTTATTTTGTATGTCACAGGATTTGTATATTGAATTTCATCAACAACAAATATTTCTTCAGTCCAATTTGGGGTATACCCTTTTTCAAACATTCTTTTATATTTACTAATTCTAACATTATCCCCTATTTTAAACTTCGGCTTAATTTGATTACTTCTCATCTTTCCATACAAGTTTAAATACACTCTTCCTTTATTTTTCTCATCACTCGCTTCAGTCGGTGTCATTTTAATACTCCGATGCTTTGTATTATTGTATTGATCAACCATTTCTTGCAATACGTCTAAATATGTATTTGTATTGTTAGCTGTAAAATATTTCCACATCTTTTCTTTTAATGTCCGGTTAAATCGTTCTATTACTACAGCTTTCCCAAAATTAAACGTGTGATACATTTCGATATTATTATCAACAAGAAATTGCTTAAACGTTTTGTTATAAAACTCCACACCTAGATCAACCCACAACAATTTTCACTGTCTTCCTGTACTGATTACCTGTTGAAACGCTTTAGTAATTTCTAAACCAAACTATTTGGAACCGGTACAACCCAAGCATATTTGCTAAACGCATCAATAACAGTAAGCAAATATTTAGTACCTTTGTAATTCTTTGAAAACGATTGCATATCAACCAAGTCAGCAGACCATATTTTATCAATTTCATTAACAATCACACGGCGTTGAGTGAACTTTCTTCGTATAGGCTTATGAAGTTCATCTGCTAACTTGTCAGTCCATTTCAACGCCTTTTCTAGTTTTTTGAGTTTCCAAGACCAAGTTTATATTTTGTACTAATAACTGGTTTTACTATCAAATTCTTAGCGATCCAATAGTTTTAGACTTGCTGGATGTCAAACCAGTAAGCATGTTTTTATCGCACATTGATTTGTTACTAGGATTTTCATCATAACAATAATCTTGATCTTTGCAAACAGCATCTAACTCATTTACCGGCTCTCCGCTATAAAGTGGATTACCCGGACCGCAATATTCTTAACCAGGAAGTGTTAGCCCTTTTTCAGGTAGCAAAGGGAGCAAAGCTTTATGAATATCAATATTACCACCTTCTGTGTTTTTAACAAACTTTGTTTTAGTAATGCCACAAGATGCACAAGTTGCTCTTAACATTTTTCTACCAGTTTTTGCTAAAACATACTCAGGATCAACATTTTCAGTTACCTTTTTTTCTTTTATGCAATAACTCATATATAATATGATTAGATTAAACTTCGTTTACAAAATATGATGTTATGATGTTTTCATTTTTTACCGGTTTGTAAGGCTTTAATAATTTGTAAAGAATATCATACATACTATTTCCTTCTAGTAACTTTTTAACGAAAAACAGACAGAAATATCCACACAGAACACTTGTTTTATCTTGATATTGGATGGTGTTGTATTTTATATCAAGTATGTACGCTAAAACTTCTTTTGGTGGGCTCAAGCCAAACGGATCGAAGTAATAATTATCATAGTAACAGTCCAATATGATCATCAAGATAATTAATACCACATTCTTGTTTATTTTGTTTTGCTGGTAATTTGTTTTTGCTGTACACCCCACTGAAGTTCTGTATGCCTAGCTGCTTAACCCATTTTATTATATCTAAGTTAGAGATAGATTCATTTTTAAAATAATTTTTTTTTTTATAAATGGGATACTTCTATATGGTCTGATTTGTGAGTCTACTTGTAAACCTTGTCCTCTTCTATCTACTTGCAAACCTTTTCCGGTTAAACCACTGATAAGAGATCCAACCAATGGAATTCCTAGTGATGCAAGAAGCCCGAGAAATCCTCCGTCCTGCTGTTGCTCCTTTGTTAGTTTAATAGGGCCGCAACATTTTGACTTTATTATCTTGTTTCTTTGTGCGAGTGTTAATTTATTTAATCCAAGAAGTGTTTGTTTTTTATCAGCAGGAACAGTTACCATTCCATTTCCAAATATTTTACCAATTCCAGTAATTGCCAGACCACTAAGTGCCCCTGTTGCTAAAGGCCCTAATATCTTTGGAGCAAATTTAGCAACTGTTGGAAATATTGTTTTAGTTAACAAACCAGCTAATGCGCCTTAAAAGCCTCCATTCTTGGACTGAGATCACATTTGCGATTTTGATATATTTATGTCTAATTCCCGCCCATCAGATTTAGCTTTGTTAATATTGTTAATCTGAGTAGATGTCAGCAGCAAAGGAAAATTCCCAGTTAGTTGGTTATTTTTCCTACCTCATCTCCAAGTTTTTTAAAACCGCTTTCTATGATTTGTTTACCAGCAGTTTCTAATGCTTTCTTGCCTGCTGTTTTCACAGACTCGCTGAATATCTTTGATCCAACTTTTGAAAAAACGTCAAATATACCAGCTCCAGTTAATCGGTCAACTTGAGTATATGTTCCCGTGCTAGTGTCATAAACTTGTTTTAAACATGTCATATAACTTCTGTTACATTAATTCCTTCAAAACAAATCGAAATGATGTGTGGACACCATTAAGATTAATAATTTTGCCTGAAAAATCGGTTATGTAAATATCAATACTGTTAATGATCGTTTTGTTTACTTCGCAGAACCCGACTCTCGTCGGTTCATTTTCAAAAGGATACGCTCTCGTAAGAGCAGCTGTACTTATTTCATAAATGACATCCCCGTATGATCCATCAACAATAGAATTACTTATCAAGTCACAGTGGATATACAATGTATCGATAGAATTTGTTATGTCTGGTGTCACAGTTCCAAATTTAGTTTCTCTAATAACCGCATCTTTGTCAAACCCGATCAAGGTGTGAAAGTTTGATTCTCTCAAATCAAGCACAAAGTTTATATAAATGGTAATCAAACATTTGAAACTTGATAAATCAAACTCAATTTTTATCGGGACAGGCGTGTCATCAGTTAAATCATTGTTTACAGTCAATGCTTCTTTTATGTAATTATCAATATCACCATAACTGTAATTTCCATTTCTAAAATCAATAGTTTTCCAATCTGTTCCATTGTGATACCTTATCACTTTGTTATTAAAATCTTCACTAATATTATACCACGAGTAAGTCATGGAATTAATCTTATCGAGTCCAATGCCATACTGTTTGTTTCTGCCTAATATTAATGGTCTGTCAAACACAGTTGTAAAATTGCTCGGTGTATTTGAGCTATTAATTATTGACGCTGTGTCTGATGATAATACAATTTTTTGTTCCATATAATATAGGATGGATAAAATTAATCACCTTTGTAATACATTTTAAAACTAGATTTTCAAAATTGAGAACTTGAGTAGTGCCACGTTGTATGTTTGATCCTATATAAACTAAGTTGCTTTTTGTGAGATATAATTCAAATATTTCTTTCAATATTCGTTTGTTATGTTCTATTGTTGGATATAAGAACTTCTCCTGACCGCCAACAACACATAAATAAAAATTGTCTACGTTCCCTTCTGTATAAGTAAAGTCTATTTCAAATTTATAGCGCCTAGATTTTCTAATGGTGGCCCTCCTAGTAGTACCAAAAGTAAAATATGGATCAGTGCTTATAAATGGATTTGTTGCAAATGTAAACGGTTCGAGAAAGAGCTGATGAATGGTTCTTTGAAGTGGTTTTCGTGTCGGTTATGATGCATAACCAACACTATCTTTCATAATGCTTATTCCATCTATTGTTGCTTTAAACAATAGAATCCAGCTTGCATTGTCTACTTTTACTTTCAACTCATCAATTATATTAAGAATTGCTGTGTGTCGACTATCAGAATTTTGATTATGCTCCTTGAGAGAAGCTATTTCACCATCAAAATCTTTGCTCCTTTCATCCTGAGCAGCTTTCAATTGCTTTGAAACATCATCAATAGCAGTGTCAAGTTTATCAGTGTCAACCAGTTTATTCAGAGCAGTCTCCAGCGATTTGCCGTCAACCATTTTCGTTTTGATGTCTTCAAATTCTTTGATGATATCGTCGACGTTAGTGGTTGTCTGCTCATGTAATATTTTAATTTGAGTTATTTCGGTAGTAAAATCAATTCTCATTTGTTTTGAAGCATCGGCAATAGCAGTTTCAAGTTCATTGTTATCAACCATTAGTTTGCTGATTTCCCGAATCCGTGTATTAATATGTTGAACACCAGCTCTTATTTGTTCACTTAATTTCTTGTAGTTTTCGCTATCTTCTAATCCGTCTTCTTTCTTTTCTAACTCTTTTAAAGCATCACCCAGAAGTTTTATTTCATCTTTCAATCCGTTTTGAATTTCAATCATTTGCTCACGGTTTGCTTGTAACTTTGTTTGTATTTGACTAAGTTTATCATCAACACCTGTTGTCAAATATTTCATCATATCTGGAATGTTATCAATATTATAATCACGTATGAGTTTTGCTACTCTTCTTACAGTAAATTGCTTTGTTGCTGCATCATCTGCTTTAACTGGATTGCTAACATTGGTAATTTTATTATTATCCATGTTGAGATCACTTCTCAAAACATTTTCCTGGTTTCTTTTAAAGATAATTAACCAAATGTTTTTGTTTTACATACTCAGACAGCACAATACCAAAGTTTGTAATATTAACACTGCCAATAGTAACTTCCCCACCAAGATCATTAAAAAGTCCCATTATATATAATATGATTAGATTAAATTTCGCCGTTGAAGTTACGCTTTACTAACTTCCTAGGACGATCAAGATACAAAAAGTCGTACTGTTTGTCAGTTGCTTTTTTATACTGATCTTTGCTGACATCTTGTTCGTTGGAAAGCATGCCCAGCTCACGATTAACTGGAGTCGCGAAGAAGATGTAATGAGAACAGTTTAACCGAATGTCTTTGGGAGTTTTGTAATAAGATTGAGATAAATAAATCACGCAACAGTTGTTTTGCCTTCCCTGGATGAATAATTAATAATATCGTTTTGATTGCGCTCGCAAACATAATCATCAAAAATAGCTATCTTTTGAGCATCAGAATCCAAATCATTCACAGGGATAACTTCATCATTTGAACATTCTAATATGTCTCCAACGGGGATTTTGTTCATTTTTGCTATCTTTTCAAGTTTTTGCGATAAGACCTGATACTTAGACTGCTCCAAGTTTTTAGCAAACAAGTAATTTGTGTCGTAGTAAACCAAAGGTTTCAGCAACATGTGAACTAGTGTGTTTGTCTTGCCGGAACCTGAATTACCGCATATAAGCATTATAAAACAACCGTCTGGCATAAAGTTCCATATTTGTTTAAAATTACCGTTTTCTGTCTTCATGTCATAGTTTGGAATTTCCATTATAATAATAGTCAGATAATATTAATATTATCTAATCTTTATTATATTTGTCTAAAGTGTATTTTGGAATAAAACAAATCCCCCGTGGCAAACGCCTTGGAACAGAAGCAGAATGTTTTAAAGCTAATCAAGTCAGATATTACGGAATGCAAAAAGTAGTTGAAAACGTAGTTAAGACTGCAGTTGGAAAAGCAGTTAAAAAAGCAGTCAAGCCTGCAGTCGCAAAAGCAGTTAAACCTGCAGTAACAAAAGCGGTTAAACCTGCAGTTAAAAAAGCAGTTAAGCCTGCAGTTAAAAAAGCAAACTTAAAGTTAAACCCAAAGGCGAAAAACCTTACCGTCATAAGCCTAAATACGACTGGGAGAAAAAGAAAACTCCGAGGCGTTTTAAAGTAAAAGACATAACCCCGGAAGAATGGATTAATATACAAAAAGATGAGGCTGCAGCCAAGGCGTAAAAATTAAACCGATCTTAAACTTATCTTAATTGATCTTATTCTATCTTATTTTAATCTAATCTTTGTTATATATGTCTAAAGTGTATTGTGGAATAAAACAAATTCCTCGTGGTAAACAACTTGGAACAGAAGCAGAATATTTTAAAGCTAATCAAGTCAGATATTACGGATTACAAAAAGTTTAGATGCATATCCCAGGACCTTCAAAACAAAAAGATGCAGATCCTGCCTGGAGACCGGTAATGAAAAATCCAGGAAGTTTGTCGAAAACAGAAGAACGACCAAATACTATTTATTTGATAGGATTAGAAGCAGAAAGGAAGCACATAAATAAAATGTTAAGCAAAACTGAATCTCCCGGCGAGGTAACACGTCTGGAAAAGAAGTTGGTTAAAATACAAAATTAGTCTGAAAAAGCACATGCAAATATAAGGCTCATAAGAAAAAAATTAAAAGCAGTCAAACCTGCAGTCAAAAAAGCAGCTAAGAAAGCAGTTAAGCCTGTAGTCAAGAAAGCAGTTAAGCTTCCGGCTAAAAAGAAAGCAGTTAAACCTGCGTCTAAAAAGAAAACAAAAACTACATAAAACTTGATTAAGTTATCTTAACTTGGTTTAACTCATATCAAATTATCTTAACTTATCTTAACTTATCTTATTTTAATCTAACCTTATATTATACATGTCTTGGTTAAAATGGAAAGAATTAGCAGATAAAAAGCGAAAAGCGAGTGAGATTGTTAAAGAATACGAGAATAAAGTTACTCAAAAAAGGCTAGAAAAAGGAGCTAGTCGTGATTTGTACAAAGAAATATTTAAACCTGTAACTAGCGAAATAAAAAGTCAGTCAGAACAGCTAACCGAGCAGTTAGCTTCTCTTCCGAAAATAAGTCAGCAATTAGACGCTCTTCCAGCAGCAATAGGCGAGGAAGTACAAGAAAAACAAATGTATCAGGGATTACCCCAGTTATTTGGTGAAGAACCAACTACTGGTAATCTAGATGCTGGAATCGATAAAGAAGTGATAGATCTACATAACTTGCCCTTACCATCGAGTGTAGTTGGAGATGATGACCAAGAAATTGCAGACATACTCGGACGGCTTAGTGATATTATCAAACAAAATGGTCGCGATAGGGCTGTAGTCACCAAACATTTAAAAATTGAAAAGGATGCAACCGCGAGAGATCAATACAAACAAGTTCAAAAGGCTTTGGAAAACGAGTAAAAAGCTTTAAAACGTTATAGAAAAAGAATTGATGCAATGCTTGAGCATAGCGAAGTATTTTCAGGCATGGGATTACAACAAAAAAGAAACTCTTACAAAGTTGACAAAGACGGTCGCTATGGAATGTTGCAAATTGATTTACCCAAGCTTGTTGGCCATCACAAACTTATTGCTACACAAGGAGAAGCAGTTGTGCTAGACCTAAAAGTAGATGATGATTTTATAGACTTGATAACAAAACGTACAACAATGGAAAAACGTATTCAAAGCTGTCTCAGAATGCTTTTAAGAAACTAACAGAACTTTCTGATTTACCAATTCACAAGTGTTCTTCAAAGTTCAAAAAGATTTTAGGAGGTTGTGTTGATGTTGAATATTACAATAATCCTAATGATTTAATGGATGATCTAGAGCTGGTATGTGGAAGCATCGAATCAGGAAATAATAGTCCGCAGCTAACAAATAAAGGTATTAGCATAATCGATGAATTATTAAAAATAGGCGAAATGTCACCCAACGAGCACGAGCAACTATTTTCTAAATTTTTTAATTACATTATTGTCTAACTGTAATTATACATGAGAGCTAAAGAAGAATTAATTGATCACTTAACGCGACTTGTTTGTCCATGATCTTTCTTGTCGTGCCCTTAATGATTTATTCTCTTACTGCTCTGGCTTCTGCCAAGTCATTGAGTACCTTCATTGTGGCTCTAGGCTATTGTTTTTTTTGTATTATATTTACACGAGCATATTTGTGTTTTACTTATATTGCCTATTGATGCTGCCTTGTTGGTTAGAGATTAGATCATGGCGGGGATTTCTTTATTTACACTGTCCTGTTTTAATGGGATGACAGTAGGGTAAGTGTGAGGTTTGGTGCACCCTAGAACCGGTTTAAACTTTGCCACTGACTGTTCCAAGGCGGTAGCCCTATTGTCAACCCTTTTGTGTTTGTGTTGTCTTTTGCATTTAATATTGCCTTTGCCTTCTTGTTTGTCTGTTTGCGTGTTTGTTTCTGTGTTTTGTGGTTGACTGTCCTCCTTGAATGCTACTTTCCCTGTCCGATCTTTTTGTATTTCTTTGTAGCTGCATACAGACGCAGTTATAAATTGTGCGGTATTAGACCTGTACAACTAACTACGATAACGACTATGACTTCAGAATAAATTCTAAGCACGAGAAAATGTTGGGGGCTAATCTCAAAGTTGTATAACGTCCTGGATTTTAGTAGGCTCAGAGGGGTTTGTGTAGAAAAAAGCCAATAAAAAAATCAAATTAAAAAATACATATTATTTCTATTTCATTTCCGTCAATATAATTATATATACGTCATATGCATCGACCTTTCAGACTATTTTTTCTCAAACACAGTCTTCGATACAACCACCCAGACTCGGCTAGAGTTTTAACGGGGCTTGCCTGAATAAGTGATCACTAAAAACTTTTGAGAGGAGGGTACACATCAGATGCAGATCCAAGATTTTGGTTTGAGCATTTGTGTGTGGGAGGGGAGGAGGCGGGGGCAGCGGAGGCTCTTTCGGAAGAAAATGTCATTCTACATGACGTTTAGTGAATTCTGTTAAATCCATGATAACTAACAGTAGGAATGGCGCGCGCCCCAGGTAATCCGGCATGCATGTTATACTTGTGGTTTTTAGGGGGTCGGGGTGCTGGGTTTGCCTTATCCCTGAATCCGCCTTAGTACATGATAAATGCACTTTTATCCCCTATGTCTTACCCTAAAATTGCCGCAGTATCCGGGATAGTAAAGACGCTGCGTCTCAAATTGTCTCGCCTCTCACTCCTGCGGGTGCGAATCCCACTGGGAGCTCGAATTGTCAAGTGACAAGTGTCAAGTCTTAATGTGTTTTTTTGTGGTGTGGAAAAATATTGATATTTCCTATTTAAGATGGTCTAAATATAATGAGTGAAACTAAAACTGCCCCTTTTTTACAAGAATATTCATTGCGGGACAGCAATTTGTGCTATCCTAGGTTGCGCACCAGGATACATTTAAAGAGTCAAACGGTAATTTTGCTATTTTTTTAAGTCACGGCATTCTGTATTTTTTGCTGTTTTTTTAACTTTTTACACACTTGAATAGTGCAAATAAATAATTTACATATTCCTAACTATTGATTATTTTGCAACAATACATTTTTTAAACCAATGGTAGTACTGAAAATTCAAATTGTACTACCTTTTATTTCAACATCTGACTTTACTGAATACAAAACCCTGTGGGGTTTTGAAAAACTGAAAGATCGTGCAGCGCGTGCGCTTATCGCCTTGAATGCACACTAGAACAATCAAATTGATCAGCTAACTGGATGAGGCCGCCACTATTGATTCGCATTTTCTTTGGCGTTTATGCGGCTTTAAACGTCAATAGTAAATGGCGTAATCCACGAATCGCGTTAGTGCTTTATGGTAAATTTGCCATTGATTACCGACGTACATGTATATTGAAGCTTGGGAATGTTTTGTCGCTAATATACATATAATAATAATGATTACATGCTACAGTAGACTGGTTTATGAAAACGTCATTTCAGCAAGTGAAATGGTAACCTTTCAACATTACAAAATATGTGTTTATACCATTCAAGTTTTTCAGACGAGTTCTCTAGGAATTCAAGTTGTAAAGCATGCTTGTTGCCACTTACATGAGACACAGTATGTTAACCATAGGCAGATATAAAACCCATATAAGAGTCAGCTGCCTTCGGCAGCTGAATAAAAGTATTGAGCCGTGAAGTTGGGACAATTTTATTTGAAATTCAGATTTATATGGTGTTTGTTTAATGTGTATAAACGGTAAATACTTATCTAACGATATAAAGTTGAAATGCACATATGCTATTCAATTACAGAGTTACAAGCTACTACAGAATCGTGTATAAAGGCTGTTACTTTCGTATTACAAAGCTGTATATATTACACGGCTTTTTATCAGTGGAGCTACCTCCGTTTGGAGGTGAACGCAAAAGTGCTCCATCGCCTCTTCCGAGGGAGTTCCAACGCCGTAAACCTTCTCGGAAGATGTCTAATTTGACGTCAGGGACTTTTAGCCCTTTCGAACTTTGCTGTTTTTCTCAACCTGATCGTCGCCACCGACGTTTACCCCATTTCTTGGCTTAGTTAAGCTACATATTGACATGAACACATCAAATATCAACCAGTAGGTGTCCGTATATTGCCTGTTGACAAAATATAACACGGAGAACGTTTTACTGGGAGAAATACGCGATTTCCTAAAAAAGATAGCTCCAATGTCATAGAGATAGTTCCATTGCTATGGAGATACATGTAGCACCAATAACAACTTCAGGATGTCAATTTTTATATCTGTGCATGACATTTTTGTTTAAAACACTATTTACGTACCAAAATCATTCATACCCTATTGAATTTTACCAAAATTATCCGCCCTTTTATACTTAAAATTTCTTTTATTTCATTTATTAGATTTTCAATTAAAATGAATTTAATAAATTAAAAATAATTCTGTTAAAATGCATAAAAGAGTTATGGTGTTTGTCACATATGGTTGTGTAATGATGATAAATACATATGCCAAGTTTAAAAGGTTTTAGTCAAATGTTGTTTGGAATATGCCTGTACATTCAACATTTTAACAGAAAAATCTAATTAAAAAAAAAGAGATTATTCAGACAAAACACAGATCTTGTCATATACCATTTTGTAATAATAAGGAACAAGTGTGCCAAGTTTCAAAGCTTTAGGATAACGATATTTTGGGAAACGAGGAAAATATAAATTAACCAAAAACTTCAACAAAAATGTCAAAACGCGTAGACGAACATACATACATACATACATACATACAGACAGACAGACAGATAGATTTGTTAATCCGGCTAAAATCTGTCAACAACAGACATATTTGCATGAATGTGATGATGTCATATACGAAACCAGTACATAGTTGATGCACCAATGATGTTGGTATGTAAATTGTGTTTAAAACAACAAATACACAGTGGTAAAACAACGACGTCCTTGTCATTCTTGTTATCTCCAAAGCACTGGAACTATCTCTGTGGCATTGGAGGAACTATCTCTGTGGCAATTGGACCTATCTCTTTTAAGGGTACGCATACTTTACAAAGTGGGTGGGGGTGGTTAAAAGCAATTTAGGATTTTTTTCTTTCAATAAAGATTCTCTTTAAGCAAAGCTCATATTTTCTTCTAAATGTTTAAGGTGAGAGTAAATTAAAAGCATTACAAATTAAAATTATTTACTAATTGCATAATAAATTAACAAAACAATAGGGATTTCAACATGCGTCCAATCTACTTAACCGTACATATTTTATGCACTTGTGAAATGTTCTTACACAGACATGACACTTTCCTAGAATCTTTTAGAGCTTTTTAGCTTAACTCCACGTACATCCTTAGTAATTCGTAAATAAGTGTGGTGGTGTTGTCAAATTATTACATCCATTTAGCATCCATTTTGTTCATTCATAAAAATATGTAAACAAACCTGAAATATAGGTTTAACGAACTTATTCCGTGTCAATCGTCGCCCAAGTTAAAAACATACTTAAATAAACATTGCAGCATTACTGATATATAAAAAAAACAATGATTACCTATAAAATTCTGTTGAAATGTTGCACCTTAGTTCCTCCTTTCCATTCCGTGTTTCAACAATGGACGACCGATTAACTTATTGTAAACTTATCGATTCATCCGCATGATAAAGCAACATCTCGGAAACTAGTCTCGGCCGTACTCGGACAGAACATGCCCAGTCCGTTCTGAAGCCGCGTGGCATAGCGTAGGGAATAAATCCGAAGCAGGCCGGCTGAATGAGACCGAGACTACATGTTAAATTGGCAACGATAAAAACAAAAGCGTAATGTTGTTTCCTAGTTATCTATTAAACAATGACACTTTTAGCATATTGTTGTTTAATTATTTATGTTTTATATAAAGTGGAAGAATTAAACATTAGTTTATATTTGTTTAATGCTTTTAAGCTAAATAAATATAAAAAAAATGGGAATATTTTCTTACTGGCAATAATAGCCGGAAGTAGTATTTATAACGACTTCCGCTTCAAAATGAAATTTCATGCAAGATGTTTCTCTGAAGATATTAAAAGAATATGAACTCCTTTTAAGGTAAATATCGATTTCTTAAATACTCCTATGGGAATTCTAAGGTAGGATGCGGTTAATTTTGTGCGATCTGTCAAAATAAGGTACATATGGAAGTTTTTAGATGTTATTATCAAAAGTAAACAAACACGTTTCGTAGTAAATCGCTCCAGCAATTTCACGAGATTTTGTGTTTTGAAAAAAGTATGGCGACGCATTCGACACATCATGTTGTCGTTCGATTATTTTTTATAATAGTAAACAAATAGTAATTATATTAATGATACTAAAGTCAGTCATTGCAATTATTTCAAGTTGCAATTATTAGTGTGTTAATTATGAGGATACCATAAAGGAACAAAGCTAATGCATACATAGTACATATATATACTGTTTTTACTTTTTAACTATGAATGATAATAAGAACCCGTATCAACTCAACTTGAAGAAATTACAATGAATTTATTATAGCATCCAACACAACATATCTCTGACATACTTACTGAATGCTTGAAAAAACTTTTTTAAAAAAATACTTTGTTTTTATTTTACTTCTACTGATCAGAGGTTAGCAGATCTTCTGCCATGTTGAGTTATGTATCGTTAGTCTGTCAATAAACGTTTTTTTGGCAACTACTCGTCTAAATTCGTCAAATTGCATGATATGGACCAGTTTATATTGAGGAATATAATTTATAATACCTGTAATTTAACATAGTTTTAGGTTTTCTTGAGCCACCATACCTGCATTTTAGAACTACTTTTGGGGGAAAATCTGCTTGTCAAAATGGATTTTTGTATGGAGTGTCAACATGAGATATCATTTTTTTCATCTTGTGTATGTTCACTTCTTATTTTCTCTTCTAAAGATTGTTGACAAGTTGTTGGTCAATGTTAGTCAGTGTTTACTTAATCTCAGAAGTAACTAGGATTGTTGATTTGAAGTATGTACAGTACCGATGTAAAAATGCAACTATTTGCTTCGTCTGCTGCTTTCAATAGGTAATATTGCAAACAAAGTCTTCAATATATAACAACAACATGTAGGTGACACTTGAATGTTGGTAACACATTTTATTTGGAACAAAAAATATACTTTTCATTTTTGCACTACCCCACCCACTTTGTAAAGTATGCGTACCCGTAAGAAATCGCGTATTTCTCCCCCCTGAACGTTCTCCGTGTTAATATCTTGTCAACAGACAATATACGGACACCTACAGGTTGATATTTGATGTGTTATGTCGATATGTAACGTAAATAGGCAAACATATGGGTAAAAACGTCCGTGCCGACGATCAGGTTGAGAAACAATTGCAAAGTTCGAAAGGGCTAAAAGTCCCTCGCGTCAAATTAGGCATCTTTCGAGATTTTTTGTTCGCCGTGTGTGAATTTAAACATAATTCCCGGATTTTTCATATCAAGGCAAATAAAAATAATTAACGAAGAAATAGCAAGTATATCAACATTGTTTGCCTTTATTTTTGTCTTTGGAACTACCTCGGAAGTGGCTATAGAACACTTCTGCGTACACCTCCAAATGGAGGTAGCTCCACTGATTACCAGCCGCGTATTTGTGAAATAAAGATTAGAAGTACTCACCTGCGCTCGGGATGTGCTGTATATATCTATAGTTTGCTTTCCACGGGAAAACCAAGACAATGCTACGTATCCGTCACCGGAAGTATATATGTTATTTAATTAATAACCAATTTAGAATTTTACAACACACACAATGCTCCGCTTCATAGGTTTTATTTTTCCGAAGACAGTCTAATATACAATGTTGCCTATACCTGTATACGTATGCACCCGTTTCATTGTAAACACAGTGATTATATAAAGTTACCTATACCTGCATAGGTATGCACCCGTTTCATTGTAAACACAGTGATTCAAGTGTTATCAACGAACGATCTACTCCGATATATATCATATAACGTCTGCCTATTCAATACTGTTATAATTAAAGCATTTAAAGGGACACATGGCAATCTTGATTTTTCAAAAACTCGCGGTGTCCCGTTAGTTTTTATACACAACATGCATTAGTTCAATCATTAATAATAATTATAAGTAGCTAAGAAAAGTAAAAATTCTAAATTTTATTTAATGATATGCAAGCCGGTTTAAAGTCAAAAATGTTACTTCATCAATAAAAAGAGAAGCCAATATTGATGTTTGATAAAAATAAGATTGCCGTGTGTCCCTTTAAGCATAACTTCCTAGATTCCAGCTGGCTTGCGGAACGTCGGTGGTTCTACCCAGGTGCCCGTCCATGCACGAAAATTGCCCGGATGGGCACCCGGGGTCTTCCTCCACCAGTGGAAGCTGGAAAGTCGCCATATGACCTTAGCGACTATAAAATCCAATTCAATGCAATACTTCCTAGATTAGCAGTAGGAACGCCAGTCCTTAGATTAGCAGTAGGAACGCCAGCCCTATGGCGTAGGAATATCGATCGTGATAAAATGACATTTTCGGCAAAATTGACACTGATGAGCTTTTTACACCTATTATTCACTCTATACAATGTGCGAATACGTAACCTGTATTTTAGCATAACTAGACACAATATCTGTGTCTATTGTTCAAAGCAGAAGAAATTATTTTTTAAAAAAGCCGAATTAAACTTCCTTCAAATCCATTTCGCATGTTGGTTGTACGTTTTATACGTAGTACGGTATATGACAATACGCCCGTGTAAAGGTTGTGTTCCTGCACGATAAACCGGTTCTTCTATTACACATATTTAAGCGGTATACATTTTTGACGATTTACGTACTGTTTAAATATATGTTTGCTATGTTTTAAATGTTGTAAATGTAGCGTATGATGTATCTCTTCCATTAATTCCAATATATTGTCTCCGATTTTGTCTTTAGGACGTTATAGAGTAATTTATAATTTTGAAAGGTTAGTGTTTGTTCATGCATTATTTTAACGATGCGTATGTTTTTTTCAACGGTCCTCTCTCATACTCTGTTATTAGGTGAGGCTTAGAAAAGGAGCATGGCGAATAACTGATCGTTTGTAAAAATTATATATTGCTCTGTAAATCATCTCATCATATCATGTATGCCATCTAGTTTAATACATTCCAAAATAATGATGCTTGGCTGTTTGGGTGATTGGTAGTGTACGTTATTTTCAGCACATTTTAGGCTATATATTTTTGTAGTAGTGGCAGACCACCCACTTTTCCCTACAAGTTCATGTAGTGTCAATAATAAATTCCATTGGCCTTTATATAGTGATGCCCTAACGCTTGGTCGAGCATTCAAGGCGTATTGCCTGTTGAGAAAACCCCTCTGTTTTAGTCGGTATTTCTTATCGTAATCCTTACCGTAATCGTTACCGTAGTTAGTTGTACAGGTCTACTATAAACACAACATTACAGATTGTCAGTGGGCTAATTGGTTGTACTGCCGTATTGGCATTGGTTCCAGCAATTCCTGTTTTCATATCCGCAGTTGGTGCAGTTCCTCCAATAGTTGCTGTTTTAGTGAGTAAAACAAGAATAGCAGAAAAAAAGACCTTGTTAAAAACACATCATAGGAGTTTTAAACAACTTCTATCGTACGTCCAAACAACAACAGGACTAGAAAATGATAAAGAGGTAATTAGGATTACCTTCAGTAAAATATTAGAGATTCAAAAGAATGATAACTTTACAGAACCTCTGGAAATGTAAATGAAAATATTCAAGTTAAACGGTCATAGCATTCAGTCGTAATTCGACTTGTTCCATACTCCTATCGTACTTTTCTCAGGTTGATTTTGTTTTAATCGGTTTTGTTTCTTTTTCTATTTTTAATATTTTAAATATTTTCTGAAAAATGCTGCTTTAATTCCTTACTACAGCATTTTGTTAGACAAAGGAATTAAAATCATTATGTACGGATAAAGAAAAAAAATAATATAATCTAACCGAGATATAAATTAATTAATTAATAGGGGCTTAAAGAAATAATCTCATGTAATATTATATAATGAGTATCCGAGAACTTGAAACATCCCCAAAACAGTATAGCAAGGTTTTAAAGTAAATGTTGTTAGTAATGACACGCTCACTCAACTGCAGAAAACACAACCAAGCGTTATAAAATTTCTTAAAACGGAACTAAGAAAAACGGGCGGCTTTAAATTAAATGTTGATGTAAAACATACTTTTAAAAAAACATCAATGGGAGACATAGCAACAGGTCCTACAATCACAAACAAAACAGCTTACTTTAATTCTAAAGCAGCAACAATATTAACCAAAAATAATATTATCGAGGCGTTGGACAAAGCACGTGAGGAAATTATAAATAGAGTTGGAAATTGGATTCAGATGGGAAGTGGTTTGGGTAATTGAGACACTATACGCACACTATATAAATCGAATAACGTACAAGCCTTTGCGAGGTAGCTTTATTTGAATTTGCCGAAAGAACTGCAACACCACAAAAAAGGTTTAATAAATATAAAAAATGAAAAAGATAGCGAATGCTTTAGATGGTGTCATTTGGCTTTTGAATTCCCTGTTGAAACAAATCCCCAAAGAATAACAAAGTACAAAAAGCATATCGGGGATCTAAATTATAAAGGAATTACATTTCCTGTTACTATCAAACAAATCGCAAAAATAGAAAAACAAAACAACATTTGTTTTAGCATATTTGGATATGAAGATAATCAAGTATACCCTTTGTACATATCAAAAAATAAAGCAATATGCTTTTGATTGTCGAAGAGGAAAAAAAACATTACGTGTGGATAAAAGATTTTAACAGTTTGATGTATAATCAAACAGCACACGAGGGGGAAAATGGTTTTGTAAAACATGCTTGCAGTGCTTTACATTAGAAGGTATGTTAAAAAGGCATGAGCCTGATTGTCTTTCACTTAACGGAAAACAAGCAGTAGAGATGCCAAACAAAGATGAAAAAGTTAAGTTTAAAAACTACGACAGACAGCTAATGGTTCCATTTGTTAAATATGCTGATTTTGAAGCAGTAACTGAAAGTATTTCTTCAGTATCAAACAATCCTAAAAAATCACATACGGAAGCATATCAAAAGCATACTGATTGTGGTTATGGATACAAGGTTGTTTGTTGTTATGATGATCAATATTCAAAACCAGTTGTAACGTATATACAGTAGCATATGAAAACTCCGTCAGAAAAGTTAGAGATCATTGTCATATAACTGGAAAGTACAGCGGAAGCGCTCATGACATATGTAATATTAATTTCAGGTTGACTAGAAAAATACCTGTTGTGTTTCATAACTTGAGAGGATATGACTCTCACTTCATAATGCAACACATCGAAACAAAACATAAATGTTATACCGAATAACATGGAAAAGTATATGGCTTTCATGTTAAGAAAAAGTTTAGTATTTATTAATAGTTTTCAGTTTATGTCCCAATCATTAGATAATCTAGTAAAAAACGTTCCGTCGTTCCAATATATATCCCAAGAATATAGCAGTAAAAAGTTAGACTTACTAAAAAGAAAAGGCGTTTATCCTTATGATTACATGAACAGTTTTGAACGCATCAACGATACTAACAGGGGGGAGGACGTAAACCTGCTCATGACGAGCTTTAAGTGGAGAAAATGTTTCTGATGTGACAAAATGGCGATTTTTGGATGATTTTCGTTATTGTCGGAAGCAATTTTGACAGGTAGGCGCATATCATATGATTTATTTGTTAAATGATTGTGTTAATAAGGGGCTACTGTATCTCCGATTCACTCGGTTTTTTATTTCAATGTCCTAGCTAGCGGATTTAAAAAGTCATTCCATGTACAGTTTGAGAATGTCTTTGTTTACAAAGTTGAATCTGTCCTTGCCGTGCCTTTTTTTCGCATTTTAAAAGAAAATACATTGTTTATACATGGTTTAAGCGTGGAATTCGTATAGAAAATATATAATCAGTCTTATTTTCCTTCATGAAGTTTTGTGGAGGCATTTATGGCCGAAAAAAACAGGTTTATGCAGATTTTGGCACATGACTGTAACTTTATGCAATTTTGGTTCCCTGATGAGGCCAAGTAATTGGACGAAAAAATGCATTCCTGACTCTACTATGTTAAAATAAAGAACAAAAGCTGATCCAAAGTATCTAATAATATTTTTCAGAGAGACTGTAACAATGCCGAGATATAGGAAGAAAACTTCCCTAACGTTGTATGGTAGGAAAGGCCGGAACCGATCCAAAATAGTAAATGTAGTATCTCCAACTAAAAACTATAAACGGCCTTGTATAAGATCTACACCTATACGGTTTAAACGGCCAATCATATATTCAAAATCCCCTATTGTCAAAGCAAGGTTAACGACATCACCTAG
The DNA here is from genome assembly GCA_037043455.1 of Cyrtodaria siliqua. Taxonomy (NCBI): domain Eukaryota; kingdom Metazoa; phylum Mollusca; class Bivalvia; order Adapedonta; family Hiatellidae; genus Cyrtodaria; species Cyrtodaria siliqua. The sequence goes on along the minus strand of JAWPHD010000275.1, from coordinate 367,276 downwards.
TAGTCACTCTTCCTTGACAAAGATATACACGGCAACGAAATTGTCGGAATCGCCAGTAAAAATCAACGACTTCATGGCCGATTCTATTTTGGACGATGTTATTGTGACTCCTGTTAAAATTCAACAAGGACTAAGCATGTGCGTGCAAGAATGTTCACCAATCAGAACATTAAAGTCTAAGAAAACGTTACAATTTGGACATGCCACCACAGACGCAGCTGAAACAGTAACAATAGGAAAAGTCAGTAGTCAGGAGAATGTGACAAAAAGTGCAGATGAAATTTCTGAAACAATGCAGCTCTTGTCTAGACTAGTAAATGAAGGCACTTACTCCACTTCCAGTATATAATTTCAGTTATTACGCGATTCCCTTAAGTGGCATGCGTCTGAGAATACTTCCGCAATGCGATATTCAGAGGCGACCAAAGAATTCTTCTGGACTGGGAAACGTTTGCTTGGGGGTCTAGTTTCTCCCCCCTGCTAAGTTACCTGGCAAAGATAGCTTTTATTCTCAATTAAATGATGAGCATATTTCAGATGCGGATTATGAACACGCTAAAAAAATATGGAAAACATTTAAGATTAAAAATATGGGAGAATATCATGATCTGTATCTTAAGACTGATGTGCTGCTGCTGACAGATGTTTTTGAAAACTTTAGAAAAATGTGCATTGGGTATTACAAATTAGATCCTTGTCATTACTTCAGTAGTCCTGGGTTAGCTTGGGATGCGTGCCTCAAGATGACTGGTATTCAACTTGACTTAATCACTGATATTGATCAATATTTGTTTGTGGAAAAAGGATTAAGAGGCGGCACGAGTTATATTGCAAATAGATATTCACAGGCTAACAATAAATATATGAAAAACTATGACAAGAAAAAAGAAAGCAAGTACATCATATATCTTGATGCCAATAACTTGTACGGGTGGGCCATGTGTTATCTACTGGCAACTTCAAGTGGGTTGATAAGTTTGAAAATGGTAAATTAAATTACATTGTTGAGTGTGATATCGAGTATCCTGAAAAACTGCATGACTCGCATAATGATTATCCTCTTGCCCCGGAAAGTTTAAATATCAAAGATTAGTGGTTGTCAGACTATTGTAAAAAATTAAAACAAAAGTTTAATTTCGGGCATTGTAATGTTAATAAACTTGTTACGACGTCGAAAAATAAAGAAAAATATGTCGTGCATTTTAGAAACTTAAAATTGTATAAACATGATAAAACGCTTGGATTAAAGGTGACAAAAATACACCGCATACTATAGTTTGACGAATCAGCGTGGTTAAAGACATACATAGATTTTTATACTAACAAGAGGACAGCTGGTAAAAATGATTTTGAAAAGGATTTCTTCAAACTGATGAACAATTCAGTTTTTGGTTAAACTATGGAAAACTTGAGAAAAAGAATTAATGTTAAATTGACTCACGACGAGGAGGTCCTTTTAAAATATGCGGCAAGACCTTCGTTTTTTACTTGTAAAATGTTTAATGAAACTTTATTTGCTATAAACGGATTAAAGAACGATTAGTTTTAAATCGTCCTATTTATGTTGGTATGTGTATTTTAGACTTATCAAAATATTTGATGTATGATTTCCATTACAACTACATTAAAAACGAATATGATAAAAAGCTAAGTTATTATTTACTGATACCGATTCCTTGTGTTAGGAAATAAAAACGAAAGATGTGTATGCAGACTTTTACAAGGATAAAGAACTTTTTGATAATTGCGATTAAGATCCAAAAAGTAAGTTTCATTTTAATGATAATAAAAAAGTTATTGGTAAGATGAAAGATGAAACGTGTGGTATGCCTATTGTTGAATTTGTTGATTTGCGGTGTAAACTATATTCGTATGTGCTAGATAATGAGGTTAGTGCAAAGAAATGCAAGGGCGTTAAAAAGTGTGTTGTTAAAAACAGATAGCACATGACGATTACAAAAAGATTTTGTTTACGGCAACAGAAGCTCACCATGAGATGAAAGTTATTAGATCACAAAAGCATAACATAAGCAGCTATGCAATAAATAAATTTTTTTATCAGCTTATGATGATAAACGGTACATATTAGATAATGGACAAGATACGTTGGCATACAAGTAAAATACTCCATGGTAAAAAATGATATGCAGAGCGATGATGAAGACTACTGCCCGGTTCCGTCTGACTTTGCTTAATGAGTTGCAAATGTTATTGAAAACTTCGCCGAAAGTAGATTCGGCGAAAGTAGACATAAATCAAAATTGCGCTCTCCTAAAATGGCAAACCGGATTGATTAGTAGTATAGAAACTGGCGGCACGGGGCGGAGTTTTCCAGAGCGGGGTTGCTTGAGAAAACTGTTGAAATATGTTGAGGTGTTGATTTAGGCGTGACTTACATTTAGATCTTGGTGGTGCGAATGAGAGTCACGCCTGAGTACCCCCTGGCATATTTCATTAGTTTTTCTCGTTCCCCGCGAGGAAAACTGTGCCTATACCGCCAGTTTCTATACTACTAATAAGGCCTACAGGTTAGCTTAAATCGATTTGATGTGTACACAAACTCGCTTTTATCCTGTCTTCAACGCCAAAATTGACAAAACAGTTCACACTAGAACTTGCACTGAAGGTGATGAATACCTCCGCTTAAATTCTGAGTCAAACAAAGGGCCATAATTCTGTAATAAATTAGGCAAGCAACAATTGGTGATGTGGAGGGACGTAAGGTCATCAGCTGTTATGTTTATATGCATTTTGGGAACAAACAATTCAAACCTGTTTGAGTAACTCAAGTAATAAAAATGTGTTAAAATCTAAAACAAATAAGCAAATATTTAGTCAATAACAAGGACACAAAGATGAGACACTTTGAACGATCAGCTATACGAAAAACGGTCCATATAATACATTAAAGGGACACACGGCAATTTTAAAGGTTTACCAAGCATTGAAATTAGCGTCTCGATTTATTTATCCAGTATCATTTTGGCTTTTATCTTGCTTGCATATAACTAAATAAAAGTTTGAGTTATCATTTATTCTTCTTATACTCACATATAGGTTTGAATATATTATTCGTGAAATAGTATCAACAAATAGTAATATGCAAAAACTACTCCCTCAGTCGAAACGCACCCAGACACATAAAGATGCTGTAGCATTTAGATATGATATACACTTTAGATTCCTTTAGCCTGCCAGTATATTTCCATTGACTGATATATTGGAAGAGATTGAAATCAGTTCACATACGATCATCACTAAATAAAGATTCACTATTACAGACGTCTTGTTCTTTAAACACACCCATCAAGCGTTACACTTGCAACAGTCCTAAACATATTCAGTTAAAATGTAGTCTAGCGAGACGCAACACAACTACATTGTTTCTAATTTAGCATATATATAGAAACAGCTGATTTACCCACTTAGCGCGAACATAGAGTGCAGTAAATTCCCCAACCTGCATACAACACCAGTAAACAGTTATTACTGTACAAATATTCCATTGAAATATATCCAAAAGCATTACTCGTACAATTAAAGACTAAGTAAAAACAACCCACTGATCAAAGAATATGAAGTTGCCAATGTTTACCATTGCAAAACGACCCCGATATTGATGACGTCACTCATAAACTACACAAGATGAGTTTCACCGATCAGGTTATTTAGTAACAGCGTGGAAATTAACAGCGTGGGGAAATATGACTTACTCCACATTTCGGCAATATTAATTAAATGATTTATGAGAACGTTTATTTAAAGTAAATATCAATTAGAAAGGGAATCTCACAGGATATAAACAAAGGAAAAGACGAAATAAAGCTTATGTTAATAAAATTGAAAGAAAAAGTTGGTCTGACGAGAATCGGAAATGGCCGTCAAACAAAGGAAAATAGAAAACGTTATTTGAATCCTGCCACAACGTGAACATCTGTATGAATAAATTGAAACGAATACGACCTAATCGAAGCTAAAATCACGAGCAACAGGATTATTACAAAATCATAGATCCTGCGAGTCTAATTTCAAGGAAATTAAGTTTTGAACTGTTAGCTCAAAAAACATCATACCTCTCTGTTAAAATCTTGACGAAAGGCACATGCCGGTGTGCATGTAGAAAAATGCACCGTGAAATTTACTCAATCTCAATAATTACCTACAGCTGGTGTTTCCTCCAATAACCATTGACTATAACAGATATTATAGTCAGTATTATGTAGAAAAACTAACGGGACGCCGTTTTTCAAAAATCAAGACTGCCGTGTGCCTTTAAAACGGGTACATCAGGGTTTTCCATGGGTCTAGGGTCAAACTTAAAATTTACAAATATTATTAATATTTTCAATTCTTCACGGCCAAAACATAATGAATGAGCCTAAAATGACCCCTTATTTAACACACACACACACACACAACATATCTTTCTGCACAGTGTTATGTCCTGTCCTGGGTTACGTACCAGGGTTAAGATGAATATTGCAAGCCCAATTTCATTGAAAACAGCGGGTGTATACATGATAAAACTTGCCCTATACCTTCCTGGCTTTCACAATTGCTTTATTACCCAGACTATGTGTCGGTAGTCAGGACTGCCACACATATGGACAATAACATTTGTAGCTCTTGTTCAACTCAATGTTGACGAGTAGCTTACCCTTGCTAATATTACATATATGTAAGCATACATTATCCATATGACCCTTCGTGAATGTACAGCATGTTCTAAAATTCGTTTCAATCAGCCGCACTATCCAACTGACTTGCGGAACGTCGGTGGTTCTACCCACCAAGTGCCCGTCCCTGCACGAAAACTGCCCGGATGAGGCACTTGGGGTCTTCATACAACAATGGAAGCTGGACAAGTTGCCTTAACCTTAGCTGTAAGTGAGACTATAAAATCCAATTCAGTTGAATTCAATTGGGTCAGCTGCATCTAATTGCTCTAAGAGTTTATTTAATATAGCGACGATCACGTTTACATTTAAAAACGTTTGCATTTACATTTAGCCACCCATTTTACGTTTAACGACAAAAGTTTTAACATTTAGCGACGTTTTAACATTTAGCGACGTTTTTGCATTTAGTGTTGCTACACCCATTACTCTTCCAGATCGCCCCCAGTCCCTTTAATCATATAATAATATCAGAAACGGCGCTTTTTATGTTAATAATAATGAATATATTTGAATGTTGTTTAACGCTCGTCAGCACAATATAGTTTATTTAGAACTCAGAGAGATAGAACGGATACTCCGGAGTCCGGGAATCTGGCTACTATTAAACGAATATAATCCGTTTTGGTTTTGTAAACGTTTAGTTTAACATTTGAACTTAGCCTTGCGTTAAACATTCGAACACAGCCCTGAGTTTAGCATTCGAACCCAGCTATGTATTCAACATTCAAACTTAGATCCGCTAAATAATAATGGTGAATGCAGGGTATTGGTAAAACTAAAGTTAAAGTTGAAAAAGAAACTTGGATTATAAACTACAATCACTCGATTAAGCTGTAATGTATTTGTTTTCTCGGTTCTATCGCTACCGGCACCTCTGAGCTTACACGTTCCTTAATCCTCGTCCATGGGTGGGAAAGTATACCGGATGGTCCCGTCTATCCGAGTCTATCCTTCGAAAATGTTAAAGTGACACGTGGCAATCTTGACGTGTTCATCAAGCATTGAAAATAGTGTCTCGATTTCTTTTATCCAGTATCATTTTGACTTTAAACATGCTTGCATAAATTATAAAAGTTATAAAATAAAAACAGGACGCCGTGAGTTTTAAAAAAAAAAATTGCCATGTGTGTCTTAAAACCATTGGAATCTATTCGTTACTAAGAGACACACATTTGGAGAGGTAATGCTAACTTAAATCCAGAGAAAGTGGGATGGAGCATCTCTAAAGGGAAGAATCTCAAAATGACTGACAATCCAAACTGACAAACAACTAGCACCTGATAGTCTCAGTCTCTTCAAGATAAGTCGATGTAATTCGATGTCAATGCAAGACCGATTACAGAACCGTTCGTTGCACATTTGAAACAAATAATGTATTGTTATTTCTATATGACATTGCCGGAGCCTTGCCAATACATTAACACGTTTTTTTTAGTGTTTTTTTATGAAATTATGTCAATATGATTCGTTCTCATACAACTTTAAAGGAGACGTATCCTCGGTGATATTTGGCCGAGAATAGGTAACATAAATTATATTACATTAATGACAGGCTGTTGTAATGTGGGGTGGGGATTTGTCTTGGTCTGCTTGTATGAGTATTCTCCAAACTTTGACTATGTGTTTGGCATGAGGCGGTAAAATGATCAGATATACGTTTGTTTGGTGTTAAGATCATTTTATAATTACTCAAACATTCCTCGAAGTTTATTTTATTAATGTATTTAAAGCGAAAATATCATCACGAAATTAATCATTAAATAGTTTTAACTACTTCATAAATATAAATGTATTTAAAAAGTACTGATACAAAATGTCGGCGCGCTCAATTCACCAATACGTACTCTACTGTTAAGGTCTTATCCGTAGAGCTGGGGTAATGTTCAGCAGCCTGTTTTCTAATGTTGAAAAAATTCCATAAACTGTAAGTTGCTGTATATTTGTGTATACCAATTATTGCCTTCAACTAGTAATAGTTAATAAACGTAATAGTTAATAACATCTCCAATGGTATAAACGTATCTAGGCTCTCTACAAAAGGTGCATATATCGCAAGGTTTTGTCAATACTTTAATAACATCAGTGGTAAAAGTAAATGGAACGTTAGTGTTCTCAGTTATATTTAAATACTCATACTTTAAATACATGTCATTCCAACTTAAAATATAATTTGTAGTTACTGCGCAGAAAGATTTAAAGTAGCTATCCCACCAACAACAGCCAACTTTACAACCTATGTACACCGTTTCTTAACCTACTGACGACGAGGTATATATAATTACATATTTTGAGAATCCAAAATCTATAGACACAGTATAAACCGCTTTAACAAGCCTGGCCAAACCCCAAAACTGGAGTGTCGGATTAAGTTACCAACTCATAATTCATTTTACGTATATTCAATCACGGGTATTTTAAAAACCGTTGAATACACCTATACTTTTAATCGGCACATATACATTATTATATGACCTGACCACCTGGCTAGAGTTTTGATAAACATTTTTTTGTAAAAAAAATATTTTGTATTGCCGTTATTTCGAGTATTGTGCCGTGAAAATGCATGATTTAAGTTTACATTTGACACATGCAGACTTTTCCATTTTGATTTTGGTGGTGGGGTAACTCAACATGCATGTTTGTCAAAATATAATGTTTAAATGACATTCATGTACATTCTGTATTCAAAGTTGCACTTAATATGATAAATGAAGAAATTTAAAGTGAAATACCCCATCAAACCTGTCTTATTTCTAATATATATCGCCATTTAGGTAAATTTTAATCTAGAAGGATTATACGAAAAGTGAGCAATTTCAAATGCACAAATTTAAGTAAAGGAGTTGTCTAATGTTTGTCTAATTTTCAGTATGTTAAAGCTAAATGTCTAGGCTTTTATATGCTGCAAAACATTTTCTGTTGCAATTAGTCCGCAGTTCAACATGTTTTCAATTTTATTTTTATCTCACTATAAGTATGCATATAATCTAGACTAAGTATGACATGTTTCCTTCTTAGTAAAATCTTCTAGGTATTGACCTCGGGAAACACGACTACCCCATCATGTTGTTTTCCCGCTTTTATATTCTACTCGTGTTTGCAATACATGGTAGAGTTCGCCATTATCTGAAATGATTTAAGCACAACAGGCAATATCATCCATTTGACACATAAACGGGAGATGCATTAGCTAAATACCTGTTGATAGACGTGCCATTTTGACATTTATGTTTTGTTAACTCATAATATGTGTCTAAGCCAGGCATGTGTATAGGGGCTTGGTAAACTATCATGGCGGGGATTTCTTTATTTACATTGTCCTGTTTTATTGTTATGACAGTAGGGTAAGTGTGAGGTTTGGTGCACCCTAGAACCGGGTTAAACCCCCAGTGGCCTATTTTGCCACTGACCGTTCAAAGGCGGTAGCCCTATTGTCAACCCTTTTTGTGTTTGTGATGTCGTTTGCATTTATTATTACTTTTGCCTTCTTGTTTGTCTGTTTGCGTGTTTGTTTCTGTGTTTTGTGGTTGACTGTCCTCCTTGAATGCTACATTCCCTGTCCGATTTTTTTATATTTCTGTAATATACCATAGGTTTAGCGTTTTGATTTGTGTGTTTGTGTTTGTTGTTGTTAAGTAAAGAAGAAAACTTCGAACTAAATCCCGAAATTATCTTAAATATGTTTGATACTATAAGAAAGTGGTGGTGGGCGTGTACAATGTTGTACATTCTTAGTAGAACGCCGGTAGTTTTGCCACTGACTGTTCCATGGCGGTTCCTCTGTTGTAAAACGTCTTCGTGGCCGGGGCTTTTACGACATTGCGTTATAAACCTTCTCGCCTCTCACCGCTTCGGGGTCGAAACCTATTGGGAGCTCGACATGTAAGTGAGGAAGTGTCGATTCTTACGGATGGCGGATGTGTACAGTACTGGTTCTAGAACACCCAGGAAAAGTAGGTGGTCTGCCTCCACTACAAAAACAATCGACCATCATATACTAGTATAACCTTTCATGTGTTGAACATGACGTAAACACCATACAAACTGTTGTAAAACCCTTTATGTCAATGTTGTCGCAAACTATAATTTTCAATTGTAATTTCGTTTGTTATGAATACTTTTTATTTTATTATTGACTGTGTTCTGTGAACGATATATTTCCACTTTTTTGACTTTTATATCGACTTTCAAACTAAAACCCGACATTATTTAATGTTTTCGGTAACAAAAAGAAACTGGCTTGTGTTGCTTAAAATGTCATTAAACAAAATACCAGCTTGTGTTGTTTGTGTGTTTAGTTTTATGAACATAGCACAACAACACACATTGAACAAAGAATTATTCTATATTTTTAAAACTGTGTTTAAGTGTATAATCTGCAATCTTACACTTTTATATCTGTTATCACCATTGTATATGTGCTTATTTGTTAAAACATTTGTAAGAATAGTGCTTGTTGTTATCATTATTTAAGAACGAAGTAGATAGAGTTATCCCCATGTCCCCCGTTTTAACACGAATAAGCACATATAAAATGGTGATAACAGATATGAGTGTGAAATATCAGCTCATACGCTTAAACACAGTTACAAATAAGTTCAAATGACAAGATAATGAAACTTAAACCACTTGTTTTGGGAGAGTATATGTACAAATACTTCGGACTGACCTTGCGATAAACTTAAATATTTGGAATATCAACATATACTTCCTTTAATATCCGTTATAAAATAGATATCATTTGGTTTAAATGATTCAACAGATCATTACGTGGTCCCACCTTAATTCCATTAAGCGATGGGAAGCTAATACTAGAAGGATTTTATAACGGATATTTTGACAATAAAACGCGTTGAAAAGACATTTTTTACAGAAAAAAATGCGATAATCTGCTTTAAATGACTTATAAATATTTTAATTTTACATTATGCAAAGTTCTATTTCATACCCCAGCCAGCCCCGTCTTCGCTTCTTGGAGAATACTCGGACCACGTAATGGTTACAATAATGTATGTAATCAGCGGCATGCACAGACTTTTATATCCGTATAAAAAATTCCAAATCAATTCCATTTTTTACAATATTACAAACACTATTAAAATCGTGAAAGAAATAACACTTGTACACGACAAATTAAAGAAGCATGTTTATAAATTGAGATTTGAACAATTGAAATTGAAAAAGCTTCATCTACCTCACTCTTAGTTATCATCTTTTTAAGTAATCTACCAATGCCCGTGTATTAACTACAGCTTGTACATCCTAAACTGTATGTTTTTGATAAATGATTTCATAGAAATCCACAAATATAACTGTTGCAGGTGTTACCTCGGGTATTAATTTGTAATATATGAAGGTGTCAAAAATGAAGGCATAAATATAACCTGTGATATTATACCGAGTATAACAACTGTAACAGTACATTGTGCATTGTGAACACACGTCACACATTATTTCACATGTATGACTAAAATAGGTAATTGAATTGGATTGGAAGTTATAGTCGCACCAAAAGCTAAGGTCATATAACGACTTTCCTGGTTCCATTGGTGGCAGAAGACTCCAGGTGCCCCTATGGGCAATTTCCGTATTTGGGCGGACACCTAAGTAGATCCACCGACGTTCCGAAGGCCAGATGGATAGCTTTCTCACATAAAGTTTCCTAGACCCACGAGGGATCGAACCCACAGCGGCTAGTGGCAAGTGATTTCAAGTCAGAGACTCCAACCACTAGGCCACAGACTCACATAATTAGATTTTGTTTTTATATTAAATAGTGTATATAGATGTCTTCAAATGATGTGTCATTGATAAAATAAGATATTAAATTACATTTGTATATTGTTGTATATGTTACAACATTCCAACCCTCGCTTTCAACAGAAGATTAGTGCAGTTAGCGGGCATAACAGAAGCTGGGAAATGTATTAATGAAGTAAGTTCACTAAATACTGAAAACGGTATACTTTAGAAACCACGAACACCACAACCCCTAACAAGCGGGAAAGGTATTAAACTCGTTTTTATTGAGTCTGTTCATTAGATGACTCGGTTTTTTTTGTGCCATCCAACACCAACATAAGCGATATTCTACGTTTACACCACACAGAGTTCTCTCGAAGGCTCCAAAAGACCAGTAAGTAATAACACTACTGATTCGTAGTCGGGTCGACATTTTACCACCGCCCCACAACACTAAATGAACACACATGTGAATGTCAATAAATACTGAAAAGAGGACCCCTTTAAAGCAATGAAAACAAAAGGAAATAAAAAATGCAGACTCGGTCTATTGAGTCTGTTCATGAGAGGTTATATATGGTGCAATATCTCTCACGACCTCTATAAACGACTTAAACGGAGACGTACACCATCAACCTAAACACATGTCTACGACTAGAAATATCACAGCATTTGTTTTATGAAGATGTGATATATAAACTTATGAAATTAAAGGAGTATGGTGGGGTTCCTGACACTTTTCAAAAAAAATCAGGAGGTCTATCAGAAAAAGATACGAGCCTTAAGTATTGCTACGCCTCTTCAGTCAGTCACTACGCTTCACATTCCTCCTATGCGAATACTGGACAACGTTGTGGCATTTTATTATTGTAATTTCTAAAACCCTGAAAGAGGAGGTAGGCACATGAACTGTCGTACCTCAGGTTTTTGTTTCGTAACCCTAGGTTGGTTTTATATGTGGCTGCAAATTCAGTGCAATTTTGGATACATTCTCATTTTTTTTCAAATTATGTATTTTTATATATCTTTACAACAACAATTAGGTGTATCGTTTACTAATATCTCTGGATATTAACCTCATTGTTAAATATTTACTTTTGGTAGGATGTACTTTTATGTACACAGGCTTGTCATTTTGCGCTGAAGGCAGGATAATAACGAGATGTTGTACCCATAAAATCTTTCAAGCTAACCAGTAGGCTGTATTGCCTACTTACTACACCAAGAAGATTTCCCTGTTTTAATTTTTGTGTTGTGTACTGTCCTGTTCATGATACCAACGTTGTCCGTCCGTCTGTCCGTCCGTCCGTCCGTTACCGCATCTCCTCCTTTTCAACCAAACTTAGGGTATGACTTCACCATATGACGAGGGCATGCAAGAGCCACAATATTGGCAGTGGGGGGGGGGGGGGGGGGGGGGGGGAAGTGGTGGGGGAGTCAAAAGGTCAAATACACTAAAAATTTAATTACACTATCGTTATTCTATATTTTTGCACCTAACTTGGTATATGTAATTGCTTAAAAAAGATAAACAACATATCAAACGATTTTATTATTTCGCAAACTCGGACGTTTGCCCGGGGGCCAGGGTGGGTGGGGCGGTTGGGATTGATTCGGTGTCTTTTTTTTGTAATTATGTCTCAAATGAAATATTATGATGATGCAGGGTCACTGAGGGGTCAAAAGGTATAATGCACTTAAAATTCAATTACACTGTCATTGTTCTATATTCTTGCACATAACTTGGTGTATGTAAACGTCTATGAAAGATAAACAACATATCAAACGATTTTATTATGTCGAACTCGGACTTCTGCCCGGAGTCCCAAGGTTGGGGGTTATGTGTGTATGGGGCAAGGGGTAGGGGAGGGGGAATTTGGAGTATTTTTGATAATTATGTCTCAAATGAAACATTATGATGATGGGATTAACCTGTTCTACATTTGTTTCCTCCTACGTCATCGGTGGGGCCTGGAGGAAGGGGCATCAAATACATTAATAATCCAATAACCGTGTCATTTGTTCATGCTTTTGCACATTATTTGTAATACTAGTCGTCTATGAAAGAGATACACAGCATGCCAAGTGATTTATTATTTAAAACTCGGACGTCTTCCCTGGGGTTGGTGGGCGTGGGTAAAGGGAAACAGGGGTCAATTTGTTTTTAATTATGTCTCAAATGAACATTTTTGATGAAGAGATTAAATTGTATATACTCTGAGGCTGGGACATTTATTATATTGCAGAGCAGCTTAAATATAAGGCAAAAATAAAATAAAACACTTCTGTGTAAATTATTTTTTAGTTTAAGCCATAATTAAAAATATATAGCTATATTTAAGCTACATTTTGCAGTGTGCTAAAAGGGGGGACATTTAATATATTATAGGAGAGCTTATATCTAAACCAAAAACAAAATAAAACATTTCTGTGTAAATATTCTTTGGGTTAAGCCATAATTAAGAATATATTGCTGAATTGAAGCATTTGGACGGTGGATTTTGAAATGTGCTAAAAATAGTAACAGAATGACCTGTGACCTTGGGAACCCTTTTCGATTTTCAGATTAGACTACCAACTACTATCACAGAAAGTTTTGTGCTAATGTCCACTCTTTCCACATCCGACCATTTTGGTCCCTAGCTAATAAGACAAACTAATTATTTAAAACATCTCCCCGTTCCCCTATCTATAAATGTTTTCATGTTAAATTTACTTTTTTAAAATATTAAATTTCTCCTTTCATACTTTTTCAAAATGTAGAAAACTGAGAAACTATGAACGATACTGGCCAGACTACACTGAACAAAACGTATAATTTGTCATCTGAATTTTATTTAATTTAAACAATATTTTATTCAAGTACTGAATGGGATTGGACAACAGGCAATGCCTATGTAAGACCTCTCCCGTATCAAGGTACATATAAACAATACATTCATATCAAACATAACATAAAATGTGGAATTGTAGTACAGTTTGCATATATTGGTTTGACAATTAACTTAGAATCTTTGAAACATGTGTACCGTGATTGTTTAGTATTAACATTTTGTACTGTCAGAAAGAATTTAAGTGAGAAAAAAAAAGAATAAACAGAAAGAAAATCACACTGGAAACCAATACGAAATATATATAAAATTGTACCGATTATTACAAAATATAATGGTTTTAGTATAAGTTTCTGTAACCAATAGTTAATTTTGGAATTTAAGATAATTGAGAACAAAACAGACAAACAAAAAAATAAAAATTACAATAAAAAGGAAGAAAGATGACAAAATATAAAAAAAACAAAATTAGCATTGTGACAAAACATATCTGAAAATACAATAGTATATACATACATGTACACATTCATGCACATACCTATATACACATACATATACATACGTACATGTACATACATCTATAATTCTACGAAAATCTCCTGGTACACTTAATGTATTTGTGGACGATAAGTACAATTTCTGAGTTCGTAGTATCGTCTAGATCGGAACTGCCATTCAGTATCAAGTCAATGTTGATATGCGTGACATCAACAAGATTGGCTAGGGTATCAAGTAAGTCATTTCTGAATTGGTTATACAGTGGACAGTTGAAAAAGAAATGAGTATTGTCCTCACATGGATTGCCACATTTCGGACATACTGCTGAATCTGTCAAGAAGTGGTCAAATAAATGCTTATTTAGATTACTTGAGTTATTTCTTAATTGACAATGGATGATGTTATATTTCCTATTTCCTATATTATAGTGATATGGACTGTTAGTCCTATGTTCATTAGTCTTAAGTTTATGCTTAAATTGTTCAACAGATGGTGCATTTTTAGCGTCTAAAGGTAAAGTATTCCACAATTTAATTGTACTCGGTAGAAAGCTGTTATAATATGATGTTGTACGACAAAGAGGGAGACGTAAGTTTAATCATGAAGTTCAAAGGTTATAATTATTGTTTACAGGTAAGTATGGCTGGATTAAGTTATACATGTAATCTGGACTTATGCCATAAATTATTTTACAAGTTTATGATCTTTTCTTCTTTTTGTTAATGTTTCTAAGTTCAATTCATTATATAAGTATGATCTAGAGGAATTGCACCTGAGGCCTGTTATTTCATTTTTATGGATATCATTTAAAAACGAAACGAGACATGATTGTAATTAATAATCTATCGTGAAACATTGTATTGAAAAAACGTAATAGCTCAACCATAACAGGTATGACATTCAACATGCTCTAAAGAAACGTCACAATTTCCAAATGGCGCTTAATATCTTGGGCGGAACAGCAATTTTAGCTCGACACTGGGCTCTCATAGATACAATGAAGTACTGGAGGTATCGTTGTGGTATAGCATTTCATATTTGAGTGACACTTTGACCAATTTCTAAGAGATGTTGTTGCTGTGGAAGTTCTCGCACGCATTTTTTTAACAAGCCCCATACGTGTTCATTTATATTTACGGTTCCGGACTTTTCTCAGGCCAAACGAATAACTCCGGCGTTGTTTGCTTTTAGCATGTGTAGGGTGGTTCTAGCATCATGACATGGAGTAATATCTTCAGCTAAGGACATCACCTATTTGCTGCGATATGTGGTTCAAAGTCTGGCTGTAAATTTTCATTTTGCTACCTCCTAGCATTAAGGTTACCATTGACGGCATTTTGAAATTGTGACTTCGGTTGCAATGGTATTGAATTTACGCGTGGTATGTTGGAACTATTATTTTGCAATATTTAATATGTTCAGCAAATATGTGAATTGAATAGATTATTAAATAATATTCATGTCTTATTTGGTTTCAAATTGTGTCCATAAAACCCAGATAACCAATTATGAATTTTGTTCTTTGTACTTATAACCTTCTTTCTTGTTAGAACTATATGAAAGAGATCATCAGTGTTGACCAAAACTTACTGCCTATGTATACTGCCTATGTAGGCAAATATTTCTTTTATACCCAACCTATAACTTTGGGAGTATATAGCGATCGTCCTGACATCTGTCTATCCCTGTGTCTACATGATCGTACCTTGTAACATTCATACTAGTGGGGTAGTTCAATGACACTATTGATCCTAGTGTGTCTCTCAGCAAAGAATGTGTCGATTGATTTAGGTTCAAATGTCATGATATTCATACACAGCAGACATAAAAGTCGAATAGTGCATGTTACATTCACAGAATGAACGCAGTCAACCAAACACGTATGAACGCAGTCAACCAAACACGTATGAACGCAGTCAACCAAACACGTATGAACGCAGTCAACCAAACACGTATTCAAAACAAACAAATAACAAGGATAAAGAGAAGCAATGTATACGACACCAACAACATAGAAGGGTTGACAACAGTAGTTACGACTTAGTAACGGTAAGTGGCAAACATATCATGATGGTGGTTTCCGCTACGTTACTTTTGTTTGTTTGTTTGAATGGTGTTGATCGTCATTTTAACACATTTTAGGACATATATGAAGGCGATTTATTTTTTATAATGGTATAGGCAGACCACCACATTTTTCCTGGGTAGAACCAGTACTGTACGAATCGACGCTTTCTCACTTACAAGTTGAGCTCCCAGGGTATGGAAAGTATCGGCTGCCTTCTGTTTTCCTTGTGCATTTTGTGCAGTACGCTTTGTAAGTCGTCTTGTGCATTGTCTAAGTTGTTATGTGCATTTTCTAAGTTGTGATGTGCATTTCGTAATTTGTTATGTGCATTTTGTAAGTTGTTAATTTTAAGTTGTTATGTGGATTTCGTAAGTTGTCTTGTGCATTTTCTAAGTTGTTACTTGCATTTTGTAAGTTGTCTTGTGCATTGTCTAAGTTGTTATGTGCATTTTCTAAGTTGTGATGTGCATTTCGTAATTTGTTATGTGCATTTTGTAAGTTGTTAATTTTAAGTTGTTATGTGGATTTCGTAAGTTGTCTTGTGCATTTTCTAAGTTGTAACTTGCATTTTGTAAGTTGTCTTGTGCATTTTCTAAGTTGTTATGTGCATTTTCTAAGTTGTCTTATGCATTTCGTAGTTGTTATGTGCATTGTTTAAGTTGTCTTATCTTAAGTCGTTATGTGCGTGTTGGTTAGAGATTAGATCATGGCGGGGATTTCTTTATTTACACTGTCCTGTTTTAATGGGATGACAGTAGGGTAAGTGTGAGGTTTGGTGCACCCTAAAACCGGTTTAAACCCCCAGTGGCATACTTTGCCACTGACCGTTCGAAGGCGGTAGCCCTATTGTCAACCCTTTCGTGTTGTGGTGTCGTTTGCATTTATTATTGCTTTTGCTTCTTGTTTGTCTGTTTGCGTGTTTTTTTCTGTGTTTTGTGGTTGACTGTCCTCCTTGAATGCTACTTTCCCTGTCCGATCTTTTATATTTCTTTTTTGTTCTTTGTTATGTGCATTTAGTAAGTTGCTACGTGTATTTTCTAAGTTGTCTTGTGCATTTGCTAAGTTGTTATGTGCATTTCCTAAGTAGTTATGTGCATTTTGTAAGTTGTCTTGTGCATATTGTTTCTGTTTGTGTGTAGTCTTAAGGTTTGTAGTCCCTCCATCTTTTAACCAGTAGGACGTCCTAGCGGTAGGTACAATTGTGTCTGGACTTCACGTGTTTTTGTTGAAAACAAACATGTTTTAATTACTCAGGAAAACTTAAAATATGTTTGTTAATATTTGTTTATTTAAATATATTTTTCAATTTGTTATCATTATTATTTGTTAGTTCTCAACACTGATGGGTGTGGCTACGCGGGGTGGTCTTCTCCCTCCCCCCTCCCCGATATTTCCCTTCTCCCTCCCCTATCTCCCTTCTGCGTCCCCTGTTCTCTGTTCTCCTCTCTCAGAGTACTGATAAACAAGGGACGTAATCCATACAAGCATCGATTGTGAAGACATAACGTGTACGGCAGATAAGATAATGGTCGATAATAGGTCAACATCTTTTTTAATGTTAAATTTGGGGTTTTGATAGGATATAGACATACTATTTTACCCAAAACGACTCTCAAACTATGATAATTCTTTATCGTATTTTTTTTTACCAACTTGTTATTTTAAAAACCTCCAGTCCTTTCTCTCCCGACCCCCGTCCCCTTGTCTCCCGGCTCCCGCCCCTTGTCTTCCGTACCCACGGCCCGCTGTACTACACCTCCTGATACTGCCACCTGTGATCCGATATATTGATTTATTAACTCCACGTTAGACAATCCCTTACACATTTTGAAATCAATTGTCTGTTCTAAGAATTTATTGAATAATCTACCTAGCCCAGTTTTTTTAACGTAGGCAGAGCATAGCGGCTGCTCCTGGAGCCGCTTTTTCTACCGGTGTTTCCTTCAACATTTATTCCGATTAAAAGTCTACTTAACGACGACTTGTAGTTTGCACAAGACAACTTACGAAATGCACATAACAACTTACGAAATGCACATGACAACTTGGAAAATGCTCATGACAACTTAAAAAAGCAATTAACAACTGAGAATATGCACAAGACAACTTAAAAAATGCATATAACAACTTAGAAAATGCACATAACAACTTACGAAATGTACATAACAACTTACGAAATACACATAACAACTTAGATAATGCACATAACAACTTAGAATATGCACAAGACGACTTAAAAAATGCACATAACAACTTACGAAATGCACATAACAACTTGGAAAATACACATAACAACTTAGAAAATGCACAAGACAACTTAAAAAAATGCACATAACAACTTACGAAATGCACATAACAACTTAGAAAATACACAAGACAACTTAAAAAGTGCACATAACAACTTAGAATATACACAAGACAACTTAACAAATGCACATAACAACTTAGGAAATACACATAACAACTTAGAAAATGCACAAGACAACTTAACAAATGCACATAACAACTTAGGAAATGTATATAACAACTTACGAAATGCACATGACAACTTAGAAAATGTACATAACAACTTACGAAATGTATATAACAACTTACGAAATGCACATGACAACTTAGAAAATGTATATAACAACTTAGAAAATGCACCCAACGACTTTTAGTTTGTACAAGACAACTTACAAAATGCACATAACAACTTACGAAATTCACATCACAACTTAGAAAATGCACATAACAACTTAAAAAATGCACAAGACGACTTACAAAGCGTACTGCCGAGGCTTTCTATATGGGATTCGAACCGCGGTGAGTGGCGAGAAGGTTTACAAAGCAACGTTGTTAACCCCTCGATCACCGAGGCAAAACTATAGTATGAAATAAGATAACTTGAATTGTAATTTAGTTCACATATATCGTAACATGACAAATGTCATGTTATCAAACTATGTCCGTACCTCGATGGTCAAGGTTATCAGTTCATGTCAATTTAGATGTTATGTCATGCTCGCTCCCGCTTCTTAAATAGTTAATAGATTAAGACAACAAGAGTTTAACTTACACATATTGATATCTCGTGTCACGTACTACAAGTAATTTAAAACGAACAACGTGAAATTGGAGATTATTGTTAAATGACAGTTTCACATTCTTAAATCACGCAATATTTACGTTAGAAGTTGAACACCTCTTGTACAATCGTGTCTGTATCTCTGTATCTAAAAGTTATGGTCGTACTATATTTGATATCAATGTCACACTGTATGCATGCTTAGGATATTGTTAAAGGCAGCTCGGTACATTTGCATAGATTAAGATTACTTACAATATATAAAGACAGAGAATATGGGTTTGAGTGCGTCCGTGCATGCATTCGTAAAAGCGCGCTTGAGTGTGTGTGTCTTTTATTGTGACACGATTTATAAAGTTCATAAGATTCATGATCATGATCACTTTCATACAATATTTATTAAACGTGTTAGAAGGTTTATCAAAAGATGTTATGATCCTTTAATTAACAACGTACTGCAAGTTTATTGGTTTAATAAATACTGAAAAGGTGATCCCTTGGTAGCAACAAAATCAAACAAGAGAGAAAAGTAGCAGGTTTGGTTTTATTGAGTCTCTTCATGAGAGGTAATTATAAAATGTAACACCTCTCACGCCTCCTAGCACCGGCTTAAGCGATATTCTACTGTAAACAACTCATAATGGGTTTGATGATCCCAAAGGACCAGTAAATAGACCCAACTGATTTGTAGTCGGGGCGACTTTTTACGGCCGCCAGACAGCACTAAACAAACGCTAGTGTGAATGTGAATACCGAAAAGGGGATCCATTGGAAGCAACAAACACAAACAATAGAGATAAGTAGCAGATTCGGTTTTATTGAGTCTGTTCTTGAGATGTAATTATAAGAGGCAACACCTTTCATGCCTCCTAGCACCGGCTTAAGCGATATTCTACTTTAAAGCAACACAGAATGGGCTTGATGATCCCAAAGGACCAGTAAATAATAACGATTTCCTTTGTGTGTGCAATAACCCGACATATTGTGTAGCCTAACATGACTTCTACCTAAATCTTGCAAGAGCTTAGTGACCTAGTTTAGATAATGTGTTGTACTGGAAGTTATGTGATGCGTCGATTCCGTTGTTGTAAATTTATTAAGCCTATCGTCTGAGTAATTTATGCTGGTCATCATGCTGGGGTTGTGTCTTTCTGGCTTGCACATCCACTATTGGTAGTAGGACAACCGCTAGTCCAGCATGCGCTATGGGTTGATTGGGGACCACCTGTCAACTTACATGGCCTCTGCTTGGGAGACTACTCTATGTAACTCACGTTTCTACTAATGAGGCAGACTGACGGCTGACAAACTCCGTTTCACACATAGGTTGAAAGAGACAGTATTACGATCTGACGCCTCTTACGTTAAAGATAAACAATTCATGGGATCCAGTAGTCATAGAAGAAAATAGTCGGAGCCTCCGTGGCCAAGTGGTGTGACTCTGACACAACTTTCAATCGGGAAGTGCTTTCGGATCTTAGTCGTAGTAGAAAACTTGTTGGTATTTAAAAAAATGTGTCAGTTGCTTAGGAGATTGGAGGGTTGAATACTGGTTACAACCCATGAAATGTGGGTGGTCTTTCATCCGCCACAATAAACTGACCTCCCCATGATCTTCAATATGAAGGATGGAAGTATCCTGCTGATAAACAGATAAACCATCGATCCATTCTTGTTGCTAAGCTATGATTTCGTCGATCTGTTATAGATTTGAGAGTCGATAGACCTCATCTTCTTCTCAAGCTTGATGACTATTTTCCGTATAGTCGAAGTAATTTTCCCTGGTTCACAGAAGCGGCCAGTTCGATACCTTTTCCAAACTATGCATTGCCTTGATGGATGGAGGGGAGGACACCGATCTCTGTCACAGCGCTGGGCGACAAGCCCATTACTGTGCATACCTTCTACCTTGCACGGATCGGTATCCTCAGTCCAACTAGAGGCAATTTGGATGCCATTTTGTGACCCAGTCTTATGACCGGACAGATTACGGACCCTATGATAACGTCTACCTTAATCTTAAGGCACGATAACGTTTAATGTTTGTCTTAAACCCTGACTTGTAACCATAATGCTTTGTTCACTTGTTGTTCTGTTTTCTGCCAAGTTAATGAGTACTGACATTGTGGTGCATTTCTTTTGATGGTTTTAATCATATATACATGATCATCTATTTGTTAAACTTACATTGCCTATTGATGTTTGTAGCACCGCTAAATGTGAAAATTCCGCTAAATGTAAAAGCTTCCGCTAAATGTTAAAAATCTTACGCTAAATGTAAAAAAACTTCCTCTAAATGTAAAAACTTCCGCTAAATGTAAAAAACTACTAAACGCTAAATGTAATAAATTTTAACATATAGCGTTTAGTGGAATCCGTTAACCGCTAAATGTTAAAAGTCACTAAAGTTGTCTGAAATATGTGATGGCATGAACAGTGCTGTTTCTATAAAAGAAACATTATTAAAATACGTTTCATTTTCGGAAGCAGTTTGTTTGCATATATACGCCTGTGCATATATCAGTTTTTACAGGCAACACTTTAACTTTGGGAACATGTTGTATCTTTAGCTTATTTGCTCAAATGATGGAACTCGAATCATAAATGTGAGTCCATGATTTTATAACTTACTGTACATTTGTATCCACTTTTTTTTTCCAATAAAGCCTACATATACACTACTTAGCCTATTTTCTTAAACATGATAAGGATTACTTGTTATGCACTACCACCGAATGGTGAGGGACATATAGTGTTGGCCATGTCCGTTTGTCAGTCCGAGTGCATCTATCTCCTACACTTTTCAACCGATTGTTTCGAAATTGTACAGGATACTTGCCTATGATGTGCATATCACACTGCCAAATTCGATCATGTATGATCAGAGTTAATGCCCTTTTTCGTTAAACTTTACGTTATAAGATCTTGTGCGTCTATCTTCTACTACAGTTTTCAAGTGATTGTTTCAAAACATAATGTTTACCTATGATATGAAGATGTGCATATCGATTCGGTGCCAAATTCGATTATGTATTATCAGAGGTATGGCCCTTTTTCCAACAAATGTTACGTTATAATATCTTGTGCGTCTATGGCCTGTTTTCAACTGATTGTTTCGAAGATACTTAACTATGCTGTTAAGATGTGCGTATATCGAGTCGGCGCAAAATATAACTTTACGTTTGTATAATCCGAGGTATGGCCCTTTTTTTCGTAAGGTTTATGGTATATTTTTATTTCCTCCTACTGTTTTCCACTGATTGTTTTTAAACTTTACAGAACATTACTTATGATGTCAAAATGTGCATATCGTTCGTCGCCAAAATCGACCTTTTATCATGGCTCCTTTTTTGTCTAATGTTATACTGACCGTTGCCACTGACCGTTCCAAGGCGGTAGCCCTATTGTCAACCCTTTTGTGTTTGTGATGTCGTTTGCATTTTTTATTACTTTTGTCTTTTCGTTTGTCTGTTTGCGTGTATGTTTTTGTGTTTTGTGGTTGACTGTCGTCCTTGAATGCTGCTTTCCATGTCCGATATTTTTACCCTTTTTTGTTTTTCTATAATATCATTTGCGTCTCATCCTACATATTTCAATTGATTGTTCCGAAACTTAACAGGATGCTTACCTATGATGTCAAGATGGGCATATCGATTCGGCTCCAAAAGCAACATTGTATTGCTGGAGTTACGGCCATTTCTTCGTTAGAATTTTATGTTTCCTATTGATTGTTTTCATTGTGTGGGAGGTGGGGGTTGGAGGTGGGGGGTAGGGGGCGGGGGATTTATGGGTGTATCCGTTTCTCAGGAATACAGTTCTAGTTTATCTAGTTTGTTAAATATTGAATACAACTTCGCAAGCGACCTTTTCGAACAGTATATACATTTTACCAGTGAATTCTACAGTTGTAGCACCGCTAAATGTGAAAATTCCGCTAAATGTAAAAACTTCCGCTAAATGTTAAAAAAAATCCGCTAAATGTAACAGAAAACAGCAGCAGTAACAGCAGCATCAGTTTGTCTTTATGGCTTACTTTGATAACAACGTCATCGAGTCGATTAAAACAGCATTGTTCATACCCTTACATAAATCAGGCAACTTTAGTGACTTTTAACATTTAGCTGTTAACGGATTCCACTCAACGCTAAATGTTAAAATTTATAACATTTAGCTGTTAGTATTTTTTTTACATTTAGAGGAAGTTTTTTTACATTTAGCGGAAGATTTTTAACATTTAGTGGAAGTTTTTACATTTAGCGGAATTTTCACATTTAGCGGTGCTACAATGTTGTCTGATTCAAGATAAACTGGTGGAGATTTCTTTATTTACACTGTCCCATTTTATTGGGATGGCAATAGAGTAACAGTGAGCTTTGGTTCACCATAGGATCTGGGTTTTGTCAAGTGAAGTCTGGTGAAATCCTAATATTTTGAAATAATAAAAACATCGCTCTCCGTATGCGTTGTTGTTATCATTTTTCAATGATATAAAGTTCAATAAATGTTTACGTCACTCGTACAAAAAATATTCATCAAAGTGTAAACGCCCAATATATATTCATACTAACTATCAAATTATAATTGCAAATACGGTCACGGTGTTACAGATCAAACGTGATCATGATTATATTATATGTATACATGACACACCGAGACCTTATTTATAACACGAGTACATACTTATACACTTGGTGTTTTCTTTATACGAGTTGGCACCAATAGCTCTTCCAGATCGTCTTCAGTCCTTTAAATAGCTAAAGAAAAGCATGTTAAGACAATGAGAGCAGGTGTGACTAATCCCAACTTCCTTCTTACATACTGGGAGCGACCCTATATAACATAATTAATACTGAGTTGCAGTTCTTTCTGAATCATAATACAAACAAAAACATCCGATTAGAATGAATGAATGAATGAATGAATGAATGGTGTTTTACGACACGTCGACACAAAAATAGGTCATATTGATTAATTAGTGTAATATTTACAAAGATAAAACTATTAAAAAATAAGGGATGATATGGTAGTAATATAAACTATATATGTAACTCAACAAATGCCCGTCAACGGGTATAAACAAGTAAATATATATAAGAACACATTTTAATGATTTATATAGTCTGATTTCTTTAGGAAATCTAAAACAAAGACTAAACTCTTAGACAGTATCAAATAACTATTTCATAGTATTAACATTGTAGTACCTTTTACGTATAGGATCAAAGTCTACACATTCCAACAAGATGTATTCGACCGTTAACGTTAACATTCTGGTAATTGCTCAGCTTGTAATAAATATGAATGAGTATAACGTGTATGCCCTATCCTGCACCGGGCTAGGACAACTTCTTTTCGACGAATGGGTCTACTAGAAGAACGCCATTCTCCAAGTAACGGTTTAATTAAATGCAGTTTGAAAAATCCCAAACGGCTTTCCAAGAGTTACGAATAAATGTGTTAATACAACTTTTAAAATCAGTATAAGGTAATTTAGCATTAGAAATATGTAAACCTAATGCTGCTTTATCACATCCGATTAGAATATCTACAAACGGATTTAAGCAATTCATATATGACCAAATATATCCTGTTCGGAAATAAATCACGGGACGACCGGATTCGGAGCTGATTCATGCTTTATAGTACTCACGAATGACACCACTCCGATAACAGTGCTATTGCATATATAAGTACGATTGTTATATGCGTATTCATTATCTCTGGATATATTTACAAGTTATACTTTAGTTTTTGTTGTTTAGTTAAGCTTAATAATAGTATTAAAAGAATAATTTCGTAACTAAAGGCTAACTGGCTAAAAGTACACAATGTTGCGGATAAGTTTACACTGGATATTAGCGATAAGTTTTTATTTCCAGTGTATTAATGGTAAGAATATACGACTAAATAAATGTAAGGTACGGTTAAAACAATTACAGCTGTTAACATGTTTTTGTACTACTGCTACCACCAACACAATCACCACCACCACAACCACCACCACTATAACTACTAATGCTACTACTACTAATAATAATAATAATAATACTGCTACTGCTACTCCTACTGCTGCTGCTGCTTATGCTGCTGCTGATGCTGCTGCTAAAGCTGCTGCTACTACTACTGCTACTACTACTACTACTACTACTACTACTACTACTACTACTGTAACTGCTTTTACTGCTCTTTGTGCTGCAATAACTCAGGTTATTATTTTTACCGGGGTAATTTCTTTAATGAAACGTTTATCATTTTAACGAAGCTTTTGAAGACCAAAGCAACATTAATTTGAACGTGTGAAAAATAGCAAAAACTATTTCTGTCTGTTGACTACATTCTTATTTTTTTTGTTTTGTATTTCAGCTGATGGTACTTACAAACGAGTATGTTATTATTGCAATTGGTCGCAATATCGCACCGGTATCGGTAAATTCCTGCCGGGAAATATTCAGCCCAACCTTTGTACGCATCTCATTTATGCGTTCGCAAAGGTAGAGGGAAATGTGATGAAAATGGTGGAATGGAACGACGATAAGTTGTAAGTTCTGCTTGCTATAAACAATTTCATTAACAAAAGTCCAGGCAACGTTTGGACATGTTAGTTTGCTATCTATACTTATTCGACTTTGTTTTATTATAAATGCAGCTGATAACATTGTTTATTAATATTTGTCTGTGATTTGTATAGAAATACTGGGAATAGAAAAGCTATATCTACTCGTTTGCTCTACTGCGAAATATCTCCCAGTGGGAGTTATTTCGCAGTACGGGACATTGCTCGGCCTTTTTCGTCTGTGGCGGAAACGCCAAATGACGTTCCGATTTTTTGACGGACGTCGTCGTCAGATTCCGCCACTAAGAAATACCGAATACGGAAATTAACGAAGAGGTCCGGTTCCATTTGTTTTGTTTGTATGACGTAACGTCGTCTTGGCGTTCTAGTGCAAACTGGTGTAAAACGGCATATGTATCACTGCGCACTAAGAACGAAGGAATGAAAGAAAAATAACAAACATACATGTTTTTTCCTTTTAAATCATCACAAAATTTGTAATATATAGTTTAATAATCAGTGTTTTTGAGATACCGGAAATATTTCCCTCGGGAGAGAAATTATTTCCGGTATCTCAAACATGTCAAAAACACTGGTAATTAAACTATATATACTCATTATAATTTTAAAGTTTAATCACATCTTTTAAAAACAAACTTATTTTCTCGAGAAAGTACCAAAGACAATAAGAATGATAGCTGAATTTGAGTAGCAATATTTGCTACATACTTCCCTAAAACAGACTGTTGTTACAGGTACAAAGAATTTAATGATCTAAAGCGATCCCATCCTGACTTGCGGACTCTGATAGCGGTGGGCGGGTGGAACGCCCGCAGTGAGAGCTTTACCAAAATGGTAGCCACAAAAGGGAACAGAAACACTTTTATTAGTTCAGTCATTGAATGGCTGCGGCGTTATGGGTTTGACGGTCTGGACCTAGATTGGGAGTATCCGGCAGCAAGAGGAGGCTCACCGCAAGACAAAGGCAACTATGTCAAATTGCTCAAAGTAAGAAAATGATGCGTATTTAGCATACTTATAAAGTGGCATTGCACTTTATTTAACCTCGGTAATTTTTTTTAATCATTTTATTATACCAGCTATGGCTTTTTCGTTAATTACCCTGTCATTTTTAATATATTTATATTGTCTTGTCATATTTCAAGCATGAATATTTCACATACAGTTGGTGTTTGTTTGAAGCTATTAAATTGTGCAATAAGTGTAATGATAATTGCTATAAACATTTGCTCCTGATGGTAAGGGTTAATGGTTTATTCAATGACCTATGTCGATAATACTGAAATGTTGCAATATTTTAAAATACGTTTTAATTAAAAATAAAATTCTAAATAACTCGGAAAAAGGAGAAAGATTATGAAAAAAGGCGGTTTTTTTCCTGCAGAAATGTTTTGCTTATCTTAAATGATATTGGGAATGTTTTTACGTACATACAATGATATGCTTTGCATTAAATGACGTTTTATCAATATGCTATGTATGGGTAAGGGGAATGATAACGGCATCAATCCTAAATGTCCGCTTGCAGTTATATTTCTGTGTATTGTTTAAGTGGTCTTGAATATTTTATGTGACAGTTGTGGTAGGCACGCTTTTCTTAGTTTGTCAGTGCTGTTTTAAATAAAAGAAGATATAACAGTCGAACAGAAAATGTAACATTTAAGGACCACAGTCAACCAAAAGCACAAACATAAACGGGTTGACAATAGGGCTACCCACATGGAACGGTCAGTGGCAAAAAGTGCCACTGGGTGTTTAAACCAGGTTCTAGAATGCGCCAAACCGCACTCTTACCATATTGTCATCCCAATAAAACGGGACAGTGTAAAGAAAGATATCCCACCAGATAAATACCCTAACAAACAATGCAACATTAATAGGCAGTATACGTATAACACATAAATAACCATGTATATGTGAATATTAAAACCAAAAGCCTAGAAAGCCATAAAGCAAGTACTCAGTGACTTTGCAGAAACCAGAGCAACAAGAGAACAAACTAGGGTAAGACAAGACAGTATTTAAGACAAGCATCAGACGCTACCGTCCTTCGGGGATTTAGGTAGACGTCATCATAGGGTCCACAATCTGTCCTGTCATCCCACAGTCAAATAGGAAGCATAGTGGCGAACAAGTTTAATAAAGATTATGTGATAATAATTATGGTCAAGGATCTTACGAAGTTTGTAAATCACATAAGCATTAGTTTCAGAGTATTGGATTCGTGTGCTTAAATCATTAATGTCAATACATTCATACAATACTACTGATAGAATGCAGATGGTACCATAACTCATAGTTAATTTGTCTTTAATGTAAGACACTGTGTGGTTCCCGGGCAAGAATAGGACCTCTTCTTACGCAGGCAGAGGGGTAGAATCACCCACACCCCGAATTCATGTTCAGTGTGCCATATTGTTTCATGTTTATTAAATAAAAGTCTTCATCATCCTCATCCCTGTATTGTTTCAAGTGCTACTTGAGTGATTGCAGAAAACAATGTCCTAGCTCCAGTGATAAAAGGTGTTTGTACAACATAACTTGCAGCAACGTTGTAGTTCGGCAGTTGAGAAGCTTCTATGCCACTTCTGCATACGTTTATCTCAATGTAAATGGAAGATAAGGCTGGAATGTTCATTCCTGTTGGAGCCTTATAACCCTGTTGTGTTGGTGCGCCGGAAAAACACAATTCAGAGTAACATTTTAATGTAAAAATGAACCGATACAGTGTAAATATTGCTGATATTCGTTTGCAATGTACACAAATAGAAAACAAACATCGTTAATATGGTCGTAATCATTTTATGATAAATATTTATGGAATGATACAATTCGACTGCAATATGGATGACATACTTTAGTATCCACTATTTCATAAAATGTTCACAATCTAAATTTGGAAGAAAGCATGATTAAAAATGACAAAATCCTAAAGTAACAAAATGTACACGGAAAATATTTTTTTGATTTTTTTTTTAAAATATGACTCATCTTAGCCTTGTTTTGGCTTTGGAATACAATGCATGCATATACTTTGACCAGATCATGTGAATAGAAATATGAATGCAAATCTAAATTAATTGTTTTAGGATTTAATTATAAAATAGTTATAAACATAGCTTTAATTTTAGCCTTACTACTATATATCCCTGGTGTATGATTTGATAATAATAAATACTGATAAAAGCGATCCTTTGGGAGCAACAAACACAGCTAAGAGAATACAGCAGCCCACTCGGTTGTATTGAGTCTGTTCATGAGAAGTAATGTATGAAGCAAAACCTCTCACGCCCCCTAGCACTGGATTAAGCGGTATTCTACTTCAACGCCACCTATATTGATCTCGTTGGCCCCAAAGGACCAGTAAAAATAACACTACTGATTCGTAGAACGGGGAGACTGTTACAGCCGCCACACTGCACTAAACGAACGCTAGTGTGAATGTTAATAAATACTGATAAAGGTTAAATCTAAGATCGAATGTCTTTTTCACAAAGTTGTCGATTATTTCTAACAATTCAACTGCATACATATTTATACAAAAAAAGAGTCGCAAAGACGACACAGTTTAAACAATTGCTGTATATTATTATTATTTATTTATAGGAGCTTGCTAAAGCTTTCAAACGAGAGGCTTCGACAACAGGACGTGAACGTTTTCTCCTTACAGCTGCAGTCCCAGCGGGCAAGCAAACAATCGACAACGGATTTAATGTCAGAGAAGTTGCAAGGCAAGTTATGTGTTGATTGTAATGTTAAAAGAAGAATAAATATTTTCCTTGGATGCCATATGCTTATAGCGGTTCAAGGCCATCATGTCGATAATTCAAATAAATGCACATAATTGACAAAACATATTCAACACATCCATACACACGCACCAGGTGTTATTATGAAAGTACATACAAACACCGAACAGGAAATGTAGCATTCACATTACGTAGTAAACCAAAATCATGCATTCAAAACAAATAAGAATTACATAAAATATATAATTATTTAGAAGTAAAATACGGGTCATCAAAAACATAACAATTATTGACAACAGGTAAGCCTTGCAACGATCTGTGGTAGGAACCAGTCTCTGGGGTGCACCCAAACCCCGCTCATATCCTATTGTCAGCTCAGTTAAACGTCACAATTTAAATAAGAACATCCCCGCCATGCTTTATCCTCTAACAAGGCAACGATAATAAGCAATATAAGCAAACAAAAAAAATGAGAATGTATATATGAATATAAAATAATATAAAAACACGCTGATAGATTCACGCAACTGCTATTGTATAAATAATATACATGCATGATTGAAAAACAATACACGGGAACCTAAATGTCAAACGAACTACATGCAAGTTGGTTAAGATGATCTCTTTCTAGTTAAGTGTATATTAAGTAAGTTAAGCGATTGACTTTCATAATTATGAGCAGGTATAATACAGTAGAACCAAACATTATTTATTCGAAGCTTTTGTCGTTAATGGTAAAGTCACATGTGTCGATATACTAAAATCATCAGAGTTTCGCTATGTCGTCGACGATAATATGTTCTTAATGAATTAACTAGCCTTTATTAGTATTAGTATTACTATAAGTAGTAGTAGTAGCAGCAGCACTAGTTGTAGTATTAGTAGTAGTAGTAGAAGTAGTAGTAGTAGTAGTAGTAGTAGTAGAAGTAGTAGAAGTAGTAGTAGTAGTAGTAGTAGTAGAAGTAGTAGTAGTAGTAGTAGTAGTAGTAGTAGTAGTAGTAGTAGTAGTAGAAGTAGTAGTAGTAGTAGTAGTAGTAGTAGTAGTAATAGTAGTAGTAGTAGTAGTAGTGGCAGCAGCACTAGTTGTAGTAGTAGTAGTAGTAGTAGAAGTAGTAGTAGTAGTAGTAGTTACAGTTGTAGTAGAAGTACTAGTGGTAGTGGTAGTAGTAGTAGTAGTAGTAGTAGTAGATGTAGTAGTAGTAGTAGTAGTCATAGTAGTAGTAGTAGTAGTAGATGTAGTAGTAGTAGTAGTAGTCATAGTAGTAGTAGTAGTAGTAGTAGTAGTAGTAGTACAAGTATTAGTGGTGGAAGTAGTAGTAGTAGTAGTAGTAGTAGTAGTAGTAGAAGTAATTATTATTATCATTATTTAATACGTAGTCCGTAATTAATGGTATTAACTAATCAACTGATTGCAAATAGATACCTGGATTTCATCAATCTGATG
The DNA here is from genome assembly GCA_037043455.1 of Cyrtodaria siliqua. NCBI lineage: Eukaryota > Metazoa > Mollusca > Bivalvia > Adapedonta > Hiatellidae > Cyrtodaria > Cyrtodaria siliqua. The sequence goes on along the minus strand of JAWPHD010000275.1, from coordinate 336,624 downwards.
ACGTACGATTTGCATGGAGCCTGGGAGCAGACCACTGGGATGAACTCTCCACTGTATCCGCGAACGTCGGAAACGGGAGCTGCCAGACAGCTTAATATGGTAAGTTTTATAACTGCATACTGTACTTATGTTAACGGATATACTCTACTTATGTTAACGGTTTCTTCGGCAACGCACTATTATGACAAATATTTAACAATATATATACCAATAGCTATAGAGAGTGGTTCATGCAATCCTTATGATGCAATATTGTCGACTGTAAACGCAGTTAGTTAAAGCACACATTTTCAAAAAACAAAAATATGTGAATTGAATAAATGTATGCAAAATGTAATCTAATATTCTCCATATCGTTGGTACTTAATTCAGAGTGCATTACTAACGTTTTCTAGTGGGGGGGGGGGGGGGGGGGGGGGGGGGGGGGGTGGGGGGGGGGGTTATTAAATACAATTCATCGCTAATAATACAAATGCTGTCAGTGTAAACCAGCTTGGTGCTTGCCGATGCCATGTCATTCATTAATAATCTTCCCTTTCATTTGCACGCTATGTCAGCAATGGGCGGCAAACTACTGGGTGAGCCAAGGAGCACCAAAGCAGAAACTCATCATCGGGATGGCTTCGTACGGACGGACGTTTACGTTGGCTGACTCAAGTAAATTTAGCGTAGGTGCAAGTGCGACAGGTCCCGGTAAAGCTGGAAAATATACTAGAGAAAATGGGTTCATGGCTTATTATGAGGTAAGATATTAATGCAGATAGATAAGCTTACTATATATGCGTTTGTGTGGCTTCTACAAGACTAATGATTAATTATCATGCATATAGTCACCCACATTAACCAGAGGGGACTTTATGTTTATCTCCTTCCCCGAACGTTTGTCCATCCGTCTGTCCTTAATACTTTATTGTGAATTAACACTTAGATGTTTTTTTATTGATTTCTTACAGATGTATTAAGGTTCATGACGGGATTGTGCACGTGTAAAACAAATTTTCTTTCCATATTAAAACTGGATATTGCGATTGTGGATTTACGCCTAGAGTCTTTTTTAGGAATGTTTACCTGTGTGTTAATGGAAATGTAGGGATTATGCAGGTGTAAAAATCCAATCACATCCAATATGGACGCCTGGTGGCTATTTTTTGTTTCATATATTACTGGATACTTCGATTGAGAATTATCGCATCAAGATATTTGTTTTAATTGCGTAGGTGTTTAAGGGCAATGAGGGGATTATGCATGTGGAATGTTTAGATATGTGTCTTTAAGGACATCGAGAGGTTCACGCATGTGCACATTTTAAATAGGTGTAACATCGGCAGGGACTCATAATTAGCAGAATTTGCTTGTGATTTTATAAACGAAAGGTTAATTTTGACTTCTATAGGCGATGGTATAGGGCAACGGAAGTTATACATAAACCATACATGACTATGAACAAACTAAATAATTTAACAGATCAGTATGCAAGATAATTTTATTTCATTTTGCAGGATATTATTATAACTTGAAGCTTATACGTAGCCATCTTTGCTGTTGCTTTTTAATATGTTTATACATATTTATTCACCACATATCAAAGGAAACAAACTATATAATTTCGGGAGAGGTCTTACATAGGCCTTGTCTGTTGTCCATTACTATTCATTACTTAAAATATAATAATAATAATAATAATAAAATTTTGTTTAAATTATGTCAACACGTACTTATAACGAATTAATGTTTGCCTTCAAAACTGAATTGAAACAGATATGTGGAATGGAAGAGACGGAAACAGGAAGTGTGTACTGGGATGATGAACAGCATGTCCCATACTACGTAAATGGCAAGCTGTGGGTCGGATACGATAACGTCAAGAGCATTTATGAAAAGGTAATTACTATGTAATATTATAAGTGTTAATTAATTCTAATGATATCCGACATTCAAATAAGTAGATAGTAGTTCTGTAAACACGTTTCTCACACGCCATGCCCCTTACAGCGATGAGTTTAATAACCTTTACTAACATATAATATGAAGGTTACACACTTCTGAGACAACAAACTGTTAAAGAAAGGAACTAAACATGTGTTGTTGAGTATTGGTGATATGATTTAAGAATTAAATGAACATTACTTTCTGATGTGAGACAACATAGTATGTTGTTTAACCGTAGATGTTTCATTTAACAGCTAGCTAAGCCATGATTATTGTTATAATATCAATTACGAATAGTTAATAGTACATATAGGTCACTTTATATAAGAATACATGCATACGTTTATTTTCTTGCATACCGGATAAGGTTATCCGCTTTTAACATGCGTGATGGAAAGCCTGATCTTACACATGGGGGAAGATAAAAGTTGCGCATTGATATCAACAGCGACAGTTGCATGGCGTCATAGTGTAAACAAACATGGCAAACGTCAGTAGTTGGTGACGTCTACGCGCAGAATGTAAATGATATGCAAGAACAATAACCAATCATGGGAATCAGATAGGGAAATCCTAACCCTCGGTATATTGTCCCCGATCTTCGCCGGATACCCATGAACGATTATTATAATATACCGCATAATTTCCATTATGATTTATATAGACGTGAGAGAGAGGATACTGAGGAATTAGAGATCATCTTTTTCTTACTATCGAACAGAATACTCTGGCTCTGTTCTATGATTTTATATGTTAAGTGTATATACTCCATATTGGTGAAAGATCACCATCCGGAGCATAGGGTTTAAATGAATAAAGTCATACGTATTATTAACTCATAAACAGACTCTATTAAACCTACTTTTCTCATCTTGTTTGTTTCTTCCAAGGGATCCCCTTTTCAGTATGTATACATACGTATTGGGGGTAGCCGATAAGGACGTAATTTAACTGATTCAGTGAAATTACGTTTCTGTACTAGTAGCCAATACACATTTATTTTCACATCAGGCCGTATGGGTCAGAGAAGAAGGCTTTGGTGGTGCCATGGTATGGTCGTTGGAGTCGGATGACTTTAACAAAGTGTGCACATCATCTAGTAGGAAATATCCCCTTCTTTCTACAATCTACGATGTATTGAACTCAGGGAAGATACCCACGACACAGACACCAAAGACGACGAAGTCTACAAAGACAACAAGAACCACGAAGACGACAACTAGTACAACACACTCTCCAGCTCACGGTAGGGCCATATTGTTGTTTAGTTTTAGTTTAAACTTATTTATTTTACATCGATTGTAATTAAAGCTCTCTGAACTTATTTTAATTACTCTCGATGTCTTCCTGGATAGAACCGGTACTAAGCAAATGCAGATAACAATTCTTGCTCAGGGACACAACGCATATGGTCAGGACGGGAAATGAGCCCACGACTTTTCGATCATGGGTCCAACGCACTACCACTAGACCGCAGTGCTTCACAATTGTGTTGTTAATTTATCACACCAGCCTTTCGCTTTAAACAGAAGATTATTGAAATTATTGGGAAAGACAGAAAAGGGAAACAGGCTCTGACAGTTTGAAACGAATCAGAATAATTTTTCAATATCAGTAACGTGTTTTGCGTTCTACAATAACGACTCAACGGTTAAGGTCATAGTTTGGGTTAAGATTTGGTTTTGGGTTTAATTATCAATTTATATGCATATGTAGTAACTATTCTCTCCCAGTTTTACCGCATTACGAACAAATAAAGTAAACGTGATACACATATGTCTATCACGCGTATTTTGTAACAAAGTCAACATTTGTTGAGCTTGGATCGTATAGTATATCAGTTGCCTCGGCAGAATTAAGGAAACATGTTTTGAATGGCATATCAAATAAAATCATGTCACGCTTACTGACAACTGTAAACGGGAAATGCACTTGAACGAAGGAAATCGCATGTAGAAATGATAATAAAAAAAAGCCGGAGTGGTCTCCATACAAAGGTACCTGCCTCGGTTAAATTTCAATAGCTATACAATACCTGAACCATGTACATTATCTTCTTATATGCAGAAGTAGATATAAAAGTCAAACAAGAAAAGAAGTGGCATTCACGTACCAAAGTTACCATAAACAAAGATTGACACCAGAGTTACCGCATTGGAACTGTCAGTGGCAAAAAAGGCCGCTGGGAGTTCAAACCCGTTTCTATGGTGCCCCAAACGTCATTCTTTACCTTATAACCTACTATTCCTTTTATCTGATTAAGATATTTTTCGCATCTTTATTTCAGAATTTAGCTGCAAAGATCGTCGTGATGGATTCTATGCAGATCCCTTGACAAAGACAAAGTTTTACAGATGCGTCAATGGTCAAGCGTATCATTTCGATTGTCCGGCTGGACTGATATATAACCCCGTGCTAGGTATTTGTGATTGGCCACCCAGCCGATCATAAGACAATTAGTGCCATAATTATGCATATTTGGCATATAACCAACGTACGATCAAATGTTTAAATCACATCTATTATACAAACCTTCTGAAAATGATATAATTGGCACTTTGTCTTACAGTTTAAACACAAACACAATACTTATAACTTATACAACGTACCGTGCTTTGTTGTTAAGTTTGACACTGTGGTTTCAACATATAGTGGAAGGGAATACGAGTTTCGCTCAGCTGGTAGTGGAACACAATACTTATATCTTATTGCATACGCATTTACAAGCTCCGTTTACTTTCAAAGAAACAGGAAACGTCAATATTTGCCCATATTGACGTGTAGTAAAGTCATATTGGGTGTGTAATGTATACTCGTTCGTGATTGGTGCCCTTTTCTGTTCATGTTAAAGAAAGTATGTCACGTGATGTAAACAATGTTGATTTCATTGTGAAAATTCCTATTATGTAATGACAATATGTTTGTTTAAATGTTTTTGATGAACATTAAATGTTACAACCTATTTTATTCTATCTAATTTAAAAATGCGTATGCGATAAAAAGGTTATTGGATTTATATTGGGATATATGCACTCCTTCTTTTGCGCATAAATATTGCGCTCCGAAAGTCGCGCAATATTAATACGCAAAATAACTCCTGCATATATCCGAATACAAATATAATAACCTATAATTATACCACGTATCGAGCTTTGGTGTAAAGTGTGACACTGTGGTTTCTGCATACGGTGTATAGGAATGCGAGTCTCGATGAGATGGTAGTAGAATTTGAAATATATGCATTTGACTATATGTGCAATGGACACTATACATGTATAATACGCTTTATTGCATACGCATTTACAAGCTACGTTTATTTTCAAAGTAACAGGAAACGTCAATATTCTCTCATATTGACGTTTAGTAAAGTCATATCGGGTGTGTAATGTATACTCGTTCGTGATTGGTGCACTTTTCTGTTCATTTCAAAGAAAGTAATGTAAAAAGATGTCACGTGATGTAAAAAGATGTCGATTTCATTGTGAAAATTCCGACGACGTAATGACAATATGTTTGTTTCAGATGAAAATTAAATGTTAAAATCTATTGTTTTATTATAATTATTCGATTATACATTTTAAATGCGTATGCAATAAAAAGGTTATTAAATGTTGTATTGAGATATATGCACTCGTTCTTCTGCATATGCATACTGCGCTCCTAAAGTCGCGCAATATTGTTACGCAGAAGAACTCGTGCTTATATCACAAAAAAAATATAATAACCTATAAATATTGAAGTGTGTGGACGGTGTAGTGAGGCAGAACGACCCTGGCTTATTTTTCTACGGAGAATAATAAATATTTACCGACAAAGGTTTCCTTTTTCTACCGTAGAAACCTTTTCATTAATTACACTTCTATTACTTCATTCACTTGTTAATAGACACACGTAAATTGTTTATCTCTTTTTAACATCTTTTTGTTTTTCCTCAAGATTTTTGTTTAAATTATACTTTATTTATTAAATATTTTGTTGTTTGTTTTCGTGTATTTAACGCCATCATAGTATAGGATAAACATTCAGTGTTTAGTACCAACAAGGAGTCGATGACAGGTAGGTATCTTTGAGAGGCAAGCATTGTGCAGCCTCATATGTCGCAAAAGCAGTTTTTTTACAAATTTGTGAAAATTGCGTACGCATTCTTCACAAATCGCAAATAATAAAATGTGAAATTTCCGGAAGTGCGTCATAATGAAACGCATATTTCACAGCTATTATACATGTATAATCTTTACGATAATTCATCTCCCAAACTCATTAAACGAAATAATGATTCCGTAAAAGCAGCTAGTGTCTACAGTATACATTAAGTGATATGACTCTTAAAGAGTTCGTTCGTTCGTTCGTTCGTTTGAAGAATGATTCCGTAAAAGCGGCTAGTTTTTACAGTATACATTAACTGCTATGACCTCTTATGAAGTCTTCGTTATTTTTTTATTTTTTTCGATCGTTCGTTCGTTTCTTTGCTCGCTTGTTTCCATTTACTTGTTCGATTGTTCACTCATTTGTTCGTTTCTTTGTCTTGTCAGTACGATAGGCTTCCTTCCTTCCATCCTAGGATTAATAGATCATCTTGGAAACACTACAGTTTAGATTGAAACCATGACCAATTAACATGAACTCTTGAAACACATGTATTTGATCCGAAGATGTACTAATTCTGGGGTATAATTTTTACTGGTTGTGAGAAATACGGAAGTGCGTCATAATGAACCGAAATTTGTTAAAATTTGCGTGAACAAATGGAGAAAATAACTATTTAAATGTATACAACCAAATTATTACACAAACCATTCTCTGCTTTAATTGAAAAATGGTGTATTAAAATTATAAGAATTTGATCCAACATTAGTCTCCTTCATCCATTTTATCTAATTAGAATGAAATGCAACAATGGAAATTTAGAGATTTTAACTGATCTCGTACACCGATTGCTGAAAACAAAGAAACGGCATGTTAATATACCATAATACTGTTTTAACAATTAGATTATGACTTGCTTTTATAATGGAATCAATACTGTATCAAGGAATGTTTAAACAGCAGTATAAAGCACCGTTCACAATAGTGTAACAGAGCCATGCTTGGAACCATAAACTATAAATCGTCATGATATTCACACTTTTCGAAGAAAAATGGATATACTGTGGTCTGTCCCGTCCTTCCATCCTGAACTCCTCCGTCACTAGTTGAAGGAGAGTATTAGTTGAAGGAGGGTATTAGCTAAAGGAGGATATTAGTTGAAAGAGAGTATTAGTTGAAGGAGAGTATTAGTTGAAGGAGAGTATTGACTGAAGGAGAGTATTAGTTGAAGGAGAGTTTTAGGTGAAGGAGAGTATTAGTTGAAGGAGAGTTTTAGGTGAAGGAGAGTATTAGTTAAAGGAGTGTATACGATGAAGGAGAGTATTAGTTGATGGAGGTTATTAGTTGAAGGAGGGTATTAGCTACAGGATGGTATTAGTTGAAAGAGAGTATTAGTTGAAGGAGAGTATTAGTTGAAGGAGAGTATTAGCTGAAGGAGAGTATTAGTTGAAGGAGGGTATTAGTTGAAAAAGAGTATTAGGTGAAGGAGAGTATTAGTTGAAGGAGAGTATTAGCTGAAAGAGAGTATTAGTTGAAGGAGAGTATTAGTTGAAGGAGGGTATTAGTTGAAGAAGAGTATTAGTTGAAGGAGAGTATTAGTTGAAGGAGAGTAAAAGTTGAAGGAGCGGATTAGTTGAAGGAGAGGATTAGTTGAAGGAGAGGATTAGTTGAAGGAGAGTATTAGCTGAAGGAGAGTATTAGTTGAAGGAGGGTATTTGTTGAAGGAGAGTATTAGGTGAAGGAGAGTATTAGTTGAAGGAGAGTATTAGTTGAAGGAGAGTATTAGCTGAAGGAGAGTATTAGTTGAAGGAGGGTATTAGTTGAAGGAGAGTATAAGCTGAAGGAGAGTATTAGTTGAAGGAGAGTATAAGCTGAAGGAGAATATTAGTTGTTGGAGGTTATTAGTTTAAGGAGGGTATTAGCTTAAGGAGGGTATTAGTTGAAAGAGAGTATTAGTTGAAGGAGAGTATTAGTTGAAGGAGGGTATTAGTTGAAGGAGGGTATTAGTTGAAGTAGAGTATTAGGTAAAGGAGAGTATAAGTTGAAGGAGAGTATTAGCTGAAGGAGAGTATTAGTTGAAGGAGAGTATTAGTTGAAGGAGGGTATTAGTTGAAGAAGAGTATTAGTTGAAGGAGAGTATTAGTTGAAGGAGAGTAAATGTTGAAGGAGAGGATTAGTTGAAGGAGAGGATCAGTTGAAGGAGAGTATTAGTTGAAGGAGGGCATTCACATTTGGTACAGAGGTTGCCTGAGATACCTAGATGACAACGAAGGTTTCGTATCTAGGGTCTGATTCATTGCGGGGTCAGAGGTCAAGTTCAGCATCTCAAATTTACCAATATCAACATTAAACCCTCATGCAATAGTTTTATTGAAATTTCTTGCTATAAGCAATCATATACACATACGGCTTATGCGATTCGATATATCCGTCACCCCAGGGCTGAGGACCTTTTATTCAAATTGGGGTTAGCATGCATTTTTATTGTCTCCTCTTAACCTAAATTCCTCCTACGAGGGTGTTCATATTTAACACAGTGGTTTCCTAGAAGAATACAAACGTTCATAAAACCCTCCGGTTTACGTCCCCATCCGATTCAGAGACTCATTCAAGTAGTTATAGATTATTTCGAGGTCTCGAAAAGATTTTCCTTGAATACTATTTTAAATTGGTTTGACGATATAGCAGGAAATATAAAATATAGAAACGATTTTTGTGAGAATTAACTAGTATATTAATCAATACACATTTGTTTTCATATTGGGCTGCATGGGTCAACAAATTGTTGGTGCCATGACTTGTTTGTTAGATTCGGACGACTTTAACCAAGTGTGCATATTAACTATTAGGAAATGTTCCCCTCTTAGTACAATCTTCGATGTATTGACCTCGAGGAACACGACTACGACAACTACACCATAATATACATATAACAGTATTTTGTATTGTTGTTATACGTTGTTTATTCTGTTGCTTTATTTTGCTTGCGTGTGCGATACTTAGTAAAGTTCACCATTATCTAAAATGATTTTATACACAATAGCCTATCTGGTATACCTAGATGTTCATAGTATAAACTGCATCCACTGCACCCACGTACGTCATCCATTGGATACATAAACGGGAGATACAGTCGCTAAATACTTGAAGAAACAGTTGACAGACGTGCCAATTAACATTATTACTTGTTAACTCATAAAGTTGTCTAAGCTATACATATTAATAGGCTTGGTAAACTTAATGAACCTGAGTTTATTTAAAGGTATTTATTTATCTATGAAAATGCTTTTTGATGAGTGTGTTTGTGTGTTGTTAAGTCCCAAGTAAAACTTCGAACTAAATCCCAACATTATTTTAACTACGCTTGGTACTGAACGAAAGCGGTGGTGGTGTGTGTATAATGTTGTACATTCTTAGTAGAACAACAGTCCTTTCGCCAGTGACCGTTCCATACGGTTCCTCTCTTGTCAAACCCTTTTATGTTTGTGGTGTCGCCTTCTTTGCTTTCTCCTTGTAATTGTCATTTGTTTTGAATGCTTGTTTTTGGTTGATTGTATTCTGTGAACAATGCCGTTCCTGTTCGACTTTTATAGCGACTTGCAAACCAAAACCCGACAGTATCTGAATGTTTTCTGTAACAAAAGCAAACTGTTGTTCGTTAAACAAAATACCAGCTTTTTCTTAAATATTAGTTGTTTTTGGTGGGTGTTTTGTTTCTTTTTTGTATTGTTTGTTTGCGTGTTGTTTTTTTTTGTTTTGTGTTTTTGTGTTTTGTTTTCATTTTTTTTAGTTTTAACAGCGTATTCTGAAAAAAGAGTTATCTTATAGTTTTGAAACTGTTTCTAAGTGTATTATGATCTGAGATCTTATACTCCTGTATCTGTAATCACCATTTTGTATTTGCTTAATTAAGTTAAACTATGGTGATAACTATACCTACTTTGTTCTTAAATAATGATAACAACAAACACGATTCTTATAAAGTCATTAAGTATACTGTCATAGTACTTGACCGTCTGTATGTTAGAAATAGCTTCAAATGGCTGTATAATGAAACATTTACTTAGTTTGGGAGAGTATGTCTGCAAATACTTGATACGGACTGATCTTGCGATAATCTTGGCTATTTGAAATATCAACACAAAACAGTAGATAAAAAAACGAACAGGAAAAGTAACATTCAAGGACGAACGTCAACCACAAACACAGAGAGAAACAAAGAACGATTTTAACGATGAATAAAAGGCCAGATAAGACATCAAAAACACAAAAGGGTTGAACATAGGGCTACTGCATTGGAACGGTCAGTGGCAAGAACGCCGCTGTGGGTTAAACCAGGTTCTAGGGAGCACCAAACCTCATTCTTATCCTATTGTCATCCTCATTAAACGGGACAATGTTAATAAAAATATCCCCGCCAGGTTATTCTCTCTAACAAGCTAGCATTAATAGGCAATACAAGTAAAACACATAAATGATCATGTATATATAATATAAAAAACAAAAGCCTAGACATCCCCAAAGTAAGTACCCAATGACTGACTTGGCAGAAGCCAGAGTACGATAGAACAAACTGTTAAGGGTATTACAAGACAAAAAGGTTAAAGACAAACACCAAACGTTACCGTCCTATAAGGATTTAGGTAGGCGTTATCATGGGGTCCACAATCTGTCCGGTCATTGCACAATCAAAGAGGAAAGCATGGTGGCCAACTGGAAATGGGTCAACCACTAAACATGCAGTACTTTTCAAATTGATAGGGTCAAAACCTATTTTGATAAATTTGTTAACAAATTTAATAAAGATTGTATGAAAGTGATTATGAACCAGGATCTTACGAAGTTTGTAAATCACTTCACCATAGAGGTCAGTTTGTGAATATGTGTATGGGCCAAATCATAAGACAATGGACTGGCTTAATAAGTACGTTTATTCGCTAGCAGAATTGAATTGGGTGTTAAGGCGCAACAACAAATGAAAGGTTATATGGCGCCTAACAGGCATGAACATGCCAGGCTCATCCTCCATGTACATCGAGATAAAATATGGAAAATGGGCCTAGAACCTTCTCACCCTGAACTGCAGAGTTGCTACAAATTCTATCGTAGAAACTCCATTTACGCTGGAGCCACGTTTATTGTTTTTCTGCCAGTGCTCTTTTGATTTGAGCGAGATGGCACCTGAAACAATGCAGGGATCATGATGAAGACCTTTAATGAAGATGAACAAAAATAATAAAATGAACATGAATTAATTTGGGGAGATTTTACCCCTCTGGCTACCCCTCCAAAGGCCCTATTCTTTGCCCCGTGACCAAACGGGGCCCGGAACTACACTAGCAGAGCTACAGTATAAGTCCCCTTTATTGGAGACGTAAGCATGCATGTTTGTATAATAGTTATACAAAATTATTCGATCACATCAATATAGGACATACTCCATTTTCTGTAGTGTTTTTTTTAAAATCATATATGATTTTTAAAGATTATTTAACAATATCAAAATCTAACTGTTGCTATCATCAACGCACTTCAGCTGTCAAAATCTAACTGTTGCTATTATCAAGCACTTTAACTAGAAGTCGGTTAAATTATACTAGATATTAGCTCTGACAAGCTAATCAGGACAAAGTGTAACAAAACAGTGCTCAGGTTCAGCAGGAAATTGCCATAAATTTAGTGTCAAATCCAGGTAATTATAAACACACCATTGTTGTTTGGAATTATTTGGAAATTGGTATGTAACCTTATGTCAGTCCATGTTGAACAATATACAATCCATATCCATAGTTTGTAGCTACCTTACATTTTCGCTGAGACTATAACGAAAATATAAAACTAGTAAAAGAATAGAACATGTGTACACTCGGCTTATAATATATAACATGTATAAGAAAGCACTAATATTAAAAAACGAATAGGAACTGAAATGAAAAGAATTACAACATATCCATGTAGAACGATCGCGGCTTTTATAATCCAGTGTAGAAACGATCACGGCTTGTATAATTCAGTGTTGAATGATTTTTTTGTGAAATTAAGACTGCAATTGTGCTTTTTTATCATGAACGCATTTCACGTTATTTTATTTTTTTACTTTTTGTGATATTTATCAGACATTTAAGTTTTTCATTTCTAATTATATTTATCGGGTATTTCACTATTTCAAATTATATTTATCAGGTTGTTATAGTTTTTTTCTGCCGGATCACGTTTTATATGTAGATCCTGTTGGTTGGTGATGCTGCTGTTTTGTTGAGGGTGAATGATGTTTCTCGCTGTTAATTCCACATGTTTGATACAGTATAAATCCCCTTTATTAGAGACGTAAGCATTGATGTTTGTATAATAGTTATAATAGTTATAACAGATTGTAAGACCACATCAATATAGAACAATATTCCTTGTCGTGAAGAATTCTTGAATTACTTTTATATTTTGAAAGTAGATCAGGGTTACGATATTAAAAATTTGCAAAGCTTTTTTTAAGTTTATGGTACGGCTTCCCTGCTGGAGTAGCTTTTTAGTTATACAATTATTACTAATATTAAAGTCCTCAACACAATTACATGCTCTAGAGAAACGAATAAGTTGAGAAACATAGACCCCATAATATCAAAATTAAGATCATCTCTCTTTTCATAGATTTTACTAATTATTTCGCCAAGCCTACAATTAAATGTAGAAACAATATCATTTGGTGTTTAACTGATTCAACAGATGTTACAATAATGTAATCAGCGGCATGCACAGTCTTTTTTACAAACAACGCCAAATCACAACATCCATTTTTAACAACATTATAACACAATTAAAAATCCTGAAAGCATTAACACTTGTACACGACAAATTAAAGAAGCATTACTCGTATATAAATTGAGATTTAACCAATTTAAATCAAAAAAGCTTCATCTTCCACCCTCATTTTTATCATCTTCTTAAATAATATATAAATACCCGTGTATTCTATATTTGCATATATACAAACCCAGTTGCGTTCAAGTACCCCAAAAAATGCATTCCATTTGCGTTTCGTTTGCTTTCCGTTTGCGCTCCGTTTCCATTCCGTTTGCATTTCATTTTTATATATGGATTTTGTAAAACTTCGTTTGTTTGTTCAGCGTTTATCAATCGCATCTCTCACGATTAAATGACGCATGCTAAGCTGTCAAGCCATTTTTATCACGAGTAGGCGACTTGTGTTTTTGCGAAAATATTGAAGAATGGGTTCAAGTTTTGGTGGTATTGATGATTATTTAGTTTTCTTCCGGGTTTATGCTAGTTTCATCAAAAAATGTAACATACATGGCACTATATACAAATATACCGGTTGTTTTTATCAGCATTAGTTTAGTTTTATATTGAAAGTATGTTAAGTTTGTAGTACACAATAAATATATTCCATTTTGAATAAGTAAAAATGAAAGTAAATGTGTAATCGTGCTTCATCGAATTCTAAAACAAAATTTAAACAGTGTAATTATATAAATTAAAATACTGGAAAACGCACTTTGTTTAAATCGATACTTTAATTATCAACTCAAACGGATAATACTAGAAGTTAATGCATCATCGTTCATTTTTTAAAACGCTGAACACGGAAAAGGAACGCAACGAACGAAATGCATTTTTTAAAATATAGATCGTACAACGTTCATTTTGCGTTCATTTTTCGTTCGTTCTGCGTTCGTTCTTCTTGTATTAGGGTTACTGGAACGCAACTGGGTCTGTAAATACACACTAAACTGTATGTTGTTGATAAATGATTTCATACAATGAGATCCACATATATTGCTATTGCATCATATTAATCAGGAGATCAATCATATCGTCTTGATACTTCGGGTGGTAATTTGTAATATACGAAGGTGTCAAAAATACTTTTGGTTTTGAGGGTGTTGAATATCATACCGGTATTATATTTGAACTGTAACCGGGCCTTTACTAGGTGTTTCAAAGGAAACAACTATTATAGTTCACTGTAGTTTATGTTACTCATAGTTATGTCCCTTATTCCAAATGTATATAACTGGCTATGCTCATGACACTGAGCATGTTAATGAGACCATTTATCATGAGTTCAATGTTGTGTTATTATATTGCATACGTGTGTCATTTATGTCTTTACAAACTTGTTGTGGTATTAATAAAGCTCGGTTGACAGGAGTGAGTCCGAGGACAAATAGCCTCGGTCACCCGGCCCGCTTCTGATTTATTCGTTACGCTATGCTACACGGATCCAGAACCAGGGCCTGGGGAAACTACGACGTTTAAAATCGCCCTCTCGTTTTGGGCGATTTTGGCGAGATTCTGAGAGATTCAACGAGACTTTCAAAACACTTATTTCTAAATTTATTTCATAATAATTTCTTACTTTCAACTTTCGAGAAACAGCATGTGACGTCAAAAATGGTAACAGGTGCATCAACAATTGACGTTGTTCGTTTATTTACAACATGACGTCATGCAAACGTCAACTTTATGCACGTGAAAAAAAAGAGCGAATAAATCGGACTAATCGCTAGTGGGCTCTTTAATTGGCCTAATCTGTCCAGACCGATATCTATGCATGATAAGGTCTAGCTGGCCGAGACTAGAGGACACATTGGCATGCTGTTGACATATTGGCACCCTACATTTACCCCATAAGACCATGGTCATAAATGGCGCACAACGTTTTTTGCGGGGTGAAGTAAAGCCAGCAAGATGCCGACTCCGACGACGGCTAGAAGTGTCCTACTCCAAAGATTAGGATGGCGGGGGTGTTTCGTTCACAGCGTTGCATCAGATCTGATATGCTTACTTTGGAAATTAATTTTTTGAAGTCTATATCTAGCATTATATTTATTTTGACTGATCGCGAGGTATTTTCGTGTGGAAAGTGTTTGTTTTCTGAACGTGTTTACGTTTTAACATTTCGTGAACTCCTTACAGAGGTCATGATGGTACCCGGTAGTGTAGAGTAAAATGGCCGACGTTGAAGAACCAGGACATAATATCGTGCGTTTAACTGGGACAATTGTGTGTGTTTTTGTGAGGAAAAAGGATTGTTATAAAGGAGTATTATGGATTGCTGTAAGTCAAAATGTTACTTCCTTCAATGCATTTTATGTTCTTTTACAATAATCAAGTAATTTTATATCTAAATATTATAGTTTTCACCAATTAGTCATAGATTGTGTGTAGGTTTCGGTTTATTTTTAGACTGGTTAACACTGTGCGTCTATTTTTAGACTAGGTCAACTTTACAACTGTCAGTTATAAGATATTGGGGTCATGTATTAGAGAGCTGGTTGGTGATATTCTGGTGTAAACTAAATTATAAGATAGTATGATAGTGACAATAAACATTATTTAGGCATCTAGACCTTATTGTGCAGCAATTGTTGGTATACCCCAGAGTAAATACAGTGTTTAACATGCAGACTTAGTGAAAAGTGTCTTTTCTTGAACAATCAAGTGTCACTCTTAATGAACACTAGTGTGAACACTTAAAAGTGAATATATTTATCATTGTGCTTTCTGCGTGCGTTTTTTTGTGCACTATGCGGAATACCGTGAAAGATTTCAACAATAGTATAGTGTGTTTGAATATTGGTTTCAGTGACACCTTTTAGAGCAGAGATATCAATTTGATATTCTTTTCAGAAGAATTGAATTGAGAAGTACGTTTTTTGATATATTTCGTATGATATCATATGGTGTTTAGAGTTTACAGTAAAAAACGGAGATAGTGTAGTATACAAATTTAGTGGTTTGGGTTTCAGATACAGATTTTGAGTGTAGAATAATTATCAAATTACCACGTAGAAGTTGGTATACTAGGTAAGTGATGAGGGAGTTTTCTCACTGACTATTCGTCTGGTCTGTTTAATCATCCCTTCACACATTCACTCTTTCTTTTAAAATCAATTCACATTCACTTGCACTTTATGGTAGAGAAAGCGATGAAAGAAAAAGGTATTAATTTATATTTGTGCTTAATATTTGTATGTGTATGCATATGTGGCAGCTTATGTTTAGAATTGTGATATTTTAAGACTGTTTTCGGAATAATGGTGTGCTTATGTGAAATTATTTCAGGAAATCGGTAATCATCGTGTTTATCATTTCAGGAAATTATTTGTTTGCTGTTTAAATTGATTTTCGGGAATTAATATGCTGTTTCGATTTATTTCCAGGAATTAATATTTTAGATCTATTTATGTTCAGTGAAGTTTATAAGTGATTTATCTTTTGATTATTTGATTACTACAGTCGGGGAAATAGATTAGTCTTTAAGTTATCTGTCAGAGATTTTCATTTGAATAACACTGTCTTGTTGATAATTTGTTGTATATTTCAGGAAATTTGCATTGAATTAGTTAATTTTGTTCATTAGCAGTTTGTGGATTGTGATAACAGTGATAAGTTGTGAGTTATTATGATAAAGTGATTTAGGCGGAAATATTATGGCGGCGAGAGAAGGAGATGATTGATCTTTTGATTAGGAGTGGTCAATATGATGTAACAACACGGAAGCCGATTAGAAGTAGACCTAAGTCTAGGTCATACGAGGTGTATGAGACCATCAGTATGCAGTCTAAGGCGAGTAGAGACGTGTTTCCAAGAACAGAGGATGTGACTCGTCTTGTCGCTCAATCAAACATTCCCAAAATTCCCCTTTTCTCAGTTGACGAGCAGAAGGAGGACGTGACTAACAACGAGTGGCGCTTTGAGAAACGCTGTTTGACAGAGGACCCGAATATAACCCTTACTCATTCAATAAGGGGGTCTTTACGGGGAACAGCAAGGAAAATTGTCATACCTCATACCTTTAGGGAAAAGGCCACCATCACATATTGTTAACAAAGTTGGATGCCCTATATGGCGATATTTTTACCAACGGCATGATTATGCAAGCATTTGTTAATAGTTTTCAGAATCGGAAGCATCTGGGTCTCCAGGGTTTGCAGATGTGGAGAGGAAGTTGGAGAGAAGGATGGATTTGTTGGAAAAGAGGCTGGATCGGAAGATAGATTGGAAGATGGACATGATCCTGAATAAGCTGTTGTCAACCCTTTCTGTGTTTGTGACGTCATGTGCCGTTATTCCTTATCAGCACTGCCATTCATATACTTTGGGGCTTACTGTGTTCTGTGAAAGCTGCATTTCCTGTTCGATTTGTATACGTGTTTTTATTTCTCATGGGAACTACATTTCAGGTTGTAACGGAAAACAACTCATTGGCATATGTGCTAGCAACACTCTTCTTCCAGTTCAACCTCATTTATCGCCTTAGAAAGCTTAATTGTGATGCTAATATCCTGTCAGAATAACCAGATATGATATTTCCTGATCAGGTTTAAACTATATGCCATGCGGTTAAAGTATCACTACCCTTGATCCATTGTGTTTTGGAGGTTGAAGGTCATCAACCGACCGGTAAGGGAGTTATAACATCCGAGCCTTTTAACCAGACCAGTCTGGCAGCAAGAACAGAGGAAATATGTCACAGGGTTTCCCCCAGGGTCATAAGGCATGTCACATGCAACATGCCTTTCTGGAAAAGAAAGGAAAAACAACATGCCTTCATCACAGGAACATGCCTTAAGATTTTCTTAATTTTCATCAATAACAGATTTAAAAGAAAAAAAATAGAATTTCTATGGGTGATTTTGCACCAAAATCATAAAAGTAAGTTATTTTGCCATTTTGCCATTAATAGGCACTATCTTTTTCAAGCCCAGTTTGGTAAATGTAATGTCAGAACAACATGCCTTGATAATTTTCTGGGGGAAACCCTGTGTCACCATAGCCAGAGTCTTTTTGAAGCCTTGGGAGCGGTTCTCTGACAAGGGAGAAAGACCTCAGAAGAGAAACACCTACTGTATAGAAGTTATTTCGGTAATGGAATCGCCTTAGCACAGAGGATGACATTATGTACAGAACCGCCTCCTTTGATGGTCAACCGACAAGACAGATAGTCATCCTATAGACTTATAGGAACATTGCCCTGAAGGGTATCCATGACGATGTTGGACATCAAGTGAAGGGAAAGTCACTGTGGTTGGCTAGACCACGCCTTTATTAACCTGGCTTGGAAGGCGATGTTAACAGGACTGTGGAAACCTGTGGAAAATGAATTCGTAGGGAGAAAATGCTCGGGACGCTGTGCAGATCAAGGAGCGATATGATCGCAGCAAGTTCCTGGTTAGGAAAGTTGGTATGCAAGGGAAACACAAATGTGACAGGGAGCCATATTTGATACTCGCGATGCCAAATAGGGATATACCTGTATACAGATTGAAGCTCGAAGACGGACAGGGTCCAGTACAAGTGCTACCCAGGAATATGCTGCTACCGTTCACCTCTATACCCTCCAAGGTCCCATGTCAGATACCAAACAGTAAGGTTGGGTCTGGAAGGAAACTCACCAGAGCCAATCCTCAGAGTACTGGAACTGAAGGCTCGAGCTCAAATGTCTAACCCAAGCAACATGTCATTCTTCGGAAGGGTACTAGACAGAAGAAACCCCCAGTGCAAATTTCACAAGACACCATCTCTCTAAGCGAACGTCATGAAAGTAGCACCCTTGAAGATGCAAACTTTCAAGAGGGGGTTCTAGATCCAGAGTCACTGGGTCGACCTGCAATGCCACCGGAACGTCAACCGGAACGTCAACCGGAACATCAATCGGCAATCCACCATTACAAAAACTGAAACATCCACTCGAACGTCCACCGGTACAGCAACCGTTGCCACCGAGACGATCCACCAAGGACAGGCGACCACCATACCGATTGGGACAATAGGTTGTGCAGCAGACAGAAGCAACACCGAAACAAGAAATTTATTATGTATAATGTTAATTTTTACCAGTTTCAGTGAATGTTGTCAGTCATTGTCGCGACAAATTATTTCGTGCAAATATGATTTAATTGACACGCCTATTTTAGCGCGGTTAATCTCATTTCCCTTTGGGGTTGTTTTCTCAAGTTAACCCATTATGTTGTGTTGATGGGATGTAAAATCCCATTAATTGTTCTATTTTCCATATCACAGACACGTATGAAGATACATTAAAGATGATATTGTATAACAATTAACACAATTTTAACATTCATTTCATCATAGTATTTGGATGCTGTTTTATTTCAGATGGTAGGGTTTATCCATTTTTGCTGAATTAATATTACTTGCAAAGATAATGAATGTACCTGGTTAATTCGATTATGTTGAATATTTTAAGATTTGCTTATTTGTTTTCCTTTATTATATAACATTTATTTACAGCATTGGTATCCGTTTAATAATTGTCAAGAGCCATTTCACTTAACCGTGAAGTATGTAACCGGGCCTTTAACAAGTCGTTCAAGGGAGACAACTACTATTATTCACTGTAGTATGTGTTACTCATAATTATGTTACTTATTCCACACGTATATATATAACTGGATATGGTTACGGTACTGAGTAATAACTGTAAACGTTAATGAGACCATTTATCATGAATTTCTATGTATCGTTATTATTGTATACGTTTGTCATGTATGTCTTGACAAACTGGTTGTTATACCCCCCGCTTTCACAAAGTGAAGTGGGGGCTATATAGGAATCGCATTATCCGTACCGTCGCGTCGCGTGAACATGTTTGTCCCGTCCCATTGCATCGCGTAACACTTGTTTGTTCCGTCCTGTCGCGTCGCGTAACACTTTTTTATTACTAGGATTTCTTAAACAGTTTTGAATGGGTTGTTCCCAAACTTCATATACTCATAACAATTGATGTCCTTATGTCTCTCTACATCACCCGTGGTTAATTGTCTAATTTATTACAGAAGTATGGCCCTTCGTTGGATTTAGAATAAACAGAGGGGGTATTCATAACATTCAGTGATAGTTCTAATTGTATTCATATAGCTTGGTTGACAGAAGTGAGTGAGTGAAAGCTACCTTAGCTCACCCCTAATAACACTGCATGGCATGATAAATAAAGATATAAAAATCGAACAGGAAAAGCAGCTTTCATGGATGACATTCAACCACAAACACACACAGAAACAAAGAACACATTTAAAAACTGAACAAAAGGCCACGTAAGACATCACAAACACAACAGGGTTGACAATAGGGCTACCGCCTTGGAACGGTCAGTGCCAGAAAAGGTCGCTGGGGGTTTAAACCAGGCTCTAGAGTGCACCAAACCTCACACTACTGTCAACCCAGTAAAATGGAACAGTGTAAATAAAGAAATCCGCGCCATGAACTATTCTCTAACCAACAAGGCAGCATTAATAGGCAATATAAGTAAAACACACAGATGCTTGTGTATATATAAATACAAAAAAACAAAAGCCTAGAAAGCCACAAAAAAGGTACTCATTGACTTGGCAGAAGCCAAAGCAACAAGAGAATAAACCATTGAGGGCACGACAAGACAAGACTGCAGACAAACATCAAACGTCACTGTCCGGTTTGGCAGACGTCATAATAGGATCCACAGCCTGTCCGGAAAGCATAGTGTCGAACTGTAAATGGGTCCACCACCAAGCATGCAGTGCGTTGCAAAACCTTCATTGATTATAAAGAGTATTTGCTACAAGTCAGATCGTTCTCCTATATCAGTAAATTTCTATTTTATCGATCATCCTAAAGGAAGAGGAATCTGGAAACTTAATAACGGTTCTTTATCAGACCGTGAATGTGTAACTATTGTAAAATCAACCATAACTGAAACGGAAGATGTGTACAAAGTTCAAAATAATGAAACAAAATAAATGTCATTTAGTGTATCAGATCAGCTATTTTGGGAAATGTTAAAATTAATGATAATGGACAAAACAATTTCTTACTCATCATAATATAAAACAGAAAAAAGATATAGCAGAAAGGGAAATTGAGAATAAATTAAATTGTATGTATTCAGCATTAGATAGTGACGATATAACTGTCAGAAATGAAATAGATATCCTTACTGAAAAACTAACAACCAATGAACATATAAAGGCATTCATGTAAGAACACATGCAAAATTGAATGTTAAAGGTTAAAAATCCACGAAATATTGTTGTAGCTTGGATAAAAGACAATATAGCGAAAAACTTATACCAACATTAATCAAAGGTGATGAAACGGCAATTTGTAAGCAATTTGGAAAGAGCAACACATTTTTAAAGGTTAAAAATCCACGAAATATTTTTGTAGCTTGGATAAAAGACAATGTAGCGAAAAACTTATACCAACATTAATCAAAGGTGATAAAACGGCAATTTGTCAGCAATTTGGAAAGAGCAACACATTTTTTTATAATTACCAATATAACTCTTGAATAACAGAAACCAGTCGACAATCTGAGAATAATTTCTTTAACACTGATAATCCTTTTATAAATAAATTTTTAAATGAAGAAAGAGATTGTTTAGGAGGCAGGCTTGCTAAGCACAAATGTTTAAATGTGCTGAAAGAAATGAAAAATACTAATCTCCGGGATCAGTCGGGTTTTCAGTAGAACTTTACAAATTATTTTGGAACGATATGTAAATTATGTCACTAATTCACTGAACCTTGGTTATGATATAAAGTCACACTCTGTTACCCAAAAACAATGAATAATAATATGTCTTTCTAAAGGTGGTAAATCTAACCAATATCTTAAAAACTGAAGCCTATTTAGTTTTTAAACTTTGATACAAAAATTGCCTCAGCAGCTATAGCATGTCGTCCTAAAACGATTCTCCCAAAACTTATTGCAGAAAGTCAGTCAGGATTCATTAAGGGAAGGTTTAAAGGAGAATCTAACACTTTTCATACTAACTATAGATACAATAGAAAAAGTGTGAATAATTAGGTATGTCAGGTTTATTAGTCTCATTAAATCTAAAAAGCTTTCGATTCTCTTGAATGGTGTTTTTAAGGCGAAAAAAACTTACGTTTCCTTAATTTTGAAGACTCCATTATTCAATTGTTTCAAAATGTTTACAAGGACACAACTAGCTGCGTTTTAAACAATGGACACTGTTCAGATTATTTCTCAATACAACGCGGTGTTCGACAGGGGGACCCTTTATCGCATATCTTTTTATAATATGAGTAAATTGAATTGAATGTTGTTTAACGGCTCATCAACACAGTATAGGTTATTTAGAGCCGCCCCAGAGAGAGGGGAAGGATACATAGGAATCCGGGAACCTGCCCTACTCTTATTATCGAATAGATTCCTATGGTTCTTTAACGTGCTCGGAGGATAGACCGATACACGGGACCGCCCGGTTTACGTCCCCATCCGACGGACGAGGTAAAACTATTAATTGCAAATTGTTAATTTTAAAAACAATCCATGATATTAATGGAATTAAAATTAACGATTCTCAATACATAATTAGCCAATATGCTGATGATTCATCCCTATAAAGACGACGGAAACTCTTTAAATGCTACTTTAGTCACTGTCGGTGAATTCTCATTATGTTCTGGACTTAAAGCAAATTTTGATAAAAGTGAAATCATTTGGATTGGATCTAATAAGGGCTGTCAAGAATGGCTAGATACATGTAAACCTGTGCGGTAGAATCGAACTGGATGACTCAAACTGGTGGGAATAGAATATAACTTACAGAACGACAATTATGTTGAGCACAATTTTACAAATAAAATTAAAAAAAATAATGAATGATTGATGCTTTAGAAACTTAAAATTCATAGAAAATAACAACAGTTTTAAAAACTTTAGCTTCAAATGGCAATACTCAGTGTTTCACAGTTTTGCCGGACCCACCAGAGTCTGTTTACCAAGACATTCAAGATATTTTCTATGGTCAAACAAACCACACAAATCAATAGAAATGTTATGATGAATACAATCCAAAAAAGTGGATTAAAAATTCTTATTTTAGACGATCGGGGAAAATGGATCAATAATTCAAGATTAATCAATGATTACTGCAGACGATATTCTATTCCAGTCGTTATTCTACAATCCATCTATTAAAATTAACAATCCAACTGTCTTTTATACTGTAAAAAGGGATTTTTTCATAATCTCATTTTTATCCTTTAAAGATATTGTTGAAAAATATGAATTAGAGATACCTTTCTTGAAATATACCGGACTAGTATCAGAAATTTCTGTTGACTGGCAAGCTTTAATTAAAAATCATCAAAAGATAGATCACCCCAATAACAACACTATTGCAAAACTGTTTAATGCAAAAATGATGAACCAATCGTTTTATCCTGAATTTCTAAAATGTGTTGTGGAGTCACCATATGCTGCTCAGCACAAATGGCTAACATAGTTAGACAAAGTCGTAAATGCGGAAGACTGGAATGTTTTTTACAAGCTATCTTTTACTGTTGTAGACGTAACCTAACTTCGATCTTTACAATTCAAGCTCTTGCATCGAACCCTTTTCACTAATTCAAAATTATATAAAGGTAACCGAACTATGTACTTGATGTAACAATTCAAAATAAACCATTTTCATTTGTTTCATTGAATGTATGTTCTCCAGAAATATTTTTGTACAACTGTTTAATGTTTTAAAGCAAAAATGTCATGAGTAATAAAAGCAGAAAACAACATTCTAGGGACACACTGCATAACAAATGTTGACAATATTATATACGCACTTGTACTTATCTGTAAAAGGTACGTATATTCAGGTAAATTGAAAAAGTGTCTTCCATTTTTTTCTATCATTTTAGAACAAGCTAAAAGATATAGAGGATCTTAAACGAGTTCCCATTTCATATAAGATTTATGAAACGAGTAATGAATTATTTTAATTTGAACGAGCAGTTTACACCAACTTTTTAACAAACCAAAAACAATGTTTTGTATAACGTGCATTATTTTTACAAGTTGTCACAAATAATAAGTTTATGACTCAGATCTGGGTGAATTCGTAATAAATAAAATAGTTCCAGTTAATAAAACTTGCGTAGTATTACAGGTTTAGCTCAACCAATCAAAATCGTTCCAAGTTGTATTACACGTGCGTCATACAACAGAATATTAAATGGGTGTTTGACACTGCTAACAGGGGACGTTATGGGATAAATATGATTATCGAATTGTTTTCAACATATATGCCCCTCCTAGCAAAAGCAACCACATTAAATTAAGATGAAACTTAGCTGAAGATATTTTTGAAGGTTAACTATCAATTAGATAGTAAAAGACATCAAATGGTGATACATTTAAACACAGGTTTTGTCTTAAAAAATGTCCTGTGTGTTTGCTTTACTCCTTATGCTGAAATAACTGAGATTATGTTTCACATATTATAGTAGATACTTTCTTTAATGAAACGTTTATTTGTTAACGAAGCTTTTTAAGACCAAAACAACACTTATTTGAAACGTGTAAAAAAGAGACAAAAAACTATGTCCGTCTTTTGACTACATTCTTATTTGTTTTGTTTTGTATTTTCAGCTGACGGTACTTACAAATTAGTATGTTATTACAGCAATTGGTCGCAATATCGCACCGGCATCGGCAAATTCCTGCCGGGAAATATTCGGCCCAACCTCTGTACGCATCTCATTTATGCGTTCGCAAAGGTAGAGGGAAATGTGATGAAGATGGTGGAATGGAACGACGATAAATTGTAAGTTCTGCTAAATTGTATTTTTATTTTTAGCTCTACTGGCCGAAGGCCAGCAGAGCTTATGGGATTAACTTTCGTCTCGTTAAGACGATAGGGCCTTCATTGTTCATCTGATCTTTACCAAACTTTATCAGATTGTTAATGTTAATAACAGCTCGGGCAAGTTCGAAAACCAGCTAAATCGGACTAGTAACAGTGGAGTTATGGCCCTTGATTTAGTTAAATATGCTATATTTTGCATCGTTAAGACGATAGGGCTTTAATTTTTTATGCGATCTTTATTAATCTGTACAAGATTGTTAATGTCAATGATAGCTTGGACAAGTTTGAAAACCAGCCAGATCGGACCAGTTACAGCGGAGTTATGGCCCTTGATTTAGTTAAAAATGCTATAGTTTGCCTCGTTAAGACGATAGGGCCTCCATTTTTCATCCGATCTTTACCAATATTTACCAGATTGTTAGTGACCATCAAAGCGCAAATAAGTTCGAAAACCAACCAGATCGGATCAGTAACAACGGAGTTATGGCCCTTGATTTCGTTAAAAATGCTATATTTTGCCTCGTTAAGACAATAGGGCCTTCATTTTTCATCCGATCTTTACCAAATTTTATCAGATTGTTAATATTAATAAAAGCTCGGGCAAATTCGAAAACCAGCCAAATCTGACAAGTTACAGCGGAGTTATGGCCCTTGATATCGTTAAATATGCTATATTTGCCTTGTTAAGGCGATAGGGCCTTCATTTTTTATCTGATCTTTGCCAAGTTTTAACAGCTTTTTTATTTTTTTCTATGTTTCTTTTTATATTTCCTGATTTATTTTAAAAAAAATTAAATTTTTTAATTTTTTATTTTTTTTTTATTTTTTTTTTATTTTTTATTTTTTTTTATTATCTCTACTGACCAAGTTCGAAAACCATCCACATCGGACCAGTAATGGCGGAGTTATGGCTCTTGGATTAGTAAAAAATGCTATTCTTTGCCTCTTTAAGACGATAGTCACTCGCTTCATTGATGTTATAAGAGCCATATTAGCCATAGAGCGTCCACAGGCCCTCTTGGGCCTCTCGTTTATTTTTGTATTTATTGTCTTTTTCACTCGCTAGTACTTTTATTAGGGTTTTCTATCGTCAAACGTGCGAAATGTTGGATTTATTAACAATATTATAAACAACCGCTTGTTTTAAGACATCCAAGCTATATATATAATTATATACATGAACAATATCATTTACTAAAGTCTATGTAACGTTTAAACATGTTAGTTTGCTATCTGTACTTATTCGGGATTGTATTATCTACGTAGCTGATAACATTGTATGCTCATTATAATTGTAAAAGTTTAATCACGTCTTTTTAAAACAAACTTATTTTTTCTCGAGAAAGTACCAAAGACATTAAGACGTAGCTGAATTCCAGTAGCAATATTTAGTACATACTTCCCTAAAACAGACTATTATTACAGGTACAAAGAATTTAATGATCTAAAGCAATCCCATCCTAAATTGCGGACTCTGATAGCAGTGGGCGGATGGAACGCCGGCAGTCAAAGCTTTACCGAAATGGTGACCACAGAAGGGAGCAGAAACACTTTTATCAATTCAGTCATTGAATGGCTGCGGCGTTATGGGTTTGACGGTCTGGACCTGGATTGGGAATATCCGGCAGCAAGAGGAGGCTCACCGCAAGACAAAGACAATTATGTCAAATTGCTCAAAGTAAAAAAATAATGCGTATTTAGCATAAGTATCATACTGTAAAAACAAGTGAAATTGCACTTTATTTAACCGCGGTCATTTGTTTTTTATTATACCTGCTATTGCCTTTTTGTTCATTGTCCTGTCATTTTTAATATCATTATATTGTTTAGTCAAGCATGAACATTAACTTTACTCATACAACCAATGTTTGTGTGAAGCTATTAAATAAGGCAATAATTGTAATGATAATTACTATAAACCTTTGCTCTTAATAGCAAGGGTTAAGGGTTTATTCATTGACCTATGTCGATAATAAAGAAATGTTGAAATATTTTAAAATACGTTTGAATTATAACAAAAAGTTTAAATTGCTTGGGCAAAGGAGACAGATCATGAAAACAGAGGATATTTGCAAAGTGTTTCTTAAATGATATTGGTAAGTATTGTTTATATACAAACGTAATGATATTGTTTGCTTTAAATGATATTGATAAATATTGTTTACATATATACGCATTGATATTCGTTGCTTTAAATGATATTGATATAAACATTTTATACAAACGCGATGATATTCGTTGCTTTAAATGATATTGATAAATATTGTTTACATACATACGCAGTGATATTCGTTGCTTTAAATGATATTGGTAAATATTGTTTCATACAAACGCGATGATATTCGTTGTTTTAAATGATATTGATTAATATTGTTTACATACATACGCAATGATATTCGTTGCTTTAAATGACACCTTATCAATATGCTGTGTGTGGTTAAAGGGATTGATAACGGCATCATTTCTAGATGTCCGCTTGCAGTTAAGTTTCTGTGTAATGTTTAATAGGTCATATATCTTTTATTTGTTGTGGTAGTCACGCTTTTCTTAGTTTGTCAGTGCTGTTTTAAATAAAAGAAAATATAAAAGTAGAAAAGGAAATGTAACATTCAAGGACCACAGTCAACCAAAAGCACACATAGAAACAAACAGCAACTACAAAGATGAATGATAGGCAAGATATAACATCACAAACATAAAAGGGTTGATAATACCTGGAAATGTCAGTGGCAAAATGGGCCGCTGTGGATTTAAACCTGGTTCTAGGATGCATCAAACCGCACTCTTACCATATTGTCATCCCAATAAAACGGGCAGTGTAAATAAAGTGACCGCCAGGTTATATTCTCTAACAAACAATGCAACAGTAAAGATGAATGGCCATCCTTTTTGTAGTATTATCAATTAACACATTTAACTCTTAAAAATCATATGAACATTTCTTGATAGTTATGGAGAGAAACATATATTTAAATCCTCTACTAAGTTGTATGTACAAATAAGAAACAGATACCCTGGCTCCAGCGATAAATGGAGTTTGTACAACATAACTTACAGCAACTATGTAGTTCTGCAGTTGAAAAGGTTCTATGCTACTTCTGCAATGTAAATGGAAGATAAGCCTGGAATGTTCATTCCTGTTAGAGCATTATAACCTTGTTGTGTTGGTGCGTCGTTAAAACACAATTAAGATCTACTTTTTAATGTAACAATGAACAAATACAGTGTAAATTTGCTGATATTCGTTTGCAATGTACTATAATAGAAAACAAACACCGTTAATATGATTGTAATCATTTTATACTCAATATTTATGGAATGATACAATTCGACTGTATTATGGATGACATACTTTATTATCCACTATTTTTTAAAATGTCCACAATCTAGAATTTGAAGAAAGCATGATTAAAAATGACAAAATCTTAAATTAACAAAAGGTACACGGTAAATATAATTTTATTTTTAGCTCTACTGATCAGAGATCAGCAGAGCTTATGCCGTGGTGCGGCGTCCGTCGTCCGTCCGTCCGTTAACTTTTATTTGTAGCGACTACTCCTCTGAAACTACTGGATGGATATTCATAAAACTTTACAGAAATGTTGCCCATGAAGTCTAGTTGATCCTAGCAAAAATTCATGTTGATGTGAAATCCAAGATGGCCGCCAAATCTAAAAATAGGTTTTTAAAAAACAAGTTTGTAGCGACTACTTCTTGAAAACTCTAAGGGATATTGATATGGGACTTTTTCTAAAATGATCAGCATGACATGATGTTGATCCTTGTCGAAAATCGTTTTGATTCGACGTTAAACATGGCTGCCAGCGGCCATCTTTGTTTACATAGAGTTATATGATGAAAACTTGTAGCGACTACTCCTCTGAAACTACTAGACAGATGTTCATGAAACTTCACAGGAATGTTGCTCTTGATGTCTAATTGATCCTAGCAAAATTTCAGGTCGGCCGGAAATTCAAGATGGCCACCACGGCTAAAAATAGATTTTGAAAAAAATAAGTTTGTAGCGACTACTTCTTGAAAACTATAAGAGATATTGATATGGGACTTTTTCTAAAATGATCAGCATGACATTGTGTTGGTCCTTGTCGAAAATCGTTTTGATTCGACGTTAAACATGACTGCCAGCGGCCATCTCTGTTTACATAGAGTTATATAATGAAAACTTGTAGCGACTACCCCTCTGAAACTACTTGACGGATTTTCATGAAACTTCACAGGAATGTTGCTCTTGATGTCTAATTGATTCTAGAAAAATTTCAGGTCGGCCGGAAATTCAAGATGGCCGCCACGGCTAAAAATAGATTTTTGAAAAATAAGTTCGTAGCGACTACTTCTTGAAAACTATAAAAGATATTGATATGGGACTTTTTCTAAAATGACCAGCATGACATGATGGTAATCCGAGTTGAACATTATTTTGATTCGACGTTAAACATGGCTGCCAGTGGCCATCTTTGTTTACATAGAGTTATATAATGAAAACTTGTAGCGACTACTTCTCTGAAACTACTTGACGGATTTTCATGAAACTTCACACGAATGTTGCTCTTGATGTCTAATTGATTCTAGCAAAATGTCAAGTCGGCCAGAAATTCAAGATAGCCGCCATGGCTAAAAATAGACTTTCAAAATACAAGTTTGTAGCGACTACTTCTTGAAAACTATAAGTGATATTGATATGGGACTTTTTCTAAAATGATCAGCATGACATGATGTTGGTCCTTGTCAAAAAC
This sequence comes from Cyrtodaria siliqua, assembly GCA_037043455.1. NCBI lineage: Eukaryota > Metazoa > Mollusca > Bivalvia > Adapedonta > Hiatellidae > Cyrtodaria > Cyrtodaria siliqua. The sequence continues at coordinate 307,223 of JAWPHD010000275.1, read as the reverse complement.
CGTTTAGATTCGATGAAAAACATGACTGTCAGCGCCCATCTTTGTTTACATAGAGTTATATAATGAAAACTTGTAGCGACTACTCCACTGAAACTACTTGACGGATTTTCATGAAACTTCACAGGAATGTTGCTCTTGATGTCTAGTTGATCCTAGCACAATTTCATAGACATAGATTTTTAAAAAAACAAGTTTGTAGCGACTACTTCTTGAAAACTGTAAGTGATTGATATGGGTCTTTTTCTGAAATGATCAGCATGACAAGATGTTGATCCTTGTTAAATATTATTTTGATTCGACATTAAACATGGCTGCCAGTGGCCATCTTTGTTTACCTAGAGTTATATAGTAAAAACTTCAACTTGTAGCGACTACTCCTCTGGAACTACTTGACAGTTTTTATGAAACTTCACTTCACCTAGCTATCAAAATCTATCAGTAGAGCTTCAAGGTCATTGACCTCTTGTTTAAAAATGCTGTTTGAAAGACAGTTATCACTAGTCGAGTCCTTGCCCATTGTTAACGTCTAACCCATATTAGCCTCGTTTTGGCTTTGGAATACAATGCATGCATATACTCTGACCAGATAATGGGATAGAAATATGAATGCAACATGTGTAAATCTAAAATAATTGTTTTAAGATTTAATTAGAAAGTAGTTATAAACAGTTTTAATTTTAGCCTTACTGTTATATCCCTGCAGTTTGATTTGATATTAAATCTTAAATCGAATGTCTTTTTGAAAAAATGTCGATTACTTATTACAGTTCAACTGCATACACAAGTATATATAAAAAAGGGTTCGTAAAGACGACACAGTTTAAAAAAACACTCTATATTATTATTTATTTATAGGAGCTTGTTGAAGCTTTCAAACGAGAGGCTTTGACAACGGGACGTGAACGTTTTCTTCTTACAGCTGCTGTCCCAGCAGGCAAAGAAACAATCGACAACGGATTTAATGTTAGAGAAGTTGCAAGGCAAGTTGTGTTCATTACTAGGTTCGAGTATTAACTTTCATACCCCATCCAACCCCTTCTCCAGGAAGCGAAAACGGGGTTTTCTGGGTATGAAATAGAACCTTAATTTCGTCTTAAAATGTTTGCATATTGCAAATTTAAAACATTTAATGAGTACTTTTAAACAGGTTATCGCATTTTTTCATTTAAACATGATTTAAAGATATTTTATTGTCGAAATATCCGTTATAAAATCCTGCTAATATAATCTTTCCCATCGCTTAATGGAATTAGGGCGGGACCACGTAATGTAAAATGTTAAAAGAATAATAAATGTTTTCTTTGCTTGCCATATGCCTATAGAGGTTCAAGGCCATCCTGTCGATAATCCAAATAAGTGCAGATAATGTATACAATAATGCATAACACATCACATGCATGCATACAAACATACGTGCCAGTTGTTATTATGAAAGTAGATACAAACACCGAACAGGAAATGTAGCATTCACAAAATGTAGTTAACTAAAATCATGCATTCAAAACAAATAATAATTACATGAATATAGAATTATTTAAAAGAAAACTACGGGTCATCAAAAACATAACCATTATTAGCAACAGGTTGCAACGATCAGTAGTTTGAACCAGGTGCTGGGGTGCACAAAATATCGCTCATATCCTATTGTCACCTCAGTTAAACGACACAATTAAATAAGAACATCCCTTCCATGCTTTATCCTATTATTATTATTATTATTATTTAAGACGAAATCAGTTATTAATGGCATTACCTATTCAACTGATTGCAAATAGATACCTGGATTTCATCAACCTGATGACTTACGACTTTCATGGAGCATGGGAACATGTCACTGGGATGAACTCACCTCTATATCCACGAACGTCGGAAACAGGCGCTGCCAGACAGCTTAATATGGTAAATGTTATAACTGCAGACCCTAATTTTGTTAACGTATTAAAGAAGAAGAAAAAGAAGAAGAAGAAGAAGGAAAAGAAGAAGAAGAAGAAAAATAAGGAGAAATGTTATTGACTTAAACTATTACATAGTTTTTAGCTCTACTGATCAGAGATCAGCAGAGCTTATGCCGTGGTGCGGCGTCCGTCGTCCGTCTGTCCGTCTGTCCGTAAACTTTTATTTGTAGCGACTTCACAGCTGAAACTACTAAATGGATATTCATGAAACTTTACAGAAATGTTGCCCATAAAGTCTAGTTGATCCTAGCAAAAATTCATGTTGATGTGAAATCCAAGATGGCCACCAAAGCTAAAAATAGAGTTTTAAAATACAAGTTTGTAGCGACTTCTTCTTGAACACTATAAGTGATATTGATATGGGACTTTTTCTAAAATGATCAGCATGACATGATGTTGATCCTAGTCAAAAATCGTTTTGATTCAACGTTAAACATGGCTGCCAGCGGCCATCTTTGTTTACATAGAGTTATATAGTAAAAACTTGTAGCGACTACTTCTCTGAAACTACTTGGCGGAGTGTCATGAAACTTTACAGGAATGTTGCTCTTGATGTCTAATTGATCCTAGAAAAATTTCAGGTCGGCCGGAAATTCAAGATGGCCGTCACAGCTAAAAATAGATTTTTAAAAGATAAGTTTGTAGCGACTACTTCTTGAAAACTATAAGTGATATTGATATGGGACATTTTCTAAAATGATCAGCATTACATGATGTTGATCCTAGTCAAAAATCGTTTTGATTCAACGTTAAACATGGCTGCCAGCGGCCATCTTTGTTTACATAGAGTTATATAGTAAAAACTTGTAGCGACTACTCCTCTGAAACTACTTGGCGGATTGTCATGAAACTTTACAGAAATGTTGCTCTTAATGTCTAATTGATCCTATCAAAATTTCAGGTCGGCCGGAAATTCAAGATGGCCGTCACAGCTAAAAATAGATTTTTAAAAAATAAGTTTGTAGCGACTACTACTTGAAAACTATAAGTGATATTGATATAAAATGATCAGCATGACATGATGTAGATCCTTGTGGAAAATTATTTTGATTCGACGTTAAACATGGCTGCCAGTGGCCATCTTTGGTTACATAGAGTTATATAGTAAAAACTTGTAGCGACTACTCCTCTGAAACTACTTGACGGATGTTCATGAAACTTCACAGGAATGTTGCTCTTGATGTCTAGTTGATCCTAGAAAATGTTTAGGTCGGCCGGAAATTCAAGATGGCCGCCACAGCTAAAAATAGATTTAAAATAAATAAGTTTTTAGCGACTACTTCTTCAAAACAATAAGAGATATTGATATGGGACTTTTTCTAAAATGATCAGTATGACATGATGTTGGTCCTTGTCGAAAATCGTTTTGATTTGACCTTAAACATGGCTGCTTTGTTTACATAGAGTTATATAATGAAAACTTGTAGCGACTACTTCTTTGAAACTACCTGACGGATTTTCATGAAACTTCACAGGAATGTTGCTCTTAATGTCTTATTGATCTTAGCAAACTTTCAGGTCGGCCGGAAATTCAAGATGGCCGCCACGGTTAAAAATAGATTTTCAAAAAACAAGTCTGTAGCGACTACTTCCTGAAATCAAAATCAATCAGTAGAGCTTCAAGGTCATTGAGCTCTTGTTTGTTGTTGTTTGTTCATCATATAAACACACATTTACAAATATAATTTTAACTCAGAAATAAATAAAAATATTAATGCATAGATTGCTTTGACCACCCAATATTATTTCTGACAATACATATATAACTAAAGAGTGTGATTCATGCTATCCAAATGACTCATTAATATCGATTGTAAACGCGTTTTGCTAAAGCACCAATTGTTTGTATTACAATGAATGTACTCAAAACGCATAGAATATGTATTAAATCAGAACGTTATCTGTATGTTCTGGAGACATGTCTCATGCTTATACTTCTTGCTATGCAGCGCATTAGTTATATTATCGTATCGTGACACTGACGCTGAAATCAGAGTGAATTACTGAATTTGTTCTTGGACGTTATTGATACAGTGCATCGCTAAATATAATTCTAAAGTTGTCAATGTAAACTAATTTGGTGTTTGTCGATGTCATGCTCATTAATAATCTTCCCTTTTATGTATAAGTATCTTGTACGTTATATCAGCAATGGGCTGCAAACTACTGGGTCAGCCAAGGAGCACCAAAGCACAAACTGATCATCGGGATGGCTTCGTACGGACGGACGTTTACGTTGGCTAACTCAAGTAAATTTAGCGTAGGTGCAAGTGCGACAGGCCCCGGTAAAGCTGGAAAATATACTAGAGAAAATGGGTTCATGGCTTATTATGAGGTAAGATATTAATGCAGATAGATAAGCTTACTATATATGCGTTTGTGTGGCTTCTTCAAGACTAATGATTAATTATCATGCATATAGTCACCCACATTAACCAGAGGGGACTTTATGTTTATCCCATTCCCCGTATGTCTGTCAAACTGTCAGTCTCTAATACTGTTATTATTATTATAATTATTGTAAATTAACATTTTGAGGTTTTTCATTGATTTCTTACAGGTATGTTAAGGGCAATGGGGGTGTAAATGCACGTGTAAAACAAATCCGCTCAACATGATGTCCACCTTGCGCAATTTTCATTTCATATTAAAACTGGAAATTGCGATTATGGATTAACGCTTAGAGACATTTTTACGAATGTTTACATGTGTGTTAATGGAAATGTAGGTATTATGCAAGTGTAAAAATCCAGTAGTGTCCAATGTGACCATTTTCTGTTTCATTTATTACTGTATATTTCGATTGGGAATTAACGCATCAAGATATTGTTTTTAATTGCGTAGGTGTTTAAGGGCAATGAGGGGATTATGCATGTGAAATATGTAGATATGTGAGGATATCGAGAGGTTCACGCATGTGCACATTTTAAATATGTGTAACACCGGCAGGGACTCATAATTACTTGATTTTGCTTGTGTTTTATGAAAGATTGATTTTGACTTCTAATGAAGATTGTATTGGGTAACGGAATTTACTAATATACATAAACCATACACGACTATGAACAAACTAAATAATTTAAAAGATCAGTATGCAAGATATTTTTATTTTATTTTGCAGGATTATAACTTCAGCTTATACGTATCCTTCTTCTTCACTGTCGCTTTTTAATATGTGTATAGATATTAAAACAGACTAAACCAAATCATAAAACAAACTATATAATTTCGGGAGAGGTCTTACATAGGCCTTGTCTGTTGTCCATTACCATTCATTACTTAAAATATAATAATAATAATAATAAAATATTTTTAAATTAAAATGTCAACGCGTACTTATAAGGAATTAATTTTAACAGATATGTGGAATGGAAGAGACGGAAGCAGGAAGTGTGTACTGGGATGCCGAACAACATGTCCCATACTACGTGAATGGCAATCTGTGGGTCGGATACGATAACGTCAAGAGTATTTATAAAAAGGTGATTAATAAGTTATAATATAAGTGTTTATCCTTTCCTAAAACGGGATTTATTTCTAATGATATCCAAGTAGATAGTAGTTTTGTTAATACGTTTCTCACACGCCTTGCCCCTTACAGCGATGAGTTTAATAACCCGTACTTACATATATAATGAAGGTTACACACTTCTGAGACAACAAACTGTTAAAGAAAGAAACTAAACATGTGTTGTTGAATATTGATGAAATGATTTAAGAATTAAATGAACATTACTTTCTGATGTGAGACAGCATAGTATGTTGTTTAACCGTAGACGTTTCATTTAACAGCTAGCTAAGCCATGATTATTGTTATAATATCAATTACGAATAGTTAATAACTCATGCATACGTTTATTATATATGACATAATTACCTCTGCAGTTTATATATAACGTCTATACCGGATAGAGTGCGGATACATTGGAATCGAACATCATCCCTTCCTCACTATGTAATAGAATACTCTGAATATGCGATATGCTTTTATATACAAAGAGTATATACTCCAGTCAGGTAAAAGGTCCCGGAGGCGCTAATGATACGTTTTATACCTCTCAGTAAACCGAGTCTGCTAACTTTCTCTTGTTTGTTGCTTCCAAGGACCCCCTTTTCAGTATTTATTTCATACCCGTTCTGTTCTAGTAGCCAATGCACATTTATTTTCACTTCAGGCTGTATGGGTCAGAGAAGAAGGCTTTGGTGGTGCTATGGTATGGTCGTTAGAGTCGGACGACTTTAACAAAGTGTGCACATCATCTAGTAGGAAGTATCCCCTTCTTTCTACAATCTACGATGTATTGAACTCAGGGAAGATACCCACGACACAGACACCAAAGACGACGGAGTCTACAACGACAACAGGTACCACGATGACGACGACAACTACAACACACTCTGCAGCTCTTGGTAAGGCCATAGTGTTGTTTAGTTTTAGTTTAAACTTATTTATTTTACATCGATGGCAACGAAATCACTCTGAATCTGTTTTAATCACTCTTGATGTCTTCCCGAGTAGAACCAGCACACGCAGATAAAGTGTCTTGCCCAGAGACACAACACATATTGTCATGACGGGGATCGAACCAACGACTTTTCTATCATGGGTCCAACGCTCTACCGCTAGAACACAGCGCCTCATAATGTGCTGTTTAGTTTATCACAGCAGCCTTTTGCTTTAAACAGAAGATTATTGCAATTATTGAGATTATTGAAATTATTGGGCAGGACAGAAGTGGGAAAATGTTTCAATGAAGTTACTGTTATGTTTTTTATTTTCAATCACATAAATGTTGCGTTAAACTTGACGAAAACTTTAAAACACAAACTTTAAGAGATATGTCTTTGATTTCGTTTTAAAACAATTTTCTTAATAATTATGCTTTAAACACATTCGTTTATATTCTTGCCCATTTTTGAAAAAGTGTTTGTTGAAAGGTGTTTTGCGCCATTTAAAAAAACACATTCATACAAATATATCCTGTAAATAATTTGACTACACGCTCGGTCAGATCTCTCTTTTTTTAGAAGTAATTGCCGTGTAATGTACTTTTCATTTTTCCCCATCGTTTTACTAAAATAAACAATTTGAAAATACTACCTCTTATTTAAAATATGTAACAGAAATACGTTTACCTAGACTGTATTTGGCATATTAATCTAGATACATGTACTTAGTCAGACAAGTTATCGAGTAAATATGAGATCAGCTTCTTCGGTTTAATTTTTTGATATATTATATACATGAACATTTCTGTGTTTTTTCTTATTACACCTATCTACGCTTTCTCAGATATAAGGGGTTATTTACACTATCCTGTTGTTTAGGGATGATGACAGGATTTTGTACCCCCTTGGACCGGTTTAAACTCCCCGGTGATCCCTTTGGCGACTGACCGTTTCAAGGCGGTACCCCTATTGCCAACTTTTATATGTTTGAGATGTGCTTTTTTGAATCACCTTTGTGTTGTAATACGTGCTGGAGTGACTGTTCTGTGAATGCTACTCTTCCTTAACCTTTTCTTAGACTACGAGCATAAACACTACTGGATTAACATTACGTGGTCCGAGTATTGACTTTCATATCCCATCCAACCCCTTCTCTATGAAGCGAAAACGGGGTTGGCTGGAGTATGAAATAAAACCTTAATTTCGGCTTAAAAAGTTTGCATATTGTAAAATTAAAACATTTAATGGGTAATTTTAAACAGGTTATCACATTTTTCAGTAATGATCATCATTTAGTTGTGTTGTTATACGGTACGATACATAAGTTTATTATTGTTTATGTTATGTCGGAATGATAAATAACAGACAACCTCAGCTCAAAAGCTTTTAACCGATACGTATATATAAAGAATATCAATTTAATAACAATAGAACATATCCAGGGAATAAACGGGTTGCTCAACATATCACAGTATAAAATACAGTTAATATGATAATTATACTGGCCGGGAGCTATTCTATAAGAAAAACGCTCTAGATAAGTATTTTATTTTATGATCATGATGATAAGCAATTAAATACTGTATGTTATCAGTGAAATAAAGTGGTATTTTACATTGTGAAATATAGTTTTATTTTCACAGTAGCTGCCAGGACTACGTTTTTAAAAAAACAAAATAGTTGCTTCCCTTGCATTACCTCTCTTTAAAGGAAAACACTAATATTCTACTCTATTCTATTTAAATATAAATATATGAAAAAGTGTTCTATTTGGATATAAATAAAATATCTTTGGACTATTTTTTTTATTGTCGGGCAAAACAGAAACGCGGCTTATTTATTGAAATTGGCTCTCTTGTTATACCGTAGTTTCCCTAAAAAAATTTTGTAAAATTATAAAATAAAAAGAAAATGTGTTGTTTTGTCGTGAATAGCATATTTTATTTCATCTCGAAGTGAGAAAACTCTTATATTTTCATTCATGCTTCGCATTCGTGAAAATATTAAGTTTTCTCACTTCTCGATGAAATACAATATGTTATTCACTCCAAAACAACAAATATCCTCTATATATTTTTAAAACTACCAATGGGACTGGAATGATACACAATGAAAGAGGGCAATGAGATATAAAGTACAGAAATCAAGAACCACAACTTGAGTAAATAAATAATTGTCCCTCTTTTATTCTTAACATTTATTTCATAATATACTAGTAACATGTTTATAAGACATCTCTTGTCTGGTATATATTGGATTGACATTCTACTTTTAATTCGTATGTGAGTAGTATTATATTGCTTATGACCTTTCTGTAGAAAGCAATTACATCATATAATAACACACATATCTGCCTAAATGTATAGTTGTATAGTTGTACAGTTTCCCTATTGATACGACTTTTATTCACAGAAAGCTTCCAATCCACTTCGGGGAGAATACGTTGTTTGATTCTTGGTTTAAGTTGTTACTGTTATTACTAGAAGATGTGCAAAGCTTGAAAGTTTACTTATCTTTCTTCCTAGAACTTCACTGGAGAGATCATCAGACAATGTTGACTGAAAATGCGATTAATATAAACTATACTCTAATTCTTGATTGTCAAATATGGGATTATTGCGATTGTCCTGGAGTTCGTCTGTCTCTATGCTTGTCTGATCTTGTTTAAACCTAGAGATATAGTTCAATAAAACGATAAACCCATGGATCTACAAGGTCAAGGTAACGTCATACTTGATGCACATAATAATGTGTCAGCTCTGAAGGTTTGAAATGAATTAAAATAATTTGAATATCCGTAATGTGCTTTGCGTTCTACAGTAACGCCTCAACGCTTAAGGTCATAGTTTTGGTTAAGATTTGGGTTTGGGTTTAATTATCAATTTATATGCATATGTATTAACTATTCCTGCCCAGTTTTAATGTTTTACCGTATTAGGAACAAATAATTAAACGTGATACGCAGCTGTCTATCACGTGATTTTTGTAACAAAGTCAACATGTGTTAAGCTTGGATCGTATAGTACAGCAGTTGCCTTCATAGAATTATGGGAACATATTTTTGAATGGCATATCAAATAAAATCATTTCATGCTTACTGAAAACTGTATACGGGAAATGCACATGAACGTAGGAAATAGCTTAAATAAATAATAATAACAAAATAGTTCCGGCATGGTTTCCCTAGAAAGGTACCTGTCTCGATTAAATTTCAATAGCTACGGCCTGAACCATGCATATGCATGTAAACAATAGCAGAAGTAGATTTACAAGTCGAACAGGAAAAGAAGTGATATTCAGGTACCACAGTCAACCAAAAACATAAAAGGGTTGACACCAGAGATACCGCATTGGAACTGTCAGTGGAAAAAAATGTCGCTGGGATTTCTAATCCGTTTCTATGGTGCACCAAACTTCACTCTTTACTCTCTTACATACTATTCGTTTTATCTGATTAACATATGTTTTGCATCTTTATTTCAGAATTTAGCTGCAAGGATCGTTGTGATGGATTGTATGCAGACCCCTTGACAAAGACAAAGTTTTACAGATGCGTCAATGGTCAAGCGTATCATTTCGATTGTCCGGCTGGACTGATATATAACCCCGTGCTAGGTTTTTGTGACTGGCCACCCAGCTGATGATACGACAATTAGCGCCATAATTATGCATATTTGGCCTATAACCAACGTACGATCAAACGTTTAAATCACATATGTTATACATAGCTTCTAAAAACGATATAAATGGCACTTTGTCTTACAGTTTAAACACAAACACAATACTTATAACTTATACCACCTACCGTGCTTTGGTATAAAGTTTGACACTGTGGTTTTAGCATTTAGTGGATGGGAATACGAGTTTCGCTCAGCTGGTAGTGAAACACAATACTAATATTTTATACCACGTATCGTACCTTGGTGTAAAGTTTGACACTGTGGTTTCAGCATGTAGTGGATGGGAATACGAGTTTCGCTCAGCTGGTATTATAGAGACAAGCATCACCTTTATCCTTATTTTATTTTACTGGATTTGATGTGGTAATGTAGGTTTGTTTACCCATTGACATTTGAGCCGTTGGTCTGGTAAGGTTGCTTTCATATGTAGACTTTTTATTCAAAGGTACTTCTTATGTAATGTAGTTATATTGTGTCCTTCAAAATGGTAGTTGACTATTGTTGTTTTCATGTTGATGGTAGCTGTATGCAAGGCGCACTTATTGTGAAAAACATTCTCGTCCAGTTCGAATTACATGTAACGAGCCTGTCGAGATCTTACTGCAGAGTTTGCACATCCGTCACAGATGCTATGCCAATATCAACAAACGCCAGACTCAGGCTCACATTGATTGTTGTATACATGTACACTGATTGCTGAAAACAAAGTAACAATGAAAAATATACCATAATACTTCTTTCCACCTAGGTTATGACTTTCTCTTATAATGGAATCATTAATATATAAAGGAATGTTTAAAGAAATAAACCGCCAAATAGTCAGATAATTGCCAAATTAACTATAAATCCGTTTATAAAAATCTATCCAGGTGTTCAGGTGATATAATAATGTATGTGTGCCGGTTAAAAGTATAGATTTATTCACGGGTACTTACGATTGAATATGCCTAAAATGAATTATGAGCCGTTGATACTGGTTTTATAGTGTTTGAAAAATATGTTAGTTATATATATTCTTCCTCGCCAGAATGTTTAGAAACTGTGTACATCTGTTGTAAAATGTGCCTGTTGATGGTGGGATATATAGGTTTCTTTAAATATCATGAACCAGTCTAAAGCACCGTTCACAATAGTGTAACAGAGCCATGCTTGGAAACATCAACTATGAATTGTAATTATATTCGCACATTTTGAAGACAAAGCTGATATACTATATGGTCGGTCAAGTCCGTCGCTTCGTCCGTTATTCTCTTCTGTCCGCCCGTTAGTCCATCAGGCTTGTTTATTGTAACCTGATCCCCACATGCCCCACCTTCTTTAGTTGAAGGAGCCTAAGCTTTTGGGTGATATAGCTGCGATATTCGCATTATGTCTTAATTCGGAATGCGTTGCATTAGTTTTGTTGTATCTTTATTGAAACAAAGGTATGCCATTTTTTTGAAGAAGCATGCCAACAGTTTCATTATGACAATATTATCAAATGTGGAATGTATTGTAAACTGCAAACTCCTTGTTGGTGCAGATGCTCGACTTTCAATGTGTAGCCGCTTTATTGGTGAACTAAATTAAAGAAAAAAATCAATATAACAAATACTGTGAGAGATACAAGAATATACAACAGAGCTACATATGAGCTTTTTCAGTTGGGTATTTACCCATTGGTATATAATTAAATGGATATTTTATGATTTCAATTGTGTAAAATAAAACGATAACATTGTGTGACATTGTTTTGGGGTGGCATTCCACTAATATTGTATAGCATTACACAAAATGTAACTCATCAAATAAACTTGTTTTATAATAAGCTTTATACAAGGTGACTTGGTGGTCCTTCAACAACCCATGCATTGCTCAATTTGCATTGGTTGTTTTTATTATTTGACAATTTCGATTACTTTATTGGTGCTCATACTTTTGGTTTTAATTAGGTATTTTGACATTTTTAATTTGGAATTAAAGCTGCTTATCTGTAGCTTTGAATACAATGTTTTAAAGAGACACTCGTGAAATGGTTATCAAGCATTGAAATAATTATGTATCTAGTATGATGTTGAAATGGTACCTGCTTTCATACAAATATTTTTTTGTTGCATGATTTATCTTTTTTTTGTCGTCTTCAACAATATCTGTAATGTAAGCTTGAATGCATTTGATCTTAAACGCCGTAAAAGGCAATCTTTAAAGCGATTTCCAGTAAACCAATCCATCAAAATGGCATAATAACCAAGTACAATAAGTTTTAATTCCGTCATTGTGGACATACTATTATTATGAGTTATTGATACTGATGTCAAACAGTCATTTCTCCAAATCGTAGAAAATGCATTGAGGTATACAGGTTTTACGACGGGCGCCGACATCTTGGATTTTCGTTCTAGATTAGACAGTGGCTTAATGAAAAATTGATTTTTAATACTAATTCTTGTCAAAAATCAGCACAGCTTATGTAGATCACCTGTTGATTTTATTTGCAAATCAAGGTATGAGTTATGGAGTTATTTTCCCTGATTATGCCAATAATCAAGTTTCACATTGTGCAAAAACTTAACTTGATCGAAGGTGTGTTTCAATAAGATATCTGACAGTTTCAGCCGTCTCGGTGTCTCCTCCGACAGTGTGTGTTGGCTTAAGAGCTACATACTTCTGCCCAAGTGTGTTCGCTTTCTGTCGGGGGCATACATCGTCCATATAATCTCCTTCTGAGGTTGCTGTCCATACATAATTTAATGTGTTTCAAAGGGACGTTTAGCCCCATTTCATTTCACTCTTGAAATATCAGCAATTAGCAAATGGACAGATGGGACACAGATGTATAGCTGCCAATATATAGTCTAATATGAGATGTTAACGGGACAAAAACGTCACATTTCTTTTTACTATGAACATTTTAACATTGAGCAAAATGATGGATGGAATACAGTATAGTCCTTAATATTTGAAAAAATCAACTAGCCATTGGGTTTTAAACGAACCATCAAATTCAACATTGAACTGAATTAAACCATACTTTATTTGAATTTTTTAACAGCGTGATTTGATGCTTGTCATTAATCTGGTCTTGTCGTACCCTAAACAGTTTATTTTCTCGTTGATCTAGTTTCTGTCGAGTCAATGAATACTTACTTTGTGGCTTTCAAGGCTTTTTTCTTATATTATATATACATGATCTTTTATGTGTTTTACTTATATTGCATATTAATATCTGCCTTGTTTGTTAGAGAGTTAAACCTGGCGCTTACACTGCCTCATTTATTGGGATTACAATTAGGTAAGAGTGAGGTTTGGTTCACCCTAGAGCCTGGTTTAAACCCTAGCGGCCTTTTTTTGCCAATGACCGTTCCAAGGCGATAACCCTATTGTGAACCTTTTTGTATTTGTGATGTCTTATTTTGCCTTTTAATAATCTTTAAAGTTGTTCTTTGTGTCTGTGTGAGGGTGTGGTTGACTTTCGTCCTTGAAGGCTACTATTTTTATATCGACTTTTACTGTCGCAATAGTGTTGTTTGTGCCGTGTGGCAACCGTAGAAAGTCTCCCCGTAAAACCAATCAATAATGTTAATTTTTCATTTCACAGGGATTGTATGACTTCATTGATCCCGTTTTCCCGTAAACACGTGTTTCTTATACCGAGTTGCAGGTGTTGTGCTCTTCGACATTTTGGCCCATTTTATAAGAGTTTTCCTTAACTTTCTTCATGATCTAGTATAAGACACATTTGTATATTTACTTTTTGAACGTTAAGAATGCATACAAAAAGGAAAGTGCCCTTTCGTTGATCTAGGTCTGGGTTATGCATTTGTTTCGGTAAAACTGGATTGATGTATTACTTTATGTATCAATAAATGGGCTTGCATTCTGGTCCACTTTTGAAAGAAACTGCAATATGTAATACTTGCACCACCCTCGAAGCCTCCTTCCGCTTTTCTTTCTGAGTCTGCACTATCCCTGACGCCTCCTTCCGCGTCTCTTTCTGAGCCTGCACCACCCTCGATGCCTCCTTCCGCGTCTCTTTCTGAGTCTTCCCCACCCTCAACGCCTCCTCCCGAGACTCGTTCTAATCCTGTATCAGGCTCGGCGTGAGGATACTTGTTAGAAAGTATCAGTATGAGATTAGTTTTGAATATCGCCGCACTGCTCTGATCCACTGAATTTTGACGGGGATAAGAAATTACTTCAGGTTGTATAGCTTAAAGCGAAGAAAATATATAGCTTAAAGCGAAGAAAATCGTGTCCCTAGACACACGTTTAACGTAAATTTGTTAAACGTGTCATCTTATCTCAAAATTCACTTAAAATAATTCAATGGAACTCCCAATGTGCATTCACTGTCATAAAATGAATTTAAAGTTATAAGTGCCATAATTCTGCTAATTTTATTAACCAGAATCACGCATTCTTTTCAACGTAGTTTACTTATAAATTACTAAGACATTGAAAGTTGAGCGCACTGTCGTCCGACAGCGCTTGTATATATTGTAGTGCGTTTTGTGTCCAGTTCGGTGTCATTTTCATCATTTATTATTATTGTTCTTGGTTTATACAAATTAAGCTAAATATTGTACTGCTCAAAATGAACAATTCTATCCAATTGTTTATTTATATAGCGAATTATTCAATCACATTAAATTTCAGAATGAGAATCGTTGGAGGTAAAATATGGAGGACCTAGATCTATTCTTCACAGACGATGATAACTTGATTCTTTATTTTTCAACATTGCTATTACATTGCCTTTAAATTAATCACTTTAATGTGTTACATTGTAATTTTCAATGATACATATTTCCTTGAGGCGGAGCTAAAACAAAAGGCGAATTCCTTGGTCTAATGAACGTGTTGTGTTTGAATACCGTAGCGTCGTTTTGTGCGACTTGCCGTAAGTTTCTATAACAAAAGAAGCGTACATTGATGGCAATGTTCCAACAATAACAAGTACAGCTTTAAACAATTAGTTAAAGACGAAAACAATGAATTTGCATCATTACATATTGGAAAACATATAGGCCTCACTAAATAGTTACTTCCCTTGCCAGTCACGGTAGGAACATTCTTACGCTTAAGAAATAGAACTGTGTTATTCGCTTCTTGTTTATTTCTTCAAATATGCAAACATGTTCCCTTTTTTGTTCCAGGTGAAAGGAATGGGATAAGTTTATGATTCATACAGGTTTGAATATGCCTGAATGTGTTTAAGCTCATATCTGAAAATCTAATACTAGGTAGTAATACATTTGAAAATGAAAGTGAACTGGATGAATTCTACAGGGTACGTGTCTACAAACTATGGACATTAAATTTTTTTTTAGTCAATCCCATGTTTTTTGCTGGATATTTCGAGCAACAGACATTGGGTTTCAGAAAACATTTTTAAAAAAAAATCAGGAAGAGAGGCACTATTACATATGCGGAGCAATGTAAAAACAACTGTACTGTAACAAATATAAAAAAAAACATAATGTAAATTTAAGGAATACAGTCAATCTGTCTGTGGGGTATATACAACACTAGGTGAGTTAAAGTTTAACGAGAATTCCTTCGAGCTTCAAATACTTGAACTCAAAACGAGTGTTTCAAACTACCTTAAAACACCGAAATATCGATTTCAATCCCTAAATAAATGTTATATATCTACATATTTCTAGCTCTACTGGTCAAGTATATTTGTATGCGACCACGCCTTTTGATATTATATACAGTGTATTATAGCCTCTCAGTATAACAACAATGTTTGTCGGCTGCATATACACTGCAACTAAACTATTAAGAAAAATATGGTACTGTTGAGCGCATGTTTAGTATACAATACAATAGTTTTATAAAGTGAACTCTATACTGTTTTTATCTATGTCTATATATGTTATCTCGAGGCCGGTATCAATAATCCTGAAATATATTTTTCAAAAGAAAATCTAGATATGATGTCAAACCATACAAATACTCGTACCTACGAGTATAATACATAGCACAATATATACATCTCCCTTCAAATGCACATATCTAAATCCCATAAAAACAACAGCGACAACAACAAGAACAACACATAGAATCCTTTATTTTTTCAGCTTGACTACATGAATAATGAATACATGAGGTTATATATGTATATGAAACAACTGTTAAGGCAAAAAAAACATGAACGGTAATACATCACACGCAAAGGATATGCTATAAAAATGCAGATATACCCAAATACAATAATTAACAAACTTTATCCATTCATAAAATTAAATATTCAAGGCAGTTCTGAAATAGCATACAAATGTTATTCAAAACATAACTGTGTAGTGACTCCAGTAAACAATTATAATAAGAATGAAGTCAAATTAAAGACTGAATTCAACTTAAACACACACGCAAACACACCTATATATACGGTATTATAAAAAACATAGTTCATTAAAACTTGATTACATAATTACATTCACACACTTTTATGTATTTGTTAAGTTGTATAAAACGATTTGCTGTAAAATCGTACGCATAGTTTTCAGCTTTTATATGTAGTCCAGGACTTCACGAACGCCTCATTGAAAATAAACAAAGATCATACTGTAGTTTTATATCGGTTATGTGCATAAACTATTTCATTTTCACTTCATCAAATAAAACAAACAACTTGATTTTTATGACCAAAAGGTTTGTCATAAGCGACATACAAGGGATATCTCGACATAAGTTTAAACGTTGCATGTTAGAATTATTGCAACTAAATATGCGAAACTATTTAAGTCCTTAAGTATACTATGTTTTACGACCCTAAGTTAACTCTATAAAGAGTGAAGACAACCAATAGTCTTATCACATATTATTCACATTATATTTTCATTAAAGATCATTCCATCTGCCAGTTTCAAATCGTATGATATATTCTAAATTTCAAACAATGACACTTTTCAAAGGAACACATGAATATCTGGACATGTCTTTTCTTTTTTACACATTTTCAGGCATCAGGAAAAAATATTCAACGTGCCTTTTCTTGTTTTCCCGAACCCCACTATTCAACAATAATCTTTACTTCTATTTTTGTTTGAAATATAACCTTGTTTTCTTATACTAACCATGTTATACGATGTTTTGAGTAGAAACAAAATACAAAATTAAATTGAATTGTAAAACATAATGTTTCTCTTGTAGAAGAAATACCCTATATATTAGTACTGATAATGAGTATTAGTATGTGCACACATAACAATAGTAAAATGTGAATATATAAGATTTCGGATATAGTGTTATTTATAGATGTTATATAGATATATTTACATAATACTTATAGTTCATCTAAAGGGTTTAACGTTTTAACTTTCAAACTAATATTATTGTTATAATTGATAATGTTTCTTTAAACTAATATTAGTTGAAAGGAAAACAAGGTATTGTTCGACGTAGAATTTATTCTAATTTGAACAGTTTAAATATCGGTAAGACATGTGAAGAAGCGTTTAGACATATAACATCTGGAACTGATATCTTTATTAACTGCACCTAAAATCGAATATAAAATTATTTGATACAGCCCATTCTCCCGAAAACAACTGCATTAACAGATTTTTGTTTACGGCAGGTATGTTTAGTACAGTACAGAAGTATACGTGAAGCGTTGAACTCAAGTAAAAAATGAATCAGATGGTTTTGGTCGGATAAGTCGGATACGTTTGAGGAGCACCAAACGAGTATTCAAACTTTCTGAGGACTTGATGTATGGATGAAGATGAAGATGTATCCTTCTGTTGCTGATATTATTCTTAGTTATACAGAGTCGTTTCAGTCTGACCTAAGTCACAACATGAACTTCCAAGAATATATTTCCAAGCAAACAGGCTTTTTAATGTAAACCGTATTCCTTCCTCTTTTAATCTGCCTGTAAATAATAAAATAAATGTTGCTATAGTTTATAAATATACTAACTTGCCATTCAAAATATGTAGGTGTAAAATTGAAAATGTAGATTTCACATGACACACGCCAACTGATTGAAAATAGGGCTTCTCTCTTGACCCGGCTGCTGGGGGCTGACCCTTAAACTAGTAACAGTTGTTTTAACATCAAAAACACGGGTTTGAAGTACAATAAACATTGTCTAAACTTTGTCTACATATATAAATTATTAAACGTTAACTATTTTTATGTTTAAACTTGTTGGACATTTAAAAATAACTAAATTGTGAGTATGTTCTTCTATGGTTGTATGTTGGAAGGGCAAGCAGACTTCGACTGTAATTCTGAACAATTCTGAACAGTTCTGAAAATATATGATTTGCACTTACTGTTCTAAATATACATTATAACGCATGCATGTATCATAGAAAATAGCAGTTTATGAATTAGCAGTTTATGAATTACCGAGAGGCCCAAGAGGGCCTGTATCGCTCTACTCGCTGTACACATTTGACCATATGAATAAACTTTGAGGACCATAACCTTATGATAAATACAAAGTATTAAACCTTTGATACGTGTAGTTTCAGAGACGAGATTTTATTATGTTTTTCAATATAAGTCTAAGTAAAACATGTGACCCCTGTGGTGGGGCCAAATTTAACCCCAGGGTCACCATTTGTACAAAATTCGTAGAGGACCATAAGCTGATGGTAAATACAAAATATTAAATCTTTGTTTCTTGTAGTATCAGAAAAGACGATCTTTTAAGTTGTTCTCTCAATAAGTGTATGCAAAAAAATTCTGAGGCGGGATCAATTTCACCCCAGTGTCACCATTTGAACAAACTTAGTAGAATACCATAAGCTGATGGTAAATGCATAATATTAAACATTTGGCTTTTATAGTTTCATAATTTAAAGACTACTGTTAAGTGTTACTCTATATAAGTTTATGTAAAACATATGACCCATGCGGCGGTGCCAAATTGGACGGTCACGATTTGACCAAACGTTGTAGAGGACCATATGTGCCCCTGGTGCGGGGCCAAATGGAACCCCAAGGTCATCATTTGAACAAACTTCGTAGAGGACGATAAGCTAATGAAACATGCAAAATATTAAACATCTGGCTCTTGTAGTTTCAGAGAAGAAGACTATTTGATAGTGTGTCCCTCTATAAGTCTATGTAAGACATGTGACACCTGGGGCGGGCCAAATTGGAACCCACAGTCACCATTTGAATATAATTAGGTAGAGGACCATAAGCTTATGCTAAATACAAAATAATAAACCCTTGGCTCTTGGAGTTTCAGAAGAGATGTTTTTTTTAATGTTTTTCACTATATATGTCTATGTAAAACATGTGACCCCTGGTGCGGGCCCAAATTGGATCCCATGGTGACCATTTAAACAAAGTATGCAGAGGACCATAAGTAAATGCAAAATATTAAACCTTTGGCTCTTGTAGTTGCTGAAAAGACAATTGTAAGTCTATATGGAAAATATGTGACCTCTGGGGCAGTAAATTAAGAGCCATAACTCGAGTGTTACTTGTCCGATATGGTTGGCTTTCGAATTCGTTCAAGCTTTCATTGATATAAAGACACTGACATAATTTGGTACAGATCAAATGCAAAATGAAGATGCAAAGGTGTTCACAAGGATAAATAAGGCATTTTTCCGTAATTCAAGGGCCATCACTCTGATGTAACAGATCCGATATAGCTGGCCTTCAAACTTGACCAAGCTTTCAACAATATCAATAACCTTACACATTTCCTAAAGGTCAAGTTCAAAATGAATGTGTTTGAGTGTTCAAATGACTTATTTTTTTCAGCAAAACAAGGGCCATAACTCCGGCGTTACCATTTTGATCCGGCTGGATTTCAAACTTGTCTGAGCTTTTATTTGCTATAAAGACACAGGCAAAGTTTCACAATTCCGATTAATAATGAAGTCCCTATTGCGCTAACATTGCTATTGTTAACGACGGACGGATGACGGACGACGGACAACAAAGCATCCCATTTCAGCCAGTAGAGCTAAACTAATATAAAAATCGTTTCTTACTTGGGTACTTATCTACACATTATTGTATCCCAGGTCTACTCGTGGTCTTGCAATATGAAACTGAAAACAAGAAATACATTTCAATCAAGCATGTATATATCATCATTGATTACCAATTCCTCTGAATGTAATCGGTTAATCGAACAGCAATACCAAACCTTACACCCCTGTTCCGTTTTAAATCGGCGACGTGTTAATGGAATGTACGGCGTTCAGTTAGTGCCATCGTACCATCGCGTATCGACCTTTACAAGTCGATGCGCGATGGTAAAATGGTACGATGGCGATGGCACGATGGTACGATGGCGACGATACGTATCGTACCATCGCCATCGTACCATCGCGCATCGACTTTAAACGCCTTTTACAAGTCGATGCGCGATGGAACGATGGTACAATGGCGATGGTACGATGGCGATGACGCGATGGACCATCGTACCATCGCCATCGTACCATCGTGTCATCGCCATCGTACCATCGCAGTCGATGTGCGATGTTGCATCGCCCCTTGCTCCATCGTACCATCGTTCCATCGCTTTCCGTTTAGAGATGCGCGCATCAAAGCAAAACAAAAATGAACGACATCATGGATGCAAAGATTCGACAATAGTTTTCTTAAATCTATCCCTTCATTTAGGCTCAGCAAAACTTGAGTTGATGGTAAAATGGTACGATGGCGATGGCACGATGGTACGATGGCGACGATACGTATCGTACCATCGCCATCGTACCATCGTACCATCGCGCATCGACTTTAAACGCGATGATACGATGGTACGATGGTGCATCGTACCATCGCGCATCGACCTTTTACAAGTCGATGCGCGATGGAACGATGGTACAATGGCGATGGTACGATGGCGATGACGCGATGGACCATCGTACCATCGCCATCGTACCATCGTGTCATCGCCATCGTACCATCGCAGTCGATGTGCGATGTTGCATCGCCCCTTGCTCCATCGTACCATCGTTCCATCGCTTTCCGTTTAGAGATGCGCGCATCAAAGCAAAACAAAAATGAACGACATCATGGATGCAAAGTTTCGACAATAGTTTTCTTAAATCTATCCCTTCATTTAGGCTCAGCAAAACTTAAGTTTCTCGGTAAGAAAACATTGCCAAAATGTATTGTCGAATCTTTGCATCCATGATGTCCTCCATTTTTGTTTTGCTTTGATGTGCGCATGTCTAAACGGAAGGCGATGGAGCGATGGTACGATTGAGCAGGGGGCAATATCGCACATCGACTGCGATGGTGCGATGGTACTATGGCGATGACACGATGGTACGATGGTGATGGTACGATGGTGATGGTACGATGGTCCATCGCGTCATCGCCATCGTACCATCGTACCATCGCCATCGTACCATCGTGCCATCGCGCATCGACTTGTAAAACTTTGATGCGCGATGGTACGATGGACCATAGTACCATCGTGCCATCGTACGATCGCGTTTAAAGTCGATGCGCGGTGGTACGATAGTACGATGGCGATGGTACGATTGTACGATGGCGATGACGCGATGGACAATCGTATCATTGCCATCGTACCATCGCCATCTTACCATCGCGTCATCGTACCATCGCCATCATACCATCGTGCCATCGTACCATCGTGCCATCGCGCATCGACTGGTACGATGGCCCTAACAGAACACCGTAGGAATGTGACAGAAATACTTAAGGAGTTAATTTTATGATAGAGTTACGGCCTTGGTGGTGTTTGTGACACGCCTTAATTTGTATGTTCAATAGCGCTGTTTTCATGCGGTCAGATGCTCAGTGACACATTTTCCAGCAGTCGGTGATTTCATTAAAATAATATACAAATCCAAACCAGATCGAGTCAAAAGATATTAACAAGCATTTTTAACAGCAAGTACAGAACACATCAGGTAAGTCCTACTAGATGTTTTAGCATCTTTAGTATTAACACATGTGATAGTATACAACACTTTACAAGTGATGAATCAGAAGCTTACTAACCTGTTGGTTTGATAGCTCATTTCCTACATTGGACTTCCATGTTAAGTGTTGCGTGGTTTGTAATTCTGAAATTGCAATCGTTATTTTAATATCACGATTCATTTATTAAAACAATAACAATTCATAAGGGCATGAAACAAATGGTGTATCATGCGGGTTAAAATATATTGCAAGAGTAATACACGAGTATCATGACAATTACAAAACACGCTCGTTACTGCTATTTACATGTACAATGGAGGATTATTGGATATTCATTATCGTCAATATAAATATATACTGAACCAAACAGCTAACGCATCAGTAGACACTACCTTTATAGGGACACTGTCCGTAACTTTTAGCTTATAAAACACACACTAATTATGTTTGCAACATAACACACCAAACATTACTGAATATTTACTAATTAAAGCAGGATTGTTCGACGGAATTCAATCGCGGTACAAAAAAACAGAAACCATTTCGGGCGTTTGAACTCGCAGCCCAAACTAAAATTACACTCGCGGTAATAATAGTGAACGTAAAGTGGTCGACCTAGCTCCCGACTGAGCTAAGCGGTCTATACATATTATGCACTAAATACTATGCTGAAAACCTAATGCGCTAATGGAAGTCACGTGATCGCAGAAAAGGTAAATACGGTGGGTCCCACTTTATTTACAAATAATAATTTAAGCTTTTTTTTCAAACTCACGAATGTATTACTACAGTCTTCTTAGTGTCTATGCTCATGTTGTCATGTATATATTTTACTAAATAAAAGTCAGACAGTTATTTGGTTATGCTCAATATCTGCTTACTTACGGACAGTGTCCCTTTAATAACTCAATAATAACAATCAATAATCAAAACAAATTTCATTCTTCACGAGACAAATTACAACTGTAAATTAAAAACAAATCATTCAAAATCACCTGTCTCCAACGGTGCCAGTCGGCATATAATAAGTTCATACATTAAAGGTAATGTCTACTGGTGCGTTAGCTGTTTGGTTCAGTATAGATAATTCAAATTTAAACCGAATTAACATATTAAGGTAACGAAGAGGTTTCGATCAATTAAGATATATCAAGTCTTTTTTAAGATAGTGTATGAATATAATTTACAAAAGAAATTCGTCAAGTACCCTAATGACAACATACAAATATAGTTTCTATTAATGGTTCAAATATGACTCATTTAATGGAACACACTTTCAATGTCATGATTAAGTAAATGCTTGACCACATGTAGTAAATAAACAGTCTTCAAAATTGAATGGCAATATACAAATTGTCATGAACATCATTAGTTAAATAGAACTGGAGATAGTTCTTTTTGTCTCCTTTCCAAGGAAATCATATATATATATAAAGGTTTATTATAATGTGGATATTGTTCAGAGCACTGAAACCGATTCATCATGCTGTTGCCCTTTGACCAAATGAAGCATGTTAAGCTTCCTTTGTAACACAAGTTCAAAATATACGACAGTTTTAATAAACTTGCTAAAGTAGATATTAAGCAAATACCAAGTTCAAAGTCATGTTTTCAAGTCAAGTTTATTGCGACCGTGGCCATGAACCAAGTGACGCTAAAAGCAATCAGCATCAAATCTATTTCAAGGGCAATACAAATATATTTGCTCACACACAATTACAATTGATAAAGTAAAACTTGAGATATTGAGTAGAGAGCAGTTGGTGTCAAGATCAAGACCAACTTGACTTGACCTGAACTAACATATAACATATTAAACAAGCGTTTTTGCCACTCGAAAGGATATATCTAAGCATTTAGTTTTCGTTTACATTCAAGTTATACCTACATGTTACATTAAGGTTATGTCATATGCCATCATTTGAAAGAAAGTGTGTTTAAAACAACTCAAAGTGAAAAAAAGCATATGCAACTTTAAAATAAGTAGGTCAAATATGGCTATTTTACTAACTGATGACAAAAGCACTAAGCGCGTTGTGGCTTTAAAGTATAATAGCGCTTAGCCCGGTACTATGAGACGGGAGGGGTGTTGCACTTTACATTACCTCCCATGAACAGACTCAATAAAACCGAGTCTGCTATATTTATATCCTGGCTGTGTTTATTGCCTCCATGATATCCGTTTTTTAGTATTTATTTTGTACATAGTTTTTTAATTTGTCCTTAGGTACCTGACTTACGGTAAATAAGACACTACACAGCTTTATATTTTGTCACCTTATTAACACTTTCTACAACGTTGCTGGAACGAAATGTAGATTTGAAAAACATAAAACAGGACATAAACAATGACGTGCTATCGGTTAACAAAAATGACGTCATGACGTCGCAAGCGGTATTGACAGGAAATTCGATATATATCAAAAAGCAATTAGCATCGAGCATTTGTATAAACCATTTCTATATCAGTGTATACAATGTTTAACATTCAGCTTTCACTCTAGAGGCATATACTTCAAGATAATTGACCTTATAGTATGTACATGCATTGGCTATTTTCAGAATCCTACTCGTTTTACTACTTGTTGTTACATTAAATTTGCTGTTACATTAAAGGTGTTTCTGGGTTGAAGATGTGCTACATGTACATATCTTAATACATCAATGATCAACTAAATCTGCTAAGAGCACACTAGTTTATGGTCTTACCAGCGGGCATCCTTCCGTGAGAAAAGTGTACTGGAAGTGGTTTCCGTATATTCCAAGAGTCAGTGGAATCAAACGCATGTTCTGAGCTTCGATGTCTGTTACAATTTAGAACAAATAGATTGTTTGCTTTGTTTTGTTTGTGTATAGAATGTAGACAAAGACAGTATAATAAATACTCATTTTTCTGTTTCTTAGTATAATAAGTATAAATAAGCAGATAACGTCTATATATATACATACTTTAAAGTGGTATTTTATTGTTGTTTTTATTGTATCCAATTGGAATGTAGTGTCATAATACACATATAGTAGAACACGTTATTGCCATGACTTACGTTCGGGGATGCGTATTGGTCGTGTCTCTCAATCGCTTGGCACGGATACACTTTGCTACAGCAACTGCTATTAGGAATAGTAGCACAGTTGATCCTGATGCTATCCCGACATACACTAAGGCAGACAATTTCGAATTTTCTTCAATTGCTCTATGTAATACATCAAAACAAACATATATACACATGGACAATAGAATATGGCACACCCATACTTAAAAATACTATTTCATATAAATTTGGGAATGATTTGACTTAAAATGTTTTTCTACCTACTAATTAACATTTCCCTTTGAAATATAAATGTATGTCTTGAGTACACCTTCGCCCTCAGCGATCACAATTAAGTGTCTTTGAATTATATTAAAACATTTCCCTATTTTTGAGAAGATTTATATGACGGTCGATTTTTTGTCGGGGTGGCAAACCTCCCACTTTTTCTGGGTAAAAACTGTACACCTCCCATCATCCGTAAGAATGATATTTCCTCACTTAAAAGTCGAGCTCCCAGTGGGATTCGAACGCGCAGCGGTGAGAGGCGAGAATGTTTACAACGCAACGTCGTTAATCACTCGGCCACGGAGACGCCTAGCTTTATATTAAATAGGTACGACATGAATGTGTGATTGGATTTATCACATTCTTCAAATTCTTAACTCCACAATTGCCACATGACGAACATGTATTATAGACACATGTCGTATGTTGCATCGGTCTTTTCCGTCCCACAACGAGAAGTCGATAATGCCTATCCGTTTTTCGTGACCCGTTGGTGATCAATACCGGGATAAGACGAGGCAATTGGTATTACACATCAAATTAAAGACCGAGTGGTGGTTAGGGCTTTATTTGCGTACATATATTAGTGTTTCATTATATTTATGGTATAAATTTAGTACACTCCCACAGCGCAAGTTAACCCTTTCGATGCACTAGTCGAAAACATGTATATATGACCAGTGTAGGCCCAGATCAACATACACACTATATGAATGCTGATCAGGGTTTACACTGTTCGCCACTCAGTAAGAATGTTTTCCATAACACTTTATATATAACATATTAACGGAAGGTTCAAATTTTAGCAGACGACACTTGAAATTTGGCGGTGAAAGGGTTAAGCGATATATACTACACAATACATATTAAAACTAAAGCATTACTTTCCGATTAAAGGCAACGCACTTACTTGCATTGTGGTTTATTGTTCTCGACAATGCATTCCGAACCACCAGAACAGTTGAATATTGCTTCAAATGCATTGCACAGACTTGTATTGGCACTGAATATTACTGTATAATTATATACACACTTTAAGTTATTCTGCAACGTATAGCACACTATTTAAAGCGACGTAAACATCAACGCAACATAGTACATATTATAATGAAAAGTATTTCATTAAATGCAATTAGTGAATCACAAGTAAACTATTCCAGTAGATGCATACAGTTTATGTCACATGTACATGCATTTAAATGTATGCCAACTTTGAATACTTCCGACATAAGTCGTCTCACTGTTTATAATAGAAGTGTAATTCCGTTAGCTATTAACATCTAACAGTGAGCAAATCTCACGCTTCATTAGAAAGAAAACCTTAGACGAGATTTAACATTATGTTAATAATATGTACTATAGAAAACACATATTAGGTTTTAACGGACCTGACATTCCTGATGAATCAACAAAGGCCAAGTTTATGATATCCACGGTCTGATTTCGAAACTCTGCAACCCCACCAGTAGCCAATAACGACGACGCCCACAGCACTGTTCCAATAGCAGCTTCCGTGTCATCAATAAATAGGTAAAAGTCTACAATCACAGGGCCCTCCCTAAAATGTAATTGAAATAACTTATTTTATTAGACCTCAACGAAAACAAAAAAATATCACATAGTTACGCAGCTTTGATGCGCGTTGGTGTGCGTACTGTTCCAGTGACGTCGTCGGTTCAGTATCTTGGTGAAATTTCTATTATCAACTTATCATAACTTCAAAAGTACTTGACCGATTTCAATAAACTACCACTCATTTTCTTAGTTACGTTATTTCCAATCCAACGATATAACGTTCATAGCAACATTTTGAAAATGTCGAAGTCTGCATGCTGGTGTATTATGAATATACGTATAACGTCAATTGCTGCTTCTCAGAAGTAAACGGAAGAAATACACGTTAATTAGCTTGAAAATACGTTTTTATTTATCGAAGTCTGATAGAATCTCTCCAAGTCTAGCCAAAATCGCTCCAATATGAAGAGTGAGTAGCGAAGAAATCAGAAGCTAGCCGGGTGACCGAGACTGCGTTTACGTTCGATATTATACATCTCCACAATGAGTTTAACTCACCTTATATCTCTTATCTGTACTGTCATGTTGATATATGTAAAACGCGTGTACGCCTGTATCAACTGAAACAAGATGCACAAATGAACATTTTGTAAGCATTCTTATATACAAACTAACACGGATTCTGGGCAAAATACGTGAAACCAAATTACAAAATACCTGAGTATTGTATTCCCGGGGTCCTAGTGGTGGTGGAAGGATTGAAACCAACTTAAGCTAGTACTATCAGCCACTTTTTCGATTTTATGATAAGGTTTGATGATGATCCACTTTTTGAAAACCAGTGTAACTTAAACGTACTCCCAAGCATGTTCAATATATTGTCGGTGGTAACACATTACGAATATGTCTCTTTTTCACCTCTATGAAATCCTGTCCAGATAACCATGGGGCAAACATGTGTAACCATGATTAATATATGATACGCTTAAATTATATTTTAATGATTGTAACTTGTAAGATCATTGCATGCGGTTTCGAACCGTCACCCAGGCCCTAGACTCCAGAAGTCGAATGACAATAAGTAAACCATCTTGCACATCGACAACCCCTAGTAATTATATCTGCTTGGTTTCAATATGTATCCAGGGCAAAACAAAAATGAGTTACAAACCGTTTGACACACACCCGATTGTATCACGATACCAGTTTTGGGGTTAAAGCGGGTAATATAGTTCACACTGAATTAAAAATATATATGAAATTAAATAAATTTAATTATATAAAACTAAATCGTATATAGTAAAACCTATCCCATTGATCTTAAAATACCATTACCGTAATGGTAAGTTCCGCCTTAACTGTGGAATAACCAGACATAAAGCCCAAGTTAGTCCCGTTCTCGAGGTTGATGGCCATGGTTAATGTCATAGGAACCCTTGTCTTGTTTGCTAAAATTACAATAAACAAAATTTCAGTGTGACTATTTGCATTTAGTGGACTAGTAAACATACATAATAATAATAATAATAATAATAATAATAAACAAAATAATGTTGATACCGATTAGCAAATAATTAAATAATTACAATTATAAATAGAAATTAAACGAGCAGCTGCATTTTGACATTTCCCAGCTAGGCAAAATCAAGTTATGAAGCAGTAACTTATAAACTTGATATTTAGTTATATTTATATGTTACTAATTTTCCTGACAAGTATTACTAAATTATTAAGAACGCTGAAAAGACGATATCAATTCGTTAACTTGTGAATGCTAACTGTGCATATACATTAACTTACACATACAATATACATATATTTGTGACACGATTCCGACGAGACCTCTCTATGCCTGGATGCTTAAACTTGCATTATTTTAAGCGTATGGTTTAACTACAGCTAGTATTCATAACTTTATTTAGCTAGTATACGCATTTTGAAGTTTTTTCAAATATTATACATTTACTAGAAACATACCTGGAATGTCTTCAATGACATCAACTGAATCATCTAGAACAAACCAATAAGTAATTTAGCATGACACAGAACATTAATCGAATTAAGAGACATTCCAATATACCAAAGTCAAACATTGAACTAATCAAAGCAAGCTTATCATATTTCAGAACTTTAGTTTAGAACCGTTTTCAACTGGGTGTACATAATTCGCTTTCGTGAAACTTCTAGTAAAGTTTATTTGTAGACAAAGAATCGATATCCCGCCGATTTTCGGCGTTCTTGTGTTTTCGAGGGTCTCCGGTTATCTCGTTTTATTTCGGATTGTGCAATATTTCAGAGTTTACCATGTGAAGATTTGTTGTAAAACACACTGAAATGGTATCGCCAATGCTTCTGCAAGAAAAAAGAAAACTGCACTATCCGTTTATCCGTTTTTCACACTAATTCTGAAACTGCCCTTCAGATAGCTATCTATTACAAAGCTAACACATCGCTGATTTAAAAATACAATGTTCGTCTACACTGAGAGAATCGTTGTTAAAAGTTGCGTGACCAACATGTTCAACGTCACAAAATTCCAAACAAGTGTGTTATATATTCAAACAGTGTGGAGATCTTGATAATATTTAAGGACCATTTTTAACTGAGATCAGTGTTACACTTGCTGCAGATGGGTGAATGTGTTATTCTGCGCAAAGATTAAATGAGTCTGTCTGGGGCATACGTGTTTGTGCCCAGGAAGCAAATGAGTCCAAGCTACACTCTCTGCGAGACTCCGTTAAATAAAGGAGTACGTATACTTATGTTCCTATGAATATATTAACACTGTTGTGTTGAAGTAAGTTAATTATTTCTAAGTCAGTAATATTTTAGTAAAAACTATAATTATATGCAATTTAGTAACACCCGGGCGTTGAAAATATATGACGTAGCTCACCGGACATGCAAGATGGGTACCTTCATAATGTGTCAAAGGTGAACAAAGATCGAATATGTTCAAATTTTATTTCATGAAAGCTGCGTGATATATTTTTAATTCTAGTGAAACTTTTTCGAAATATTAAATGTATGTTTGTAATCTACTATTAGACTAATGCTTACGCCGTCGAACACCCATAACGCCGGGATACTTATATTCATTGAATGTTTGAAACAGTGTTGTTCTATAACTTAAGTATAGATCGCCTCACGGGCAATTGCCGTTGACACTTGTGAAACCCTCTATAATTAAAAAATGTCCCTACTCACTTAATATAATTTTTGACAAAATGTATATTTTGTTAAATCGAAAAACAGAGCCGATGTTTCCAGCACTCGAGGTTAGTTTTTTACATAAATTGCCTATTGAAAATATTTATTAATAAGTGTTTGAATAGCGTAAAGCAAACTGACTTTGCGCGCATTATTATGTCTCCCCCATGATTCGGGAGACATATTGTTTTTAGCTTGTCTGTCTGTCTGTCTCTGTTTTTCTGTATGTCTGTCTGTGTTCTTTCACAACATGGACTATTAATGCAAACATAATTACGTCTGTTTAACAATTACAAAATAAATATATATATA
The DNA here is from genome assembly GCA_037043455.1 of Cyrtodaria siliqua. Lineage (NCBI taxonomy): Eukaryota > Metazoa > Mollusca > Bivalvia > Adapedonta > Hiatellidae > Cyrtodaria > Cyrtodaria siliqua. The sequence goes on along the minus strand of JAWPHD010000275.1, from coordinate 276,917 downwards.
TGTGTGTAACTTACTAACCACACTTAACGAATGTTAATTATAGTAAAATTAAATTGTGTATAATGATTAAAAAATAAGAAGTCAATAATTGATCATTTTTTGTTTAAAACAATAAATAAGAAAAATGACAATACTAGTTTCAATAGCAGTTTCAATTAATGTTTACCCTTTTTGCATCCAGTGTAACCAGCAATGCCAGTAAAACCTCTAAGACAGTCACAAACAAAGCCACCCGGTACATTACGACAGCCAGTGTTGGGCACATCAGAACAGTTATGTGTGCCACGGCCGCACTCATTTACGTCTGCCGTGCATTCTATACCGGTCCAAGTAGGCAGACACAAACATTGCCCGGAGATAGGGTCACATGACTGTCTCGTATCGATGGCATGGTCATGTTGACAGGGACACACGTTGCTGCAGTTGACACCGTATGTATTTTGTCTGGAACAGTCTGTAAGGAGATAAAATGTTAATGAAATTGAGGTCAACTAAACTGTTACACATAATACATGCATACAGTAGGTCAACGTCAGTCATGGTGATTTAATTTTGATATGTAAGTGAATTGATAATCCTTGTGTTTTCTATATACAGTTTATTGACGTTTTCCAATAGTGCCTGATGTATTGATTTAATGATGTTTTAAATGTGTCTTTATTAAATGGTACAATGCGAAACTACGTTGACTTGTTTAATAAAACATTGTAATTAGGCAAACTATCGTTATTAAAAAGGAAATAGTAATATCTTCTAAACTATTGTCATATTTGGGAGCTAGCAAATGTGTGGCCTATAAGACTCACAACACTATTATCTCCCTTGAATACTCGTGCCCTATAGATGAAGAAAGTAGATAAAATCGTAGTCCCTCTTTTATGCTTTATACAGGACTTTCCATTAAATACATTAAACACATTACATTACCAGGTTCTAAAACTACAACATTTTAAGAAGAGATCGCAGAAAATGGCATGTTGATATAAGATTCCTGGCTAATTCTGTTTCATTTTACATACCATGGGTCTAATCACCACGGAGTTGTATATTTGTCACATTATTACGCTAAATATTGCTAGGTGTCACGCAAAAATGAAATTTAAGAATTTTCAACCTGGTAAATATTTGTTAATTGTGTTTTAAATTTCAGATATTGGATCAAAGAAGAATTTAATCATAAACACATGTTGTAGATTTTGTTAATCGCAAAGCCACGAACAAAAACATTACACTGGGACCTTATGGAAAATTAATTGTGGTTCGAGACGTACATGATCGCTCTGACATTTGCCTTCACCTCAATGAGACGTTAGCATACAAGGTCGTTGTTTTAGCATAATAAAACGTTCATATCAGATAACAGAATAAAAGGGTCATGCAGTAACCATGACTGTATCCTAGTACATTTAACACAAGGAACAATATTAACATATATTTTAACTTCGTTTCCTGTATTTACCATGACAGTCGTTCCAATATCCCTCCTTTCCTCGTGGACAGATACATTCATATGCCCCATCCGTGTTGCTGCATTGATATTCACACCTTGTATCATCTTTTTCTAGGCATTCATCAATGTCTAAGTAAGAAAAAATATTACCGAATAATTGATACATATTATATTACGTTTTAATCTAATGAAACATATTGTTATACGTTTTTAAATATAATTACCTATAATTAAAACATAACAAGAACATCGACGACAACAACAATCACGTTAATACTAGTATTAATAACATTATAAAGACTGACAATTTAAATAATTATACACACAATAGTAGAATAAGATCATCGCATTACCTCTACAAATGCCATCAACCTCTGTGTAACCAGAATCACAGGAACAAATATATCCTCCATCGATATTTGCACAAGTTTGATGTTCCACACAACTATCGTTCCGTGTTTCACATTCATTTACATCCTGATCACAGTTGTCGCCTTGCCAACCATCTATACAATTACATCGTCCATGAATGTTGTCACACGTCACAGTGTTAGCAGCTGTACAGCTGCAGTTTGATGCACAATCTTGACCGTAATGTGTCCTATCACAGGCTATAAGTAATATCAAAACAATGCAGTTAGGGTGAATATATATGAGTTTAAGACAGAATGGTGTGTTGAAGAATAAAACACGGGATAATAACAATACGAATTCGATTTAATTATAAAATGCCAGAGGAGAAACTTCAGAATGTTGGGGGATTTACTTTTAATATATACTAAATAGGGTATCCATCGGAAGTGGAGCACTTGACCCATGACCCAAACGTCTACCATATGTGTTGTGTTCCTGAGCAAGACATTTTATCTGTATTTGCTAAGTACAAGTTCTACACAGGAAGACATCTAGTGTGATTAAAATAATTTCTGTGAGCTTTCGTTACAACTAAACCAGAAAGAAATTAGCAGACTTGGTTTTACTGAATCTATTCATGAAAGGTAATGTAGTTTGCAACATCTCTCTTGACATAAAATCAGTATAACAGTAAATATAACGTGTATTTGACACATAAACTTTTAAATCATGATTTGGTCAAGCTGTTAAATAGTATTGATGCCTTACGTCATACATGCATATTCACAACAATTCAGATCTTAAATATCCATTTACATAAAAACATGTTAAGATCCATTCTCAAGATGCCCATATAAAGACATGCCCATTAAAAAACATGCCAAGTAAACCAAATAAACCAATACAATGCAAATTAGAGTTCAATAGCTAGTGTGTTCTAAATAGAGAATGCAAATATTCTATCTGGTAAATGTAATACGTACGTGAAACAATCGTGGGCCAAGATTAAGGAATTTCAATGATATTTTATTTTATGTTTGGATTGCATAAATCTACAAGTTATAAGTTAAATATATTCCATTTTGGATACATGTTATAACAAAGCAAAATAAACATGCATTTACGATAAAAAAAAACATCATTGTTAATTAACCGTATTAACCGGCGAAATGATATTTGTTGTTGTACTGTAAATTTAATATTTTATGCAAGGGGAATAACGTGCATAAAGCATAACAAGGACGGTGCCTGATCTGTGATTTCTACAAAATATTAACCTCAATCAGACTTGATTTTGAAAACAACTTACGTTGACAGTGTCCTTCACTTGTTTTGAAATAGCCAATGTAACACCGACATGTGTGACTTCCGTTCGTATTTCTGCAGCTACTGTTGTCCGTGCAAGGGTTTGGGCCTTGTTTGCATTCATCAATATCCTCGGCACATCTAAGGCCATGCCATCCAGGAAGGCATTTGCAGCTTCCGTTAACCGGGTTACACGTTTCAGTGTTTCCCATAACACATGGACATTCCGTGTCACAGTCAGAGCCATAATGTCCATATTCGCAATCTAGAAACATATACTTAACTGATTATTACAAATAGCTTTATTATTATATACTATGGTTACTGTAAATATGTAACATATGTTTCGTGGATGCTGTTTAATGTTCAATTTGTATTCCGTTGTACGAACATTATATCTGTATTCTTTTATCTAAATACGTATTAGTGGCTCTCCAAATGGGAGGAAATAAAAAAAATGTATATTTATATTGAGAGTGAAAGAAAAAAAACAGTTTGACTTGAGTATACAGTTGTTTACACAAAAAATATATTTAAGAACATTTTGGGTGAAATAGTATGTTTAAAAAACGCGTTTTAAAGAGTGAACTTTTCTATTAGTCCAGCAGTTGAAGAAATTCAAACCAGCAATTGAAGTGACACACACTCATTGCGTGTTCTGGAGAAAAATCTGTTTATTAGTCTAAGACATATTAGGTATAAACTGCACGTTCACATACAATACTTTAATGAGGGACAAATACAGAAATGTAGCATACCTATACATGATATTCTATCAACATCAAGTTTTTTGCCAGTAGGACATATACAGCTGTAACTTCCAACCAGGTCAAGACAGTCATCAGAGCAAGTTTTAGTCTCACACTCGTTGATTTCTATATATTCCATAGAATAAAACAATGCATATTAAAATCTTAAAGTCTGACAAAATGCAGAGACATAATCTAGATTACAGGTTGTATGTGTTACATATTCATTATTCTTATATACGTTTACTATATTATCTTAGTGAAAGACTGATTAGCTGGTGCTAAGGGCGTGGTAATTTTAATGATAACGTAGCTTCCAAGCACTGCTACATAGAAATATAAAAAATATCGGACATGGAAAGCAGCATTCAAGGACGACAGTCAAGCACAAAACACAAAAGCAAACACGCAAACAGACAAACGAGAAGGCAAAAGTAATACAAAATGCAAACGACATCACAAACACAAAAGGGTTGACAATAGGGCTACCGCCTTGGAACGGTCAGTGGCAACAAAGGCTACTGGGGGTTTACACCGGTTCTAGGGTGCACCAAATCTCACACTTACCCTACTGTCAACCCATTAACACAGAACAGTGTAAATAAAGAAATCCCCGCCAAGATCTAATCTCTAACCAACAAGACAGCATCAATAGGCAATATAAGTAAAACACAAATATGCTCGTGTAAATATAACACAAAAAAAATAGCCTAAAAAGCCACAATGAAGGTACTCAATGACTTGGCAGAAGCCAGAGCAACAATGTGTAGCCTCTATAATGGGATAATGTTTTGTTAATACTGCCACGTATATATTTGAGTTGCATAAACTAACGAATAATATGTATGATGTCAAAATAAACTACTTATATTATAAAAAGCTTTTATTTACTGTAAACCAAACATATATACATGTACGCATACAAACCTATGCATTCCTTGCTTTGTAGTGAGTAACCCTTGTTGCAAACACATTCTTCAGTGCCATTGTTCAACGTGACACAAGTGCCATTGTTACAGGTAAAACTCTTACATTCAGTCCGGTTAATTGCTGTGGTTGATCATAATTTTATCACAATTAGAACATTTAAACAAATTCAGCTTTCTAAAACTATTATCTAGTGTTGATGCGAGAGCCTGACGCTGAATCGACAGTGTGAAGCAATATATCATGTGGGATCAATTGAAGGTTTTGTATGAAAATTGTGTCTAACAATTAGAAATGCATGTCACAAACAGCTAGACATAAAACATGTATGTAATTAATATAAGGTACTTTTTAATACAAGTTCACATGTATATATTTTATTATTGATAATAAAATGCAAATTTTTTTTTTTAATGTGTTTCCATGAAAAAAGCTATTCCATTTTTACATTTGATCAAATCAAATTTAAAGAAATATATGAAAAGGAAACCCTTGATTTTAGTCAAACCTATCTAAGTATTAATTGCATACGCATTTCAGGCTAAACGTTGTTAATGACTCACGTGAGCACGATTGTCTTTTCTGCAGACCCAGTATAAATCCTTGCTTGCAGCTACAGCGATAACCGCCGATCGTATTGGTGCAATTATGGTCACAGTCATGCATACCGTTGCATTCATCGATATCTGTTTAAACAATATATAGAATAGCTAAAACATAGATCTGAGCCAATCTACAAAGGAGTTCTTAATTTGATTTGGCTTTCAAATGGCGACATTTAAATCGATTCAAACATGATCGGACGGCTTTATACACGCTAAATTGTATGCACTTTAATTGCTTGCACTGATATAAATTATATTTTACGAATTAGAAAACAAACATTTGAAGATAAAATACACTCCAACATGTATTATATCGTTAAATGGACATTGCTTATGAGGGCATTGTTTACTAAAACACAGACACATACCAACTACCAACTATATTTAGTAACAGACGAACTACTGCATTAAAGAATAGTCTGATATGTTTTATAACATAGCAGCAAGCGTAATTACCTCGACATTTGCTTCCGTTACGAGCAAACCCTTTATTACAGTCACATCTGAACGAACCCTCTGTGTTTACACATTTTTGATCACATTCGATTGTAGTCTGCAGGTGGCATTCATCAACGTCTGTTTTACAAAGGAAGAAGGAACCATCTTGTTTAAACACTAACTTACTTACTATGGAATATTAAGTAATACAAATATGATTAATGTCTGAAAAAAGATTGAGAAAAGCTTGTTCAAGAATGTGAGCATCTGCACCTAGAAGAAACAGCATAATGAATTTGACAAGCTAAAAAGTTTCCTTTGACCTATTGTCAACCCGTTTCATTGTGTGATGTCATATCTTGGCTTTTGTTTATCTGTACGTTGTTGTTTGTTTTTGTGCATTTGTGGTTGACTGTCGTCCTTGAGTGTTGCATTGCTTGTTCAACTTTTATATCTACTTCTTAGTAAAATACTTTAAAATTTGTGTCATGGCAAAAATACTTGACGCTCAACGTGCTGCATTCCAAATCTCGTATTATAATTAAATGAGCTACACATTTTACCAGAAATGACGTCACTAATAAATGTGTCCTATTTTAACAACTTGATCATCAACAAAGCAAAACAAGAACGAATGGAAATTTAAATAGGGAAGGAACAATGATATATATATATATAATTGTTTATTGTTTTAAGCCAAATATGGCCCATGAACATGTTTACATAATAGATACAAATAAATGTGGTTAGATGGCATGTTGTTAGTACATGTACATAGAAATAACAAAGCATTGTAATACCATAGAATACATTCGGTACTATTACGAGGATAATGAAACAAAAGTTAAACGTATGTGTTAGCAAGTTTACTATACTTTGCAATTAATTTGACGAGTAAAATGTAACCGAATTTTAGTGGTTATCCATTTGGGAGAGATTTTGTTTTTATTTGTTATATTTTCATTTGGAAGTATAAATCGTTATCTTAAACTTAAACAAATACTACTATCTGTATTTCATGGAATAGAAGCAACACAGCCACATTTCCACACGGAGAGATATACTACACATATCATGCATATTAAGTGTTAAAATACAATACTTATACAAATCCTATTTTTGAATTTCAGCGATAAATAAATCTAATTGTGTTCAATATTTGTTCAAAACAGTTCTAATATCAAAAGCCTTATATACATATAATCCTAATTTCATCACTTCGATTTTGTTTTCGCTATTTAATAATTGAACGAACTTCATGTAGTTTGTTTTTTTCCAATAATATTGCTTTATGTACGATTTTCTTAATTCTGTATAATTTTTGCAATCAATAACGAAATGATATTCGTCTTCAAGGCACTGGCATTGTCTGCATGTCCTTTCATGAAAAGGCACACTTATAGGCTTTCTCCAACGTCCGCACTCTACTTCCAATCTGTGAGAAGAGAGTCTAAGTCTTGAAAAAGCATAGCGTAATTTGGAGTTATTTAAGATATCAAGATATGGTTGGTATTTAAAGACTGCAATTGTCCTATAAAATAATCCTCTAGTAGAATCGTTTAATTGCGTATTCCAACCTTGAATAAATATGTCCTCGATGCGTTGTTTGAAAACAGTGAGAAACAAGTCCCTATCACCAACTCCCTGAGCTAGCCATACTTCATAATAACCCAGTGTTGATAACAAATGTCTAATTTGCGAGACCCAGTTTATTTTATTTATTTGCCTTTCATCATCGTTTCTTAACATATTATAAACTATCTTTGTGTATTTCGTATCGCTAGTTGCACATAATTTTAACCAGTATTTTGTAATTATATAATACCTTTTGTTTATGTAATTCAGTCTTCCAGTTTCCCCGTATATAAAACTAGTTTGGGTTGTTAATTTAACCCCCAATAAACGTTTACAAAAACCTAAATGTGTCCTTTCTACTTGTTTACCTTTATTAAATCCCCATATCTCGGCCGAGTAATTTAATATAGGTGAGATTAGTTTATCAAATAAATCAAATGTATGATTAGGAGATAATTCGATAAATTTGTTTAAATATTTATTTAACTGGAATATAGCTTTTAATGATTGTCCGGCCAACATTTTGTCCGTTTCATTGAAAGCCCCACCCAAAGTGAACACAATACCGAGGTATTTCATTTCGTTGGTAATAAAATTTAAGAGTATCTGGTAACCTTCCCCCTTTTCTAAATATCATGATCTTTGTCTTTGCCGTATTAACAGTAAGTTTCCATCTTTCACAATATTCTTCTAAAACTGACAATGACTTCTGCAAAGCTTCCGCTGACTTTGCAAATAAAATAATATCGTCCGCGTATAATAATAAACATAAATTAATCATACCCACGTCTACCCCGTCAACTCCTTTGAATATTAATTCTTCTTCTAAATCATTTAAATACATGCTAAATAAAAAAGGCGACAAACACTCCCCTTGACGCACCCCGAGAAAACACGTGAAATCCTCGCTTAACGTGTTCATATACTTGACCTTTGACTTTACACTGTTATACATAGATTTAATGACATCTAAAATTTTCCCCCTCACCCCATACTTTATTAATTTATACCATAAAACATCTCTCACTACAAAATCAAAAGCTTTCTTAAAATCCACAAAAGCGCAAATTAGCTTGCCTGATTGGTTTAAAGTATGTGTTATCAAACCGTTTAGAACAAATATATTATCAACTGTGCTCATACCTTTACGAAAACCGGCTTGTGCCTCAATGTACACATGATATTTTTCTGCCCAAGTGATCAATCTATTATTAAGTAATCTAGAAAATAATTTACCCAACGTACTTAATAACGTAATCCCCCTATAATTACTTGGTTCGCCGGGGTCACCACTTTTGAATATCGGTACAATATGACCTTCGCTCCAAGCCTCGGGGAAGTAACCACGTGAAAGACAGGTGTTGAATAATTTATATAAGTATGGCAACAATGCATCCGAACCATATTTAAAGAACTCATTTAACAGTAAATCTGGTCCTCCGCTGGAATTGTTGCGTAATTGTTTTATGGAATTCAATATTTCCAAGTTTGTTATTTCGATGTCAAGTTGTGCAAACATTATCTGAATTTCACCATTAATATACCTATTATTGAAATATAGTACATCCTCATCGGCCTGAAAGAAAGTACTGTCGGGATTATTAATAGCTTTAAAATATCTTGCAAAATGCTCAGCCGAGACTGTCCTTGGAGATGAGGATGACGAAATCCCCTTTAACATCTTCCAATGATATGGGCACTGGTTTTCACAAAACATCGTAAATGCAAATGTAGGAGTGGTCCATTTATAACTTCGAATGGTCGAATCGGGAAAACGTAGTTCATTATTTGAGGATTTCTTTTGCAGTATGACAAGTTACTTTTGACGATGGCTATAAACACATCAATGCAGTCTCAAAATTAAAAATTAGAATGAGTCTTGTATTTACTTTGTTCACAGCGACGGAATATCAAACATGATAATGAAATGATACACAATGGTTATTATATAATAAACTCCTATCACATAAGTACATTTGAGATAATACCGATGCTTTCAGATTTTAATACCGTGTTGCAAACACCATTTTGAAAGCATAATTCCGAGACGGAACAGAATACCAGTAAATATACATGTAAAAATACATATAAATATACATGTATATATAATTACCTGGCAAACGCCATTTGGCATGGTTTCATATCCATCTGTACATTTGCACGTGTATGCGCCTGGCGTATTTATACACGTTTTATGATCACCAGTACAAGGCTCACTAACAGCTGCACATTCGTCTTTGTCCATGTCACATTTGAAACCCATCCATCCGGATCTACAAACACAGCCCAGCACAGGATCGCAGTGAGATGCTCCTGGTCCACACCTACATTCATGGACACACTCTGAACCATAGTGGTAAATGTCACAACCTAAATACACAATGATCATGTTGTTATGGATACCAGGTAGTAAAACAAATGACACTGAGAGAAACCGAGCAATTATATTAGAAATATATATAGACAATAAGCAACCATTTTATCAATTTGTTTAATTGTAAACTTGTTTGTGCCAAAATGTAGTGCAAAAGCGGAGAGTTTAACTATGATTTTGTACCGTGTACAGTATACTTCTGTGGAAAATGAACAAACTCATTTGAATACAACCATTCTGTCTTAAAATAGTATCTAACTAAAATAGATATGTAACTATATTGTCCCACATCAGCAATAACTGGACAATAAAGCAAAAATAATAATGAGTTATTGAGAACAGATATTGAACGGAACAATTTAATATAATGATCTAATTAGTAAAAGTTTATTTTAACATTGTAAAATGTTGTACTGTTGTTGATGTTGTTTTACGTTTAAATGAACACTGACAGCCTTTAAATGCCTGCCTATATTCGAAAGTATACATTAATTATTGGTTTGTATCAAGAGAATGTGAAATTTCATTTTAAAGTAAGTATAATACATATTTAACTACGATTGCAAAGTATGTTTTAGTATCTGCGAGTTACAGTTGTACTGCACTTAAAAAGCACCACACCACAATTGAAGCAGGTGCACAGTTTAAGATATCTATGCTGTATAACGGTATTTCATAGGTGTATCAACAATGCATACCTTTGCATGTTCTTCCGTCACTACCAAGTTTGTATCCTTCAGCACATGCACACTTATAGCCTCCTTCGGTATTCCTGCAAGATTGCTTATCTCTACATAGATTTGTCGTCTCGTTAGAGCATTCATCAATATCTACAATAATTAGAATAAATATGTCATACATCCGTGACAACGTGCACAGTAATATAAAGTGTTTTTAATACAGATGTACAACTAATTGTATTGTTAGTTGCGTTAGTTGACTGCGACATTGCCCTTCGACTACACGATGCGTAAGAATCTTTCATACCATAAAGATAACTCGTACATGCATGTTTTTGAGATATCGTATGGCAGTAGCAATGTCGACACAAATATCCTTTATTGGATCGCTACGAACTTAAACATTCACGACTAATATTCTAAGGTAACGTTTATCTGATAATAAACCTGTCTAATATTTGATACAAATACATTTTTTCTTATGGTTTCATCAATTCAGTGATGCTAAAACGCCTATCGAACGTCACTTTCTTAAGGGCAACGTATATTTTATGTTAAGGCTACAAATGCTGTCTTGAATAAAACATATGCATATTTTCGTATCGTTGTAATATTAACCACGTTTCGACTAGAAAGCGTTGTCCGGAAAGCTTTTCATGTTTTCAGATGATGGCCGCTTTGAAATTCGCTTCAGCTTAATATTATAACTCCCACACATTAAAGTAACCCCATGAACATTTAAGTCGTAATCTCGAAGTTAAACTAATCATTTAAGAAGCTTTGGTCCTAATTGCTGACCACACATTGTTAGTGGCGGACGGAAGAAATCATAACGAACCAGCTCCTAACAAACATTTATTTTTGTATCTTATTGATTTGCAGCAGAACACATACATGTATACACACTGTTTGCAGGCTAGATTATAGTGCAATAAATACTTTAATTTGTGTCTTACAACGCAAGTCAAATTTCAGGAAAATACACACATACACACACATGCAAATTTATTCATGCATGCATTATAATGCATGTGGTGTGTCTGTGACAGAAGTCAATGAAAAGAATATATAAGAATGCTATTTACGGATAAAAGCATACACACCTATGCATGACACTCCATCTAAAGCTAGTTTGTATCCGAGTCGACATCCACATTTGGCATGACCGTGTTCATATTTACACAGGTGGTTACATGACATATTATATGTACCGCATATATCTGCTACTGTTGTATCTGTTTAGGGTAAATGTAATTTCTTGACTCAAATGGATTATCTTAACAATTAGGCAATTAATTTAGAAAATATATATATGCAAGCACTATTTTTAGCGTAAACTATGCTCCAGGCTCTTAGTAGTATGGGTAGCATTTATTTGTATCGTAAACTTAATTAAACTTTTTTTCAGTGAGGTTATATATATATATATATATATATATATATATATATTGTAAGAAGATATAAGTACCACATGTAATACCTGTCATACACCTTAACACTTATAAGGTGGTAGTAATCAGTAGACAGTCATTCTCTGTTCAAAGTGATGCATGCACTGGTATGTAATCTACCTTTGCGCACGTCTGCCTATCTTCATATATGGGCAAGATAATTAAACAGAAGAACAAGTGAACTACGATTATAAGAATCCTGATTCCGAGAGTGATATATCCCTATCTCACATGGATAAACTCATGACGGATTATTTTTCTCCCATTATGCGCTTAGTAAAGGCATACACCAATAAGTAACTTCAATAAATATATTTAATTTAACACTAGAATAAGGCGACGTCAACCTGACGAGTTGACGTCTTATGTAAGAGTCACATATGTTGTAAGATAATGTTATTTTCCACGGGGAAACACTATCTCACATGACTAGAATTGGGAGAAATACATGTCTACATTGTGGGATTGTCTGCATGTCTATATAATATCCTTATACTGTCTGTATGTCTGTATAATACCCTTATGGTAGATTTGCCATGTACATGCTCATTCTCATTCACATACGATGTGGCAATACCCGTATATACATTAACAATTATACTTGCCAGGAACATCACATATGAAATACTCATACCGTCTGTGCATGTCTGTCTGTCTTCGTTGAGGCGATACCCGTAAATACAGTAACAATTGAACTGGCCAGGAACATTCTCGCAAAGTTGTTCACAATTTGATATACTGGATTGGCACTCATCGATATCTGGGTAGAAAAAAACAGCAATGATATTCAATGTCAAAGACTATGCTTCTTTTATTATCACGGTATTTGGCAATTCTGTATATTTTATGAAACATGTTAAATAAGAAATGGAAAACGACAGCCACTGCGTACAAACAAACAAACATATTAAACAAATGTACATTTATTTCAAGTTTTTCATCGTAATACATGTTACTTATTTCTGTATTCAATACCATTGTTAACTATTTTAATAGTGGTATACTAAATAATACTTCTTTGACTGTTCATGATAGATAAACACGCCGGATACAGTAAATGATAAATATATATATTCATCAAGACACTAATATTGAAGAAAGTATAACTCACCGGCACAAACTCCATATGTGCCTTCTGTGTAACCCACTAGACATTCACACACATAGCCACCTTTCGTATTCTTACACGACTGATTTCTGGTACAGTTGTTTACCCGCCTTGGTTCACATTCGTTGATATCTAAAACATGGGTATGTAAATGAAGTGATATAATTCAACACATACACACTAATATAAACTTCTAGTAATCTTCAGTGTTATCAATATGATATTGTACAACATGTCATTATAACTAGAACACAAGATGCCAAGGCTAAGATGCATTGAGTCATCCCAAAGTACCTAAACGAGAAAAACAGTCAGTGTTTGTTTGATGATTTAACTCTCCAAATCAAAACTATTCTGTTTATGAAAGGCGCGTTTGTCTTACCTAAACACGCGCCGGTTCCATCTTTGACAAACCCGTCCATACACAAGCATCTAAATGTCCCATCCAGATTTTCACAACGTTGATTTAATCCACACGCATTGGGAACTTTGAGACATTCATTGACGTCGATGTCACACACTAGCCCTTCCCATCCTGCCTTGCAGATACATCCTCTGGCAGGGTCACATACAGAAGCACCCTCATATGTACAACGACACTCTTCTGCACATGCAAGTCCCCAATGACTGTCATCACAGCCTACAAATACAGATAAACGTGTGTAATACTACATTATCACTTTTGAAAATGTATGTTGTGATACAATTTAACAAGTGCTGTTAATTCTAATGCTTTCACTCGTGAGATATTTGAAAATAAACAGTACATGAGCATGTTTTACAATTGATCAGTAAGTCATACGAACGTGTACACGTGTTGTCTTCCTCCAGTATATACCCGCCATAACAAGAACACGTGAAGCTTCCTATGGTGTTGGTACATGCCTGTTGACAAACGTTGGCATCGCATTCGTTTGTATCTAAAATAACGTAAGAATACAAAGTACACACATGTTATGAATATACCAATTGGACTTCAGGTGTTGTATTCAATTTAATATTGCTTCAAGAAGATCTTCAGCTTTCACGCATTCCTTTTATTGACACTTTACACTTTAACTTCAAAACAATACTATGTTTCAATGTATTTTTTGCATATAAATTATACAATAATTGAACAAATACTGTTAGTTCGATTCTGCGCGCCCCGTGTGGTTCCCGCGTAAGAAAATGGGCATTGTCATTCAGGTAGAGGGTTAAACTGTTCGTTGTGTTACATGTATTTTTCCATGTTCACTAAATGTCTTTACCATCATGCCTGTCTTGTTTCAGGTGCTACTTGAAGTTATCAGAAAAAAATGTTCGTGGCTCAAGAGAAACATAGCATGCTTACAATAGAATTTGCATCAACTAAGCTGTTCTGCAGGTGAGAATGTTACATGTCCATTCTGGTTATCCTAATCTATGTGTAAATGGAGAGTGGGCCCGGAATGTTCATTTTTATTGGCACCATATACATGTAACACTGTTGTGGTTTTTGCGTTTTAAAATCCTACTTCAACTCGATTCTGCTCATAAATATATTGCAGTTTGTACAGTTTGTACAGTAAGATCATTATCGACATGTTTAGGAAAAATCCATAGTTAGAGGACATCTCTCTCTCTCTATCTCTTTCTTTCTCTCTCTCTCTCTCTAACTATGGGTTCCTTCCTACACATGTCGATAGCATTTTTATTGGCACCATGTACATGTAACATTGTTGTGGATTTTGCGTTTTAAAATCCTACTTCAACTCGATTCTGCTTATAAATATATTGCAGTTTGTACAGTTTGTACAGTAAGATCATTACCGACATGTTTAGGAAAAAACCCATAGTTAGGTGACATATCTCTCTCTATCTCTCTCTTTTCTCTCTCTATCTCTCTCTCTCTCTCTCTCTCTCTCTATGGGTTCCTTCCTACACATGTCGATAATGATGTTACTGTACAAACTGCAATATAATTATGAGCAGAATCGAGTCAACAATTGTGTGTTTGTGATGTCGTTTGCATTAATTATTACTTTTGCCTTATTGTTTGTCTGTTTCCGTGTTTGTGTCTGTGTTTTGTGGTTGTTTGTCCTCCTTGAATGCTACTTTCCCTGTCCGATCTTTTTATATTTCTTGAAGTAGTATCTATATATATAGTGTCTATTTCCTTAACACTATTTTGACCACACCATAGGATTTTGAAAATATAGTCATTATTTACGCCTTTCCATGGCTAGAAATGCTTAGCCTGCATGGAGCTTTGAAATTTAGTTCAACAAACATTAGATCGTGCGCGTATTTAAAATTGCCGTACTATGTCAGATCAATACTTGAACAGCACTCATTCAATTTAGTACATGTATTTGCTTTAAATGAGAGATACAGTTGTACCAAGAATCGGACGTGACCTATAATTTAAATAAAGCATATTAAAACGCTACATAGAAAGGAAACGCTTAAGTTGATGATGTAAAATTGACGCTAAGAACACCTAATGAAGATTAATTATGTTCAAATAATAAAATGCACTCAATAAAATATAATGTGTGTACCTATAACCGAACGTCGTGTTATGTCATGTCCATTATTATATGCTTTAAGTTTTATTGTTAGTGTATTTGTTAAAAAAACACTAAATGTTTGTTAATTTATATACGGAAGGCCGCATTGAAAATATGATGTATAGTATGTCATAATGTGTTAACCTTCTTTAAATAAAGAATTTATTATTAGTAGTAGTAGTAGTATTATTATAATTATTATTATTATTACAGAATGACACTGATTACGTTTTGTCTAGATCCTGCGCAAAAGAGTGGAGGAAATGGATTTGTACACACACAAAAAACAGAATACAAAATAGAACAGACGTTACCCATATTGATAAGAAAGTTGCGCATACCAATGCAACATTTGAAACACCGTATCATGATGATCAGACGAACTCAGTATGAAATTTTATTTATATCCCGGCATGCAATAAGTCTTGAGACACGAAACAAAACACGTGACAAACAGTGATATACTGTTGTTGAGAATTCGATGATATCTTGATTAGTACTGTAGATATACTACTTTTGAAATAATATGTACAGATTTTGTAAATTTCGAATTAAAATTAGAACTATATCAAATTAATTAATAATTACTCTCAGATTTAATTAAAGGTGTTGTTTTATATCTAAAACAGCTGCCGGAAAGCTTCAATATCTGAGAGTTCTGTAATACATAGTTTTGCATTTTAATGTCACGAATGCACTAAACTAAGCGCCTAAATATCGTCTAATGAAATCAATAACAAATTGTCAGCAAACCTATGCACGTGTTGTTGTCCAACAGATTAAATCCAGTGTGACAGAAACATGAGGCTTCAGGATATGGTAAACAGCCATGCGCTTCAGGACATGTCGTACTGCACTCTGTATTGTCTGAAATTAGAATTCATTTAAGTGCGGCTAGCGAACATATTTACAAATACGTATTTAACACATTGGGTTGAACACAAATTAATTGCAAACAGTACTATTCTTCGGTCCCAAACAGTAGTATATGTACAATACCGTTTATATACCTCAAAAGGCTACCGGTACCATAAACTTCGAAAAAAATGGCATTATCCTAAACCTGATTAACTTTAAAAAAATAAAATTAATGTATGAACGCTTCTGCAACTTCTTAAGATTCTTGGTAATGTTCTCTTTTATACTTTCTTCAGTATACTTATAAACAGTTTATAAAAGCAGGTTATGACTCTATTGTTTACAGTTCGCCACTATGCTTGCGTCTTTCATTTCGACAGTTTGTGGACCCTGCTTATGCAGTGAGATGACTACTGATGCCTAGTCAGTAGGAGGATATGGCGGGGATTTCTTTACTGGGATGCCATTAGGTACATGATAGTATGAGGATTGGTGTACCCTAGAACTTAGTTTAAACTCAAGGTTGCCCCTTTTTGCCACGTATCGCTCGAACGCGGTACTCATATTGTCAACCCCGTTATGTTTGTGGTGTCCCATATGTTTATACTAACTTCTAATACAACAATTTGTTTCCACGTTAAGCATAGCTCAGTCGTGAACTCACCTGTGTCCTGGATACAATGATTAAAATCAGAGCTGTAACTGTATCCTTTATGGCAGCTACAGTTGTATCCGCCTCCAGTATTCGTACACATGTGAGGACAGTCGTGTAGGCCTTCGTCACATTCATTTATATCTGAAAGTAGTTATTGAACCGTATAGATTTTCTCAAGACCTCAGGACACATTGTTTAAATGCCTCTATTATTTCACTGCTATCCATTTCAAACTGTTACATAAACAGTTGAACTTATAATGTAATATATAATTAAACAATGTTACATTTTATTACTTATTTTGAAAGTTTAATTTACTACATTTTTTATCCATATACACACGGCCAAATATGTATGATTTTTAAAAGACAGAATGAAAGCGCTTACAAGTCCGTTTCCATGATACAAACACACAACAAACGTAACTGCACAACATAGTTTAAATAGTTATTCGTCATAGTTGACTCTGTCTAACGATAAGCACGATGATTACATTTACCTATACAGAAGCTCCCATCTGTCCTATATCCAGACCAACATGAACAAACATAACTTCCCTCCGTGTTAATGCAATCCTGCTCGCAGCTGCCATTGTTCGCCAAACATTCATTGATGTCTGCAAAAATGAATCAAAAGGATGATAGAAAATAAAGAAAACGTAAAGCAAACATTTCACGGACTTTTTTGCATTCAGTATAATGAAAAAGTAAAGCAACCATTTCACGGACTTTTTTGTATTTAGTATGTTTTCTCTTTTTTACATGCGATGTAATTAAATTGACTTTGTCGTGCCAAAAGTGAAGCGTAGTGACTGACTGTACAGGTGTCAGTCTCCAAGCATGAAGTGTGTCGCAGTACTTTTAAAGTGTCTGATCGTTTTCTGACGAATTTCCTGCTTAACTTTTAAAAGTGGTCAGGAAATCCGTCAGACTCCTTTAATTTCTGAAGTTTATAGACAACATCTCCATAGAATAAAGGCTGTGATATTCCAGAACTGGTTTGAAGGTTGGTCTAGTATTTCTAAAGCAGGTTGTCGTAGCGGCGATAGAACTTTGAGCACGATTTTCGTAGTTTATGATAACGAAAATCATGTCAAAGAAGACTACTTCTAATAGCTTTATTTCGGTCATTGAAATCCTTATCATCGTTATGTACCCTAGCAAAACAAATGTGCTGTGAGATACCCAGTATGATGTAGCACGAGTTACGTTCTCAACCAGTTGAGGATATTTAACGATGTCTAGGTTACAGTCATCTCTCTTATCATAGATTTTAGTATGTATACTCCTCAAAATAATTTAAGGACCATGTTTAGATTTTAGTCATATTTTAAAGTGCTGTTATTTACTTGTTGTTTTTTCATATTTTGTTTTAATATTTGAAGTTTAGTTATATTATTTTACAATTGTTACGTGAAACGTGAAGCAAATGTACACACATGTTTATGAATATGCAATCCAGAACATTGAAGATTATTAAATAATTATTACTGTTCTATGTTGTTGTCCTAATATTATTTTGATGAGTATATGTATTCATTTGAAATCGATAGATGATGATCGAGGAATGCTGCTATGGTATCCGAACTACTGGGACTTTATTCAGCGTGAGCCCTGGTGTATATATGTTAGTGACCATATGAGCAAAGAACTAATTATCAATGTTGAATACGTAATCCAGATACCGAGATGTATTACTAAACGCTTCAATAATGTCCCCCTGGCTAGCAGGTGACACGTTCAACATAAAATCTCATTCGTAATAGTATAAAAACAAATCTGAGATAGGTGGCGTACAGTTAGTAGCAATAGGAATACCAACAACCTGGTGGTCAACAGTTTTACCGTATCTAGTAATTATGTTATCTAAAAGAAAAGATAACGCTCTACAAATATCAGCGCAACTACACAAGTTTATAATAATCATTAGAGACCTTATTACAAGCTTGAAAGTAGTCCCATCTCTAGCAGACAGCCATATATTAGAATGAATCAAAAACACATTCTCGGTGTACAATTTACAGATTGTTATACTCACCTGTCCAATACGGCTCGCAGATACAAACTGCAAGTCTGGATGATGCTTGACTATTCCCCGTATTGTTCCTGTGTTTACTTAAATCACAGTGTCCATGTTCATGACATCCGTTACACATCAACATGTCAATTACTATGGGTGAGGACCGCTCGCCTTCCTTATCCACAGCTATTAAGCTGTAGAAATCATACGTGTCATTAATTCAGTTAGTTATATAATTCGTACATACATATTAGAGATTGAAATGAGAACTGACATAAATACAAGCGTATCTTGAAGAAAACGAACTTGTTCTCAGCATGAGCCTTATGAACGTCTTTATCTATGCTACCAATAATCGCATGTTCTCTACAATTTAGTACTAAAATGAGATATAGGGTCCTATAGAAACTACAGCGTCCAAACGCAATTGCATCGTAGGTTCGCACTGTACTACAAACAAGGAGAAAATGTTCATTAATTATACAATGAAAAAGACAAAATACAACAGAAAGGGTGGTGAAGACAGGGTTACCGACTTGGAACGTTCAGTAGGCAATACGGCCTACAGGTTAGTTTGAATCGGTTTTGTGTGTACACAATCCTCGTTCTAAACTTCATAAGTTTATGTATAAGTTCCAATTATAGTGTCTTATAGTGTACCTTAGTTTCAATTGTAAGTATAACTTATACATATTGGAAAGAAAAAGCCAATAATTACGTAAGCATACCCAAGCTGCCGAAAGAAAAACATATTTATAGAGAGTAACTGGAATATTATAAAAAATAATAATATATAAACTCGGCTATAGCTCACCAATAAAAGTTCAGTGAACGTTACAACGAGCTTACATTATCGATACCTCCTAACTGAATGATGGAATATTGTTTTGTAGTAATGGCAGCTTTATGATGGCATGAGCTTGTGCAGTACCAGTGCACAATACATTATATTATCTAGTAGTACATTTAATCCGATCTTACCTAATTTCGTATTGAAGATTCGTTGGGTTTGCGAAGATAACTACATCTGCCGTGGTGGTACCTTCCGCATGTGAAATATTAGCAACTTTGGCGTTATCTCCATTTTGCATAATTTCGATCTTAATGGCGTCACTATCATCTTCGATAGTAATACTGCACGTGGCAAAACTCCCAAGTTGTACGTTGTTCATTGGACCACACCCCTTTACCAATGGAATACGATTATCTGAAGTAAAAGGTAGCCTGTTCTGTTTGTTCCGAACACGTGAATTAAAACAATAGGTAATGACTAGAAGGGTATTCCACAAAAAACTTGTGTCGCCTTTCATAGCTTGGTGAGGTTGCAAGTTAGGTTTATGAAAAGGCAGATTAATCAGATTTATTGGACTTGTGTAACAAAATTTCTTGAGGTTAGATGATGACGTCTGTGAAAATTTATGATCAGGTAGGTCACACACTTTTCAAATTATGACAACAGTGATGTTGCAGATTAAAGTGTGACGGACGAATGAGACGATAATGGACAAATAATTCCCTAAGTGTCTTTTATACTACGCACTTTGACAAACAAATGACCACATTGAATAAAACGTCATTAAGAGGTTCAAGACGCCACAGTAGGAATATTTTTTGCATATAACCGGGTACAATGTTTTCTTATTATTGTGCTAACAAAGCTAGTATATTTCTAATAAGATACATTAGCACACCTTTATTGAAACTTGTTTTAGTATGCCCCCGAAAGGAGGGGGCATATAGTAATTGCACTTCCCGTTTGTCCGTCCATTTCTTCAGTTCGTCCTTCCGTCCGAAACAATCATGTCTTTCAGTCCGAAACAATCATATATCTCAGCCCTAACTTTGAAAGTACTGAAGGGATTTCAACAATGAGAATGTGTATCGCGTGCATGAATCAGATCGGTACCTCAAAGGTCAAGATCATATTTGGAAGTTTAAAGGTCAAATGAGTCCAACTTTTCCGTGACAATGTAATCGTATATGTAAACA
This sequence comes from Cyrtodaria siliqua, assembly GCA_037043455.1. NCBI lineage: Eukaryota > Metazoa > Mollusca > Bivalvia > Adapedonta > Hiatellidae > Cyrtodaria > Cyrtodaria siliqua. The sequence continues at coordinate 255,849 of JAWPHD010000275.1, read as the reverse complement.
TAACAAAGTAGGCGATGTATGACACATTATATAGTCAGATAAATTGCATGATTTATGTACGCAAGGTAACAAGATATGATCTTTGCATGTTTTACATGAATCAAATATTCTTTAAATTAATACGTGGTCGAGACGGTAAAAACGTTGAATGTGATTCTTTTCGCCTCTCACCTCTGAGGGTTTGAATTTCACTTATAAAGTGAGAAAATGTCGATTCTAACGGATATCGTAGTTATGCAATACTGATTCTACCCAGTTATAAGTGGGTGGTTTGCTAAACATCGCCCGGCAGTAAAAACCTAAACATGCGCTGGACAATGACGTTAAACACCATTCAATTCAAATTTAACTAATACGTACTCAGTTTTGTTCGCACTTGTGTTGTGAAGTTCGCTATTGTCGCAGTATGTTGGGAAGCAGCACTATTTCTAGTCAAAAGTTGATCAAATACACACTGTCGTTTATCAGCACATGTTACATTCACGTCAGTGTATTCATCCAACTTGAAGGTATCATGTATTTCTGGGATAAACTCGGGAAAGACATAAAACGAATCGTTTTTGCCTTCCTCGTATTTGAACGCTGACTCTGTGATAATCCCTGTAATGTAAAAGATAGCCCAGTCAGCTAAACGGGTTTGGTAAATGTGTGTTCAAATGGGAAAAACACCTACTCTCATAAAAGTTCATGCAAAATACTCTAAACAGTTGTTTTTTAATTTGACACTACATGTATCGTCGAATTGTAAGGAGGCTGTTTGATAAGTATATACTTCTACATCTACCTCAAAAACATCCAGTTTCGGCTATTGACATAATTGCAATTGCGACAGTGAATAGCATACTCTATGTTATTGGATGAAGTGTTCAACGTAGTAATACTACGCGCATTTTAGATAAACTTATACCGCAACATCGAAACAAATCCCATTCGTTTAAAACAAAAGCAGTTGATCTCGGGTATATTTAATTGTTTGTTAATTGTTAACTCTACCATGTATAGACAATGTAACTGCTTAGCCATGTACAGTTGTAAACTATAATGTATGCTGGAATGGTTAGAAATGCATACAATGTCAGTCGCTACATACTAATTTTTAACAGTCCGGAAAGCTATCTGTATATTTCTTATATTTCAAGGAAATCGTGTTATTTATTCTTACAGAATTTTCCAAAAATGCCAGAAAGTTCAATAAATTTCTAGAAATATTATTTTAACCTACAACACAATAGTTTATGACCTTAACATAGAAAACAACATGCCTAAGGAATTGTATTGTAAACAATACAAATGGTGTTATGCTCCGGCTGGTGATGTCATCACTGGAAATTTCGATATTATAGATAAACGTATTCGGAATTTGCTTGTTAAAGGTCCGAAGTTGATGCTTAGAGTGCACAAAGAATGAGGTTTTAGTATAACATGGTGTCGTAGAGAACTTGCGGACCCGACTATTTTTTTTATTTTTGGAAAAATCAGTTGTTAAAGTCATATCCATACTAACTTTTATACTGCTAAAACGTATCTCCACTAACCCATCTTCACCTCCGAGACTTCGTTTAGTGTAATTTGACATCGGAAATTCAAGGAGTTCATTATATGTAAACATGTTAATCAATTCATGCTGGTAAAGCTGCTAATAATTTTATCCTTTTTGACACCTTCATTAAGTCAATATTTTATTTTTGGAGCTTGGTCGCATAATTCGTATACTCAGTTTACTTAGGATGCTGTTGTTTTCACGCGAATGACTAAGTGCACCACTCTCAAGGCTGAGGTAAACAGAAAGTAAAATACTATATTCAATTTGGCCGATTTACCAAATTGTACAAACAACCATATCAAGCACGTGTTTGTACCACAAAAAAGTATCTTCACATGCTTATCTGTTTTTCTTTCTGCCGTTCAATACCACTCCAAACTATATTGTAATAAAGCTAAGACAACTAAATGTCAAGGTGTATTTATGAGTACTTACGTTTTCTTATCTACACTATATAAAATTTAACCATACATCCCTATTAAATGCAAGATTATTGCTCTTATTCAAACATCATTTTGCTAGAAAATAAACTACATGTTTGGCTGTTACTACATTAAAGCGTTTTTTTTATAACAACATTTTAAAGAATTACACAGTGTGGCTTACATTCATATTGTATAATACTTTCGTCAGGAGAAAAAATATTGCTTTTAGACAAATTGTTGGTATCTTTATGGTTACAAAGTCTTCAACTCTTGTTGCAGAGTGTTTGTATTACTATGGAAGAGATTTCATGTTGAGTCTTTCGAAACCTTTTTAATAATATCTCAGTACTTGAGTGATACGTTAAACATTGACAACCCTTTATTTTCTACTATGGTAAATAATATTTACCCTAACAAAATTCAACTTAAAACAGCTAATAATTCATATATCTGTTAGTGTGTTCTTCTTTTACCGAGCATCTCTCAATTGAAAATGAAATATTTTTGTCAAGAGAAATGGTTTGCATTGCAATATCATAGTTAATTGTTCTTCTTAGACGGGGTTGTTCCACGATCAACATTCTATGGGGTGTATGTTTCTCAACGTATTCGTTTTTCTAGAACTTGTAGTCAAGTTGAGAACTTTAATATTCGTAACCTTTGTGTACCTAAATTCTACTCCATCAGGGCTACCGTTGTCATAAACATCGAAAACCATTTGCAAAATGTTATTATCGTAACGCTGATATGCCTTTAAAATATATACAAAAAATCTCTGGCTCTTCCGAGACAAGGACTATCGCAATATGACTTCTATGGTGACGTGATTTACAAATTTGTAAGATCCTTGATCATGATCACGTTCATACAATCTGTATGAAACTTGTAACCACGTATATTTCGCCACTATGCTTACTTCTTTGATTTTGCGATGACCGGGCAAATTGTGGACACTATGATAACATAAATCTTGAAATGACGGTAGCGTTTGATGTTTGTCTACAATATTGTCCTGTGAAATATATATATCGTCATCTGTGTTTATACTTATATTGCCTATTAATGCTTCCTACTTTGTTAGAGGATATAACCTGGCAGACATTTCTTTATTTACACTGGGGTGACAATATCGTAAGTGTGAGGTTCGGTTCAACCTAAAACCTGGCTAAAAACTCAGAGCAAGCCCAAATGTCAAACCTCTTATGTTTGAGATGACACATACCTTCGCTTTTATTTATTTAATTATCCTTGTAATTGATGTTGTATCATTGCGTGCCGTTGGTTGACTGTGGTCATTGAATGCTGAATTTCATGTTCGAATTTTATACATGTATCTACTTGACAGGACGAGTGGAATTATCGGTTTGTATTTTCGTGGTCAAATGAAATATATTTAAACCATAATAATCTCATTTGTATTAAACATATTTTATTGCATTTTCTTTTACAAAGTATGCAAATGGGTTGGGCCACAAGTTCTTACAACATTAGTTACGACCCTTTCCAATACAATTGCAAATACAAAGAAAAGTTGTAATGTTATGGCTATGGTAAATATATTAAGTAAGAATGAATACAGAGAATAAATGAACTAAAGTTTACAAATGTAGACGTAAACAGCTGTCACGATATTTGGGTGAATGAAAAGAAAAAACAAAATAAGGAGGAGAAGACATATAATATGTTTTAATAAGTGTACGTAGGGTCAGTCCGAACACACTGCTAAGTTGTTTTTATACACTAGTTAAAACGCCTGGTGTCTTTTATATATGTTTACACAGCTAGAAACAATCAAAGGACTGAAGGTCCTGAGAGTCGCCAAGATCTTGAGTGGTTTTTGAGTAGACATTCATTACGGTGTTAGTTTTATTTACTTTACCCATTTAATAGATGTACTGTAGTTCCATTCTGAACATGCGGGATATTGATTTAAAATGGGGTTTACGTCAAGAAACTAAAATATAACACATTGTGCATTCCTAATTTAAACATATACTACAGAGTAGCAGTTACAAAACCGGACGTACGGACATATTAATATAAGCTATTCTGGTCTATGGCCAGTACAACTGACATAGTTTACCACCATTTTAGTCGACACTTTCGGCTGGGGGAACTTACATGATTGTCCGAACTTAAATATTTCTTCACCAGTGGCATTTGCTGATATCTTTGAGCCATCTCGAAACGCAAGGTCATTAGTTGGGTCACCGTCGTAGTTACCCAGTAACCCTCTTGTTACACCTCGGAATTTATCTGCCACACTTAGGCTTAGATCCAGCATTTTATGTTTAACGGAAATCGTCATCAGCGTTTCTGTTTTGATATATATAATTATGTACAATACATGGTAAACATACATGACCCTACCAGCGAGTAATCTTAGACTTATCATTAGCATTAATTGCTACAGAGTTCATACACAATAAATCGCCATATATCGCTAATTTGATTTACAATTTTGCAAAGGACATATACAATATATATTCATAAATTATACTCGGACTGAAATGTCAATATGTTTCAAAATCACAATATACAACACATGATTACACTTTTAACCTTGGTTGTAATGAACTTATTTTGATAATTATGGTAGTGAAGCAACAACATCCTCATAACTTTAGCGGAAAGAAACAATCTTTGAAGTTTTTTAAAAGGACTTAAAATCTTAGTCTACATCTTACACATATTTGCCAGACCTATTGATTTCTCATTTTATATTTCAATCTAAGATTTAAATCAGGATAACGCTGGTACAAAGTATTTGAGTACCGTAGCCTATTATTATTTCACTGGCGATACTGATTGCTTAATTACAGCATTGTGTTTTTATAAAATATTACAAAATCTTCAATATTGTGAATACCTGTCAATATAAAATAAGCCCGTAACGAATCATTGTATCGGAGCAGGAATAGGTTTTGGATGTCTTTATCTATGTATACCGGATCATCCTTCATTCTCTTGGTTAAATCCTTATTATTTCCATAGATGATAAAGCCTAGTTTGTGGATGAAAGGTAAATTATACATTTATAAAGAACAGTGTTTTGTTAACGCTACATAATTAGATATTTAAAACGTACAGTGATTTAACACAGTTTCATCTTAAGCCATGTTATCATATATTTTTTTCTGTAAACAAATTTAATAAACGGACCGTGTTAACTTCGGTATTTGGGTCAGACTGTATTATAATAGTGTTGTGGGGCTTAGTAAACACTATCAGAATTTGACTAGCCACACGGCCTCAATAAAATCACATTGTATAAGAGCTTTAACTGTCATTTAAAGAATTTGACACAGTCTTACGTTGTAATGAATTTATTATCAGATTCTGATCGAATGTATTATTAAATAAACTGTAATGCAATAAACTATTGAATGTACACATGGTATAATTCAACTGACATGATTAATCTGCTGATAAAACAACAACTACCATTTGGTGTTTCAACCTCATTTATATTGATGAATCGCAATGTGAAGTGAATAATGGTATGCTTTATTCTATACACGCCTATATTCACCCTGGCTCCGAATTTAAGAGACTAAAGAAAGATAAAAATATCGGACAGGGAAAGCAGCATTCAAGGACGACAGTCAACCACAAAACACAAAAACAAACACGCAAACAGACAAACGAAAAGGCAAAAATAATAAAAAATGCAAACGACATCACAAACACAAAAGGGTTGACAATAGGGCAAACGCCTTGGAACGGTCAGTGGCAACAAAGGCCACTGGGGGTTTAAACCTCACACCTACCCTACTGTCATCCCATTAAAACAGGACAGTGTAAATAAAGAAATCCCCGTCATTATCTAATCTCTAACCAACAAGGCAGCATCAATAGGCAATATAAGTAAAACACAAATATGCTCGTGTAAATATAATACAAAAAATAAAAATAGCCTAGAAAGCCACAATGAAGGTACTCAATGACTTGGCAGAAGCCAGAGCAAGGCGATCTGAAGGGGAGAATGACTTTAATCCAAATGCAAACGAAAGCCATTATAATGTGCTTCAGCCTGTGTGCACATGCATTAAACTGAGCCGCATGTTTCACTTGTGTAGATACATGATCAAGAATAATTCAAATAGGGTTTATATCCGTAACAGATGTACGTATAATTCAAAAATAGTACCATTATTATAAAACGTTGTACACAAGAGATAATTAGAGCCTCACATAATCATATATATACATGACTAGTCGAGTTCGCAAGCTTTTAAGACCAATCTATTTCATTAAAACTTATTTAATCTGAAGGATTATGGGACCGAGTTTAGTGCAGACAGTATATATATAGAATATGAAACTGAAACAAATAGTGGCGATTTTATTCGTATTTCAATTGATACCCATAGTCCTTCCAGATTGCTCAAGTCCTTTAAAATATATTCAGACTAATACAAATTTACTAAATGAAACACGTTATACAATTACAATTATATTATATTATCCGATTTGTAACACACAGAATGATTATTACCGGTCTACAATAATCAATCAGTAATCATCAATAAATAATTCATGTACTAAATATAAATGCTACCTGTTTTTGAGTCGTTTAATTCCACATGCAGAGATGCACCAGAATTATCTCTTGCGGCAAACGCACTAAACACCGTGGCATTAACGTCCATATCGTCAACATCCTTGGCCTTAGATGTCCGCGCTTGTATTGAGAAGTTAATACCACTGGTATCTATCTGCAGAAGGACGTATTCACCAAGGCCGTTAAACGTAAAGTCTTGTCCATCGAGAGTTTCAAAATGTGGATCGCCCCAAAATGTTCCTAAAATAAACAGAATTTTAAACAACTGTTACGAAAGTGAATGTTTAATTGTTTACAGCATGTATTATTATTGTATTCGTATACAATAATAGTATTGTAATAGCATCGTTTCCAGCGTTATAGATGTAAAATTAAACTTTAAAAAAAGCCTTGACCATCAACATTTTAATCACACAATGCACATTGTTTGTGTTTAATGTTATGCATAATTATCCATTTAAAAGAGAGTATACGCATCCCTCAAGCGAATTCGATTTAGATGTGGAATTCAAACCCTCGATATAACTGCCTTGATCAGAATGGAATATTTGTACCAACGGTTGGAATTCTTCCCTCTCGAAACCCGATACCCGTAGTTGTTGTTCATTATTTGTGAATTCCAGTGACACTGTATACGTTACCCATTACGTGGTCCCACCTTAATTCCATTAAGCAATGGGAAAGCTTATGTAATCAGGATTTTATAATGGATATTTCGACAATAAAACACGTTTAAAAACATTTTTTACTAAAAAATGCAACAACCCGTTTAAAATTACCTATTAAATGATTAAATGTTACACTATGGAAACTTTACTATCACTATAAGTGAAAAACGGCATGAGTACGTTTCAGATGTTCGGCAACATTAATGTACGCGAATTTTATCTAACTCGTACGTAATATAATAACTGATTTTTCCCACTCGATGTTAAAACGTTTTCCTATCTGATTATCTTAATTAATTGGTCAAACAAACAAGTAGTATATATATATATGACCAAGCAGTGCATCTATAACCCTCACTCACCAGAACGAAACCACGTGTTCGTATAACACTCCCCGCTAGGGTTTATCTCATAATACAAATGACAGTAATCCGAGTTGATGCAGCATTGCTCTTTCATCCGTCTGTCAAATAATTCATGCTTAGTTGGATCCAACAATGGATGGTAATGTATAAACCCACCGGAACGTGGCTGTGCTGATATGTATAGCCCATTCTCGGAATCATAACAACATGTCTGAAATCAGAAATCAGTATCATTTTTAATGTTAATGATTAAGCTGATGCTTCATATTCTTCAACACGTAAACGTGTCATTAATGATAATCTGAATCACAACAAAACTGTATGTCTTAAATAAATATGCTATCATAGTATCTTCTGATGGCACAGGTAGTAACGCACCTTTTGATTATTAATACAACAAGACCTGTGTTCGCTTAACGTCCTGTTAGCGACTAATATATCATAGAGGTTCCACTGTATGTCACTACAAGATCAAAAATATGGTTATCTGAACTATAATGGGATGACGATAGGGTAAGAGTAAAGTTAGGTGCACCCAGGATCCTGGTTTAAAACCCCAGTGACATTGTTGTCACTGACCGTCCCAAGGTGGTAGCACTATGGTCAACCCGTCTGTGTTTGTGATGCTGCATGCCTTGCTTCTCATTAACAAGGCACGTGTGAAAGCTACATTTCGTGTTCGACTTATATCTACTTCCGTTCGAGTATGCTGTTCTGCTTCTTTCATGATCGAAGTAAGGCTATATATGTACTTTGTTCGAGATTTAATAAAGCTGATCAAAATACGATACTATAAAAACATACCTTTCCTTTAGACCCAAATCTAGTTGAGGGCCATGCTATAAAACAGCTTGTGTTTTCAAACGGAGACATGTCTTCAATATATCCGCTGAACCAAGGATCGAACCCTAATCTCTCGAGACTACAAGGACATTCCGGCATCAAAGACAGTATTGTATTATTAAGACCTACATTGGTGTAGTACCAGTTAATACACTCCATTGCATCGTTCCTAATAATAAGGTTTGCGGATGTAAGGCGGAACAAAGCAAGTCCTGATTTGCCTGAAAAGATAAACAATAGCAATACATAATTCCACTGTTAGTGTATACATAAAATAAAATAAACACTATTTGTACAGATCAGATTTATCTGGGTTTGACCATTTTTTCTCATACTTTTGTTTATATTAAACCAGGAGACTTACCTCTTGTTTTTATCAATTTATCAATTTTAAACGCTGCTTGTGTGAACGAATTAAGATTTGTATAAATATATCCAGGAAATGTATATCCAATCCATATGCCAGTCTGTTCATGCATTCGTGGCCGCCAATTCATTTGACCATTAGCATATTGAAAGCTAGTAAATGTACTGAATCCATCTGATAGCAGAACCAGTTGAAATGTCGCCGTCTGAAATAACAGACTGAAACATTAACTTTTGTGTCAGGAAAACAAACAAAAGGCCAGGTAATTAAAATAAGGGAATGAAAACTGTAACGGATTTTTATTGTTTCTTCGTACTAGTTTCATGTGTTTACAAATTACAAATATATACAAGCGAATTCCACCCCCCCCCTCCACCCCCACCCCCCCCCCCCCCCCCCCCCCCAAGTTGTCAGTGTTGTGTAGTTTGTTTCTTTTTACGATTAATGTGTGTATTGTTCTTAATCCGAGCCTTCTCTGACCTTACCAGCCCTTTTTACGATGTTGATATTCCATCTAGCTGAATATTAAACTGAAATATTCATGTAAAAATATTCAAAAGTATTTGAGTTCTAATTTTTATCTATTTCAAATGCAATCTAAATGGGATTACACAAAAGCGGACATTATCCTGAAGCTAAAGAAACAATTTACCTCTTCCAGCGACGCATCATTTCGAAATGGCACAACTTTGACCCATGTGACAACCAACAGAAACGTCGGGCTGAATTCGTCATCTACTATAAATGTCTTCATCACGTCCTTAGCAATATCTACATCATTGCCGCCAACAGATATGTTATGTACATCAAACCATCTGTAATACACCTGCCCCGATTTGTTAAGAGTAATATCAGCATGATACGGTGCAATTAACGTTCGATTAGCCGCTATGGTGAGACTAGGTACAGGCGTCGGGTTAGAAAACGGTTTATTGAAGCTGATCACACCATTTTCACAAACCTGAAAGAAGACAAAAAATGGAATAACATCTTTTATTATACCTCACGTTTACACTCCTGTATAAATTGCCCATACCCTTAGTTGAAGCAATTTTTACTGTTCACCGGTAAACCATTTTTACTGTTACACGATCGTGACGTCACGGGAAGTATTAAAATAGGTTTTGGGTTTTCCAATAACGACACGCTAGGGGCAATTGGAAATCGGTGGACGCTTATTAAAATACAGTTGAAGTTATGTCAATCGTAAGACGCTTGATTTACCAAACGACAATAAAAAAATGTGGCGAGCAGATTTGTTACTTTAAATCAAAACTGGTATACAAATATAAATTTTAAAAAAAAATGATTGGATTTTTTCCCCTCATATATTTAAATTTTAATCAAAACATTTATTCGGTATAATAAAATAAGTATTGCATCCCAGTGAGGGTGACAGTGGATATTGTCAACCTTCGGAAAAATAATGTCAACCGAGGCGAAGACGAGGTTGACATTATTTTCCTCAGGTTGACAATATCCACTGTCACCCTCACTGGGATGCAATATGTATATAATGTAAATGTAGGCATTAAAGTCGAACAGGAAATGTAGCTTTCACAGAACACAGACAAACAAAATACACGCATAGAACAATTACAATGTTAATAAAAGGCAAGGCATGTGACATTGACAATAGGACTACCACCTTGAAGCGGTCAGTGGCAACACCCCACACCCACCCAACACACACAGTTTAATCACATGTAGCAGTTGTAGTAGTAGTAGTAGTAGCTGTAGCAGTAGTTGTAGTAGTAGTAGTAGTAGTAGTAGTAGTAGTAGTAGTAGTAGTAGTAGTAGCTGTAGCAGTAGTTGTTAGTAGTAGTAGCTGTAGCAGTAGTTGTCGTAGTAGTAGTAGTAGTAGTAGTAGTAGTAGTAGTAGTAGTAGTAGTAGTAGTAGTAGGAGGAGGAGGAGGAGTATAGTGATAGTAATAATTGTAGCAGTAGTATTATATACTCATCATTACTAGTACATTGCATTTTCAATCGTCATTAAAATAAGTGTACACAATAACTTACGTATATACCGGTATACAGCTCCTCAGATATGGGTACTCCGTATTCTATGACGATCTTGCTGCTACAACCGTTCTCCTCTGTCTGTAGAGGGATGTCTCCAGCTGCATCGCCATACTCGAATAACAGTTTGCCTATAAGTCAAATGTATATTTCTATCTAAGGTCGTCTTATATACACGCCAGTTTGCTCATTAAACATGTTAGGATATTCCTTATCAGCTAATAATGTCAGCTATTGATATACTCGTATCCAATACATATTCTGAAAAACGTTTAACACATTTACATTGGTTTAGTAAAATATACGTGTTCAGTATCTCTTACCTTTTAAACAACGCATTTGACAGGCTTATTTAATAAATACTGATATTAATCATTAGCAAATCAGATCCATAAGTGAATTAAAGCTTAATAAATCAGAAATAAATACTTCAAATGTTCACGTCCTGCAGCAATAAAAACGAATACATATTGACAGTACTGTATCAGAATTAACCATGCTAGCATTGTAATGTAATGCCGTCAGGATAACAAAAAATATGACAAAACAATCATTACAGCATATATAATCATTGTAACATATACCCTATACTGAGTGTTAGTATTCCGATACGTTTACCTGTGACAGTTATACTGAGTGTAGTTGTTGCAGCCAATGCTGGTGTCCCGGAATCAATCACTAGAATCGCAAGTTTGTAGTTGTCCAATTCATCACTATCAATGTCTGCTGTCGTTGTCACTACTCCAGTGTTCGATATGGAAAACTTTGATCCTTTTAATGTTTAAGATGTATCATCAAAATATCATAAGTGTGCATGGTTGTGCCCACATTTTCTTCGCTATCATGACAATACGTTTAAAAACCAAAATACAAGCTGATTCAATGTTATGATAAAAATGTCTTCACTTATAATAAGATTCATTAAATATATAACCGTGTTACACATTGCAAACGAAAGTACTTAAACATAATTAACCAAGGCTTAATTGAAATCATTTCTAATATTATTTGCATTAAAGTTTTCCATTTAATACATAATATGACAATATACCAGTGTTTCCACTAAGAATGATATAGGTCGACACATTATTATTTGGTGGTTCAGCATCATTGTCAGTGCATAGCAATGTGGCAACTATAGTTCCCGGAGTAGAATCATCCTTCACGATAGCATTGTCGAGATTCTCCGAGCATACCGGGTGATTGTCATTCACATCTGTGATGGTTACAATCAGCGTGTATGTGTCTGTATAGGCCCCTGTAAGATCATGTTGTTGACAGATATGAATTAGGTTAATATGGTATTCTAAAGAACATATATACAATTACCTATTTAATCCACAGCTCTGACAGACAAACAAACAACTAAAACTGTAGCGTTTGAATCTTTAAACCGAAACCCACGAACTGTACACATACTTAATTTATTTTATTCGATTAAATATAAAGAATTTGGTAAACTATTCAGGCCAATATATTTTGGTTACTTTGTTAATCCTTGAATGCTACAATTCCTGTTCGACTTTTATATCTATGTTTAATACCTCCTCTTGTATTAGTTAAATAAGAAATAATTTATGTAGAATAAAGGAGAATTTACATACACATAATACTAACTTGGATTGTTTGCAGAGTCTGTGACGTCTATTGTCACCGTGTAATTGTTGGTATCTTCCGCGTCAAGTAGTCCACTAACCACCACTTCTCCTGATGCCGGGTCAATTGTGAACTTCCCGTATCCACTGTTGGTTACATTCGTTATTGTGTATGCAAGAACCCCATCAGGTCCATAATCAGCATCAATAGCATCTATATCAACAATAACGGTGCCTATCGGTGAATTTTCTACAACTTTTTTAGAGGAACCGGATTCCGTCAGTATCGGTTTATTATCATTTATGTTAGTAACCGTTATGAAAACTGTTGCTGTGCCAGTGTGTGCGCCTGAGTCTGTAGCTTGCACAACAAGCACGTAGTTTTGAATAGCTGAATCGTAGTCAAAATTGGTTACATTGCTTATAACAATATCTCCAGTTGACTCAATAGTAAACACGTTATCATCATTGCCACTTGCAAACCCAAACGTCAAAATCAAATTATCGATATCGGACGCCGTAATGGTCGTAACAGTTGTACCAATTACAGCATTTTCCGCAATGGACACAGAATAAGCACCGGGGTTAAATGTGGGGATACCATCATTGACATCCGTTACAGTAAAAATTACAGTCTCAGTTGCGGTTTTCCCAGGTAAACCATCATCGTACGCATTAACGTATGCGACAATCGTCTTTGGTTCTGGAAGAACGTCATAATCAATGCTTGCAATTGTGTAAATTTGACCGGTTGACACGCTTATGTTAAAATAAGTGTTAGATGGATACATTCGATATGTAATAGTGTCATCTGTATCATTGTCGGTCGCTGAAACTGCATACACTATAGTGCCAACTTCATTTGTCTCTGAAACGTGGGAATTGTATGGCGTATTTTGAAATATAGGCGTGTGCTCGTTCACATCTATTATATCGACATTCACGGTTGCTTGGAACCATAAAGATGGAGTACCGCGGTCATTTACTACAATCAAAACCTTATAACTTTGTACGAGTTCGTAGTCAAAACTAGTAGCTAATGTGATAACACCAGATGAATTAACAGCAAACGGTGTGGACGATAAAGCACCATTGACAGAAACAATTGTGTATATTAAATCGGAGTTTGGTGATGAGGAGTCCATGTCATGGCAAGTGAGCGATGCTATACAACTATTCGCTAACGTATCCTCCGGATGCACTATGGATTGTCGAACTGGAGTACACAACGGGCCATTGTCATTGACATCTGTAACGTTCAAATATAGTGTTGTCGTTCCTGTGAGCCGTGTTTCAACGTCGTTATCGAAAGCTATGATTTCCAGAACATGCGTCGAGTTTTTCTCGAAATCGAGTGAAGATATCACCTTGAGTTCTCCGAGCAGGCTGTCGATTTCAAATAGGAAGTCACCATTTCCACTGACAATGCCGTATGTTATTGTACCTAGTCAGAGAATCATTATAATGATGGACATTGAATTCAAATTAATTGAAACATATTTTTAAAACTTGATTACTCTTTTGTATTTGCAATGAAAACTTACTAGAACGATGCTTTACTACATAGTGATATTCTTTGTGTAAAAGGATCTGATATTACATTTTCTAGAATTTGTTACGCATGCGTAATGCATCCTTCATTAGGAGGACATTCCGATTAAATGTAGTATATGATCATAATTCTACATGATGTATACAGGCAATAAAACAGACGATGTTCACCCGATAAATGGCGGTATATTAACAATGTATTTGCCATTCTCTAACGATACATATGTACGTTCAAATTTCGACTAAATACTATATAATGAAAACCTACGTACGTAATAATCTGGACAATGTCAGATATTGTTTCAAATGCATTAGTCAGTATGACTTTTATATCTATTTTTACCTGCCTGTCCAGAATCCCCGTCTATAGCAACAACCGTTTTAAGTATCGTTCCTACAGCTACATCCTCAGGAGTAGTGATGCGGTACGGATTTTTTACAAACGCTGGAGCATTGTCATTTACATCTGAAACATAAGGAAATAAAAACTTTGACAATGTCAGTATGTTCGTTTTTACATCTCATTGTTTATTGTTATTTGTATCAAGGAAATATATTGTGTCGGATATTTGTAATAAGTCTGTCGTCGAAAAGTGATACATTTATAACTAAAGTAGATGCAACAGAAATGTGCCTTAGGCAGAACCTACCTGTTACATTTATGTTTAGTTTCACATTTGCTGTTAACGATGGGATACCGCCATCCTTGATATCAATAAGAAGGGTATACTTTTCCAGAGTTTCTCTGTCTAAACCTACACCAATGGTCACCTCACCGTTACTAGAAATTAGGAATGATCCACCTGTAAATACATAATTTATTTTAACAACAGTGTTTTCATTTAACGTTATCCAATTTTTACTGAAATAGAAAACCTGAATGATTCTAAGTACAGTCGAACTTCGATAGCTCGAACACCGGTGATTCGAATACCATCGGTAACTCGAACATATTTTCCGGTCCCGACACAACTCCTATATAATTCAATGTAATTTATCCTCGATTATTCGAATATTATTTCTCGAATACCCCGGTTCGCTCGAATACTTTTTACGGTCCGAAGATCCACTTTTGTGTGAATTTAAACCTCGCTTAATCGAAGGTGATGATCCGTCGCCATGCGACGTCGGACATATTAATTGTAATCGACGTGGATGTATTATTTTGTAGCAAGTTGTGAAAACAGATAAAGTTGGTTGTTAAAGGTGCGAACATTTAGGATTGAAATGCGATAATAGACAGATAAATTTATGTTTAGTGAACTTCGTTTACTGTTAATTACGATAAATTAAACACGGTTGATTTTCTAATTAAATAATGTTTGTTAATTGGTTTTAATAAAAATAAAACAATAATTAAAATAAAGTGTGTTCACTTTTTAATTAGATAAGGGCATTTCCCGAGTATGTTTAGTGAACTTCGTTTACTGTTAATTACGATAAATTAAACACGGTTGATTTTCTAATTAAATTACGTTTGTTGATTGGTTTTAGTAAAACTAAAACAATAATTAAGATAAAGTGTGTTATTTTTTAATTAGATAAGAGCATTTCGCGAGTGATTACTGATTAAGCTATTGTCTATTCTATTCAATGTTATGTACCCAAACCAGTCTTATCTTGTTCTCATTATTTGGACTTCCGGAATGTATGTTAAATCTATTAGCGTGATATTTCTTTAAATAATTGATAAAACGAACACATTATTGCAGTTTTTCTTGTATTTTCTTGTATTTTCAGTGTAACAATTACATGTTATATATCCGTTATGAGGTTTAAACAAACATGCATGAACATAAAAAAACATACCGAGAACGATACATCACGTACACAAGTAACACTATTTCGGGTGGTACACAAATTCGGATAGATATTTTGTTTTTTACCGCTACCTCGATGCCTCGAAGCCACCGATAGCTCGAACATATCCCTATGGTCCCGCCGACTTCGAGCTAGCGAGGTTCGACTGTATGTTAAAAGACATTATCGGCACGAGAGACAACATCCTGCTTTATGGTAAAATATGCTAAATAAAAATAAAACGAATAGAACCTAAATATTTTAAACAGAGCACAAAGAACATGCTTAGTTTCAAGCAATTTCGTAATCCCTCGTCACAAAACAATGCAAAACAATTGAACAAATAGCATTAATAATAAGATAGCAGTACTGGAATTATTGATTGTATGAAATATCCATCGAAAAGCTATTTTTTTCGTTAAAGAATGTGAGAAGAAACGAGCATGTATGTCTCTCAATGTAGGCCCTGAATTATAGCCCTACAACTGTGTTATGTATATTCACATAAGGACTATTAACAATTCACAATATATACTTAAGGAAAAAAGAAACGCATTTTTTTTAAGATCAGTATATATGAAACGTTAGTTGTTCAAATAAACGTTTGTTTATCTAACAGTAATCAAAAATCGTCACCATTACGTCCGCCATATTTCATTTTGAAAATTACTTTTAAAATAAAGCATGAAATACAAAATTTGACAGATGCACGTGATGTACGGTCGTGGCATATGTACTCGGAAACACAATTAATTTTGTCGCACGACATGACATCAATGATCAAGAATCCAGCATTTTTTTTAATTTTGTAAGGTTTTCTTGATGCCACGTTAACGTAGAGGGGAGTGTGAAGACGCCGCCAGATAGCTGATTTATCATACATGCGTACATTATGGACGCCCAAATTCTGAGAATGATCACGTTGATATGTTGGCTAGCACATGACATTCCTCGATCTTCCGAAAAAGGCTTAAATACGAATGTATTCTTTCATAAACTGGAGCACCAACAACAATGCATTTTTATCGCACGTCTGAGTTACTGGAAATCCTCCGCCTTAAACACTCGGTATTTCAAGACAATGCCGGCGGTCCGATTCTCGGGAGTGATATGGATATAGTTGGAATAATAAAGTAATTATGACCGTTTTGCAATAGATTACACTAACCAGTGTTTCGAGACTGAATAGAATAGGCGCTTATCACATTGTTAGGTTCAGATTTGTCACTGTCGGAACAGGACAGTTGTGCAACAATGAATCCTGTCGGAGCATCTTCTGCGATAGAAATTGCATGTTCAGGATCTTTACATACTGGTGTAAAGTCATTCACATCCGTTATAGTCAGGTTCAGTACGTATTGTGTTGATAGAGATCCTGCAATTTAAACACGAAGTTATTACGTGGCATAAAACAAAGATTGGATAATCAATGTTCAAGCAAAATAAATAAATATATCAGGTAAATATGGTAATTTCATCTTGGTACCTCCGTGAATGCAATTTTAATTACGTTCACTGTTTACCCGAGTTCATTTCTTAAATTTCTCACTTGTGTTTGATTATAGTTTCGTGCAATTGGAAAATAAATTGAATCGTTTCATTTAATTCCTCGTGGCTGTGGTTATCATATACAACGTGCATGTACTTCTAAAACATATCATATATTGTAGTTTGTTTCCGAAGAATATACTTTTCTGTAGTTACTATGCTAGTCTCACGTTTCTTAAACCAGATTTTACTATTAGTGTCAAAAGACGATACACATGAAATACATTCACGGAATTAAACATGCTTCTGCTGAGTTTAAATATTGAAGAACATAAATATATTATTATGGATATAAGTTCATATAAAAATATGTATACACCGTTTAATAAACGTATTTTAATCAATACACCTATGCAAAATCTAAACCTTTTCACTACGTACGTGGTAAAATTCCGCCATCAGTTGCATCAATATGTAATAAATATTCATCTGTTGTCTCAATATCGATCTCTTTCACAAGCGTAAGGATGCCTGACAACGAATCAATAGCGAAACTCCCGGCAACGTTACCAGCATTGATCAAATACGTAACCACTCCATCTGCTCCGTGGTCAGCGTCTGTGGCAACCACTGTGATTATTGTTGTACCGATCGGTGTATCCTCAGCCAACATTTGCGACGAAAACATTGGACTAAATACAGGAGAATGCTCGTTGTAGCCTGTTACTTCTACATCGATCGTTGTCGTTCCAGTGTGTAAGCCATCATAAGCATGTATAATAAGAGTATAATTCTTCACAGCGGAATCGTAATCTAGATTCGCTCTACTGCTGATTATAAGTGATCCTGAATTTTCTATTCCAAAGACTCCTTGATCGCTTCTGGATGCGATAATGAACTCTAAATTTGGACTATCAGCATCAGTCGCTACAACCTTGATAACAGTTGTCCCAGTTACCGCATTCTCTGAAACAGAAGCTGTGTAAGAAAGGGAATCGAATACTGGTATAACATCATTAACGTCTGTAACGGTTATTGTTACCGTGGCTGTTGCACTGAGAGGGGGTATGCCATCATCTGCCGCGACTACTACAATACTATAGGCATAGACATTCTCAAAATCTAAAGCGGATATAAGTGAAAGTTCACCAGTAATTGCGTCAATCTTAAACACAGCACTGTCCAAATCCAGACCAAATGTAATAATGTTATCAGTATCGGCGTCCGTAGCTGCCACTTGATACACGATACTTCCCACAGTCGTATTCTCCAGCACGGTAACAAAATAAGGTTCTCCATTGAAAACTGGCATGTACTCATTCAAGTCCGTAACGTTAACTACGAGAATTGCTATTCCCGTTAGCGATGGCGTTCCTCCGTCTATGGCATGAATGACAACTTCCTTTAACGTATCATTTTCGTAGTCAAATGCAAAGGTTGTTCTCACCTCACCTGTTTCCGCGGTTATTAAGAAAGGGAAAGTTATAAGATCACCGTCAACAGTAGAAATAACATATGTAATTAATCCATTTACACCTGACTCAGTGTCATTACAAGTTATTGTTGCTATATGTTGCAGGCTAATGAAATTCTCTGAGAGTGTAACTATCACAGGGTCAGAAGGACACATCGGTGTCACATCGTTGACGTCATTCACATTTACTGTCATTGTTACCGTTCCCGTGTTCGGTGGATCCTGGTTGTCGATAGCAATAATTGCTATAGAATAATTCTTTGTTGTCTCATAATCAAGATCACCCACAAGCGTAATATCCCCCAATCTGCTGTCGATGGCCATCACAAAGTTCGTGTTACCGAGGATTATACTGTATGTTATTTCTCCTAATTAAAACATTTGTATTTATTAAAACATGAAGCAATAACGAATTATCTTTCTGATATGCATTTACAGTGAATTAAATATAATTACGCGTTTGAGAGATATTTGATCAGTTATCAGATTCGATACAAAATATTTACATTTTAGAAGTATATATTAACATATGTCAATTGTTAAGCTTGTACGCTTGTATTGATTCCTACGGTTTGTAGTAGTTAAATACGAAGTATCTTGGCAAACAAACGCGTTCTACTATTTACTTTAGTTAATACATGTCAAAACCATAATTTAAATATATTCCGATCATACCTGGCAGCCTTGAGTCGGCGTCCGTGGCGGTAACAGTACCTACTAGAGTGCCAATACTCAAATCCTCATCAATACTGAATATGTATGAGCTTGCCCCAAAGTTAGGTGTATTGTCATTGACGTCTAAAAGTAAAGCACATGGTCTGTGATATGTTGATGATCTTGTCAAACATATAGATATAATGTCAATTTCATCTACAAAACATAGTGTTTCTAGAAATAGCAGTTTAAACCCAACATTACCGTTGATTAGAAAAGCATTTAAACAGTTCCTAGTTAATGCTGTGAATGACACCACATGAGTTTGGATTACCAACAATTTGCATATCTTACTAGGCTGCTTTAAAATATTACTAAAGGGATCCCTTGAAAGCAACAAACAAGAGAAAAAGTAACAGACTTGCTTTAATTGAATCTGTTCATGAGAGGTTGTATAATGCATATATGTATAACACCTCTGGCGCTCACTAGCACCGACTTTTAACGGAATTCTACTTTAAAGCCACGAAACGTGGGCTTGATGATTCTATGGATCCCTTCAAAGCAACAATCACAAACAAGATAAAAAAGTAGCAGTTTCAGTTGTAATAAGTCTGTTTATGAGAGGTAATATAATTTGCAATAACTCTGACGCCCGCTAGCATCTATTTAAAGCGGTATTCTACTTTAAAGCCACACAACCTTTAAATGGTCTTGAAACAATACTGT
The DNA here is from genome assembly GCA_037043455.1 of Cyrtodaria siliqua. Taxonomy (NCBI): domain Eukaryota; kingdom Metazoa; phylum Mollusca; class Bivalvia; order Adapedonta; family Hiatellidae; genus Cyrtodaria; species Cyrtodaria siliqua. Next base: position 235,764 of record JAWPHD010000275.1, on the reverse strand, counting down.
TTGAAACTAAAAATCAGCCAGTTATTCCAACTTATATTTTGTATTTCGTTAATTGTTAACCCTATTCGTCAGATTTTAAACTAACACGTCTTTTGTAAATTGTTTCCATTAAGTGTACTTCTAAATGCATACTTATAAAGAAAACTACTTTCGTTTTCAGTATTTATTTACTGGAATGAAGACGCTAAATGCTATGGCGTCAGGAAATTAACGTTTCTGCTTTTCACCAAACAGTTTAGACGCTTTCTAATCAAAACGAATTTGTGTTCAATTTAATTTAAATATTATCGTAACATTTGTTTCATTAATGTGTTCTGAATGTTTATTATTGCCCAATGAGTGGGGGATTTGTTTCGAACATCTTATACATATACTCTTCTACATAATACGGTTGACTGAATACGATGTTCAAGGTTTGAAAACCATAGACTCTACGATGATTTCTACCTTAATCTTGAGACGAAGATAACATTTGATGTTTGTCTCCAATATTGTTTTGTTTTATACTCTTGTTGCTCTTCCTTCTGCTACTTGCTTTTGGCTTTCTATGCATTTGTGTTATATTCATATATACACGAACCCCTATGTGTTATACTAATTTTGCCTAGTTTGTTAGAGGATATATAATGGCGAGCTTTCTTTATTTACACTGTACCGTTAATTGGGATAACAATATGGTAAGAGTAAGGTCTGGTGCACCCTAGAACCTGGTTTAAACTCGCCCGGCGACATTTTAATGCTTCTCGGCGTTACAAGGCGGTAGCCCTATTGTCAACCATTTTATGTTTGTGATCCCATACACCTTGCCTTTTATTCATCTTTGTAATTGTTGGTTGTTTCTATGCGTGTTTTGGTTTTGTGTGGTCTTTGAATGCTACATTTCCTGTGCGACTTTTACATCTACTATAATCGCAAGCTATTAAAAAACAAACTGACTTTTATTTCATTGTTCACTTCGTATTCGATTTATTCTATCAGGCATAGTTCGGACAATATATTCAAATATTAAAGAAGATCAGTTTGAAAACATTTACTGTGTTTGACAATATTTACTGAAAACACACATCGTTTTAAATCCTTTAACCCTATGCTGATCCGTTAGTTGCAGAGTATTGGAGTGCATTGTTTAATAAATACCTGCTACCGTTATGGAAAGAGATACAGTCGTTGAGAGGGCAGATGGATTGGTTCCAGAGTCAGTAACGACAATCTCTACATAGTACGACTCAGTTGTCTCCCTGTCTAACTGACTAACAGTTGTTACCTTCCCTGTGGATGACACGCTAAACGCTCCGTCTGAAAGATAACAATTACTCTAGTCGACAAGCTACGAAGACATGTTAGTATTTTATATAATGCGTCCTACATTAGGTCGAACTTAATGTGTTTTCATGTCTAAAACTATATGTAAATGGCTTTGCTTCTTGAAAAAAATGAATAACCTTCAGTCTTTGACTGGTTGAATCTGAACGTTTACAATTATTTAGCAATTTAAACTCATGTTAGCAGTTAAAACATGAAATACTATCACCGACTAATCTACATATAAATCGTTGAAAACAGTTTATATTCAATAACAAACATGTTCAATTTATTAAATAATTAAAAAGAGAAGTACGCATGAAAGAGGGTTGTTCGATGTACTTACACTCACATTTGGATGTGATTTTCAAGTTTTAATTATTCGCCAATCATTGTTTTTCGTAAAACTGACGTTATTAAAAAATAAGTGTGCCTTGCCTATAGAGGTTAAAGAATACCGGTACATTTTAAATTCATATCAAAACCAAGCTGCCCATTTTAAATATTTGTTTAACTATGATGGTATTTTGTGACTAAAACAATGTAATACATTGATAAACTTAACATCTACTAAACAAAATCATTATTAATCGATGCCAATATGTAAATCGCATAAATAAAGTCTTTGGCATTTCAAAAAACATGGAAAATTATGTCACTAACTTGTATTTCCACTTGCAATAGCAAAATCATTGACAACGTTGTTCGGTGTTTCAGCATCTGCGTCAGTGCAATCAAGTTGTGCTACTATAGTGCCTGGTATTGCATTCTCGGATATATTGGCGCTGTATGGACTATTGGAGCAAACTGGGGCAACATCATTTATATCGGCTACAGTCATTGTTAAAGTGAACTGGGCTGTTAATGGACCTGAAATTGTAAATAGTGATACTCACATACAGTGTGTGTAATTTATTGTTATGAACTGTTATCTTTCTTATTTAGAGGGACCTGAAACGTGCTAATGCAGACCCGTTTTTATACAATATTTAAATCCAAATATCTAATGTGTCAAAATAGTTCGGATGTAATGTGTAAGATCTCCGGACTGATTCCACAGCAAGCATCATTTCAACAGTTTTATGTTTTCACATATCTTAACACGCGTCACAACTATTAACAACACATCAGTTGGAATTCAGAATATATAACACAGAACACACAACCTCATTCGTAAGCAAACTCAGTGTCTTTATCCTCTAATAAAATATGTTGAAACACCTGATTATAAATGATTTTCAGAAGATACATTTCTTTGTAAAACTATAGAGATATTTTAATTATGAAGCCATTATGTCAATACTTTGATTTATTGCACCTCGCACAAATTCCTAGGAATTTCATTGGATTAGAGCGGTCGCATGGTGACCCCCTATTATTCTATAGTGGGTCAGTAGATTTTAAAGAGTGTCACTAAAACAATATGGACTACAATTCCGATACAAAGTTGAAATCATTTGCAAATAGTTATTTAGGGCGTTAGTAACAAACAAAATAAGTAAATTAATAAAAATAAAAAAAACTGTACCGGTCGTGACGTCAACGTCATGACGTCACATTGCGTCTCAATGACGTTGACGTTCCATTAAAATGGGTTAAATATCGGCGTTTGCCTTAAAAAATGTGCTCAATAAGTCAGTTATTGGGTTTGTTAATGACCCCCTACAGATATATGTGGGGTCAGTCAGATATATATAGGGGGGCTCGGCTATTGCCTAGCCCCCTATAGATCTTACTGACCTCACATATTTCTGTAGGGAGTCATTAACAAACCCAATAACTAATAATATTACCACAGTTCCTTCAGCACTCACCAGGATCCGTTCCTCTATCCACCACATCAATGATCACCGTATGTAAGCTGACCGTCTCCCTGTCTAATGCACCACTGGTTGTAACCTCGCCACTGTTGGGATCTATCGTAAATGTGTCATTCGCTCCGGACGACATTGTGTACGTTAACTCACCATCTTTGCCATCATCCGCATCAGTCGCAGATATCTGTATCACGGCCGTTCCAGTCGGTGAATTCTCAGGAATGCTTGTAGCAGAGGAAGAAGTTGTTAATACTGGGGCGTATTCATTGTAGTTTAATACTGTAACGGATACAGTCGCAGTGCCGAACAGACCGCCTGAGTCTATAGCTTTCAATACTAACGTGTAACTTTTCGTAGTTTCGTAGTCTAAATGGTGGTATTGATAATGGTTATATCTGCGGTACCTGAAGTTCTGGTCAAACCAAACACGTTATCTACGTTACCTCCGATAATGGTGTAGGTAAAGTGTGTGTCGTCATTATCGGTAACATTTACAGTAAGGACAGTAATACCGATTGTTGCACCTTCCGAGATGGAAACAGTGTAGATTTCCAAATTAAAACCCCGTGGCAAGCCGTTTTCATTCGTCACTGCTGCAACAGTTGAATTTGGGTTGGTGAATTATTAGAAGTAGACACACATTTCGTCGAGGTAGATCAATAATTGCAGTTGTTCGAAAATAGAGAACTACACTGGTTGAATCAGATATTTGTATAGATTCCTTAATTTAAATAATTTACAAAATAAAGCTTGTTCAACTCATGTATTATTGATTGAGGATTTTTTATTTTCAACTACTATTTTTATCGATACCGATCTCAGATCGAATTCTTGTTTCGCTTGTATTATTTATATGGGTTACAAGAGACTAGCATTTATTTGTATACCCGTCAAAGTGGACTTTTATCAAAGTAGGTTAGCTAATTAATTGATTTATCAGCTTGTTGTAAAGTTTAAGGAGTAAAAGAGTTTAATACCGATTTTGTATTAGTGTGTCTTGTATATACCATATCATATTACATTTACACGTTTGCTTGTTTACTTTTATTATGATATCATTTTTCTGACGAATGATAGTATGCATTACATTAAATATCTAGTGCACCATCTGTGAATGGAAAGTGTTAAAACGAGTATGTAGCCTTTTACATCTGCATTGTTAGGTTCCATCTTAACAATATAAGTACTATTATTACGAGTTGATTAATTATTGACTATACTTATGTATTGATATTAGGTTATAAACATTGTATTTATTATTGTATTCTTCTGCAGCGTTATGTCTATAGAAGTTGAGCGTTGAGTACTAGTAAGTGTTAATTTAATCAGTAATATTGTAAAACAATGCGTCTTATAATAATGGTACTGGAACATCATTTAAGGCAAGTCAAAAGTCCTACATGGTCAACACTTTATGATTAGATAGCAAGACATTTATATTAATAAATGAAACTCGTTCGTGTGAACTAGAAACTCTGGATATGGTTACATATCAGGAAGAAATCAATAGTTTTTAATAAGTGTCGAACAGCATAATATTATATATATTCATACCGCTTATTATAAATGTCTTGGTAATGTGTAATTTAAAAAGATGTTATATGTCCTGGATAAATACCGCCTTGTATAAAGAAGGCAAAACATATAGCATGTGGGAAATAGAACTAGTGTAACATATTATCGAGAGAGTTTGGATTTGCTATTTTGGTGGATTATCATGTACACATGAATGTTAAACTAGTAAAGATCTTGAATGTGTAGCTGTAAAGCTTTGTTGCAACTAAAAGGTTTATATATTAATAGAGTAGTGTTTACATTACAGCTGGATTTGTTGCTTATTAATATTATTATTATTGTTACTATTATTATTATTATTATTATTACTATTAGTTTTATCTTTGTGTAGGTCTAAAACTATGTTTTGTTGTTTAAAATAGCAATTGGTTCATATACGTATAAAAACTAAGTTTTTGGATTTTGTTTTTAATTTTCTTGATTATAATTAATAATACGATTATCTCAAAAAAAATGCGTATGTCAATAAAGGATTAAAGAAATCGAAGTTTCGAAAATCTACTTTCAAACATATTGTATATCACAACGTGGTGAATTTCAAATCAAACAATAAATAACGTGATATGTACGTCTCAAATAACATTAGAAACTTGACATAAGTTTTAGTTACATATAAATCATTGATTACATTACAATACAACATTTTGCAAAGTCCTTTTTTGAATACAATATTTTATGTTACTATCTATCTCAGTTGTGAGGATAATCTCTACATATGTTTTATTGTGTATTGTGCAATAATGTTAACAGTGTAAAATAATAACTTCCTCAAGAATGTGTATTAAAATATGTTCATCCATATTATTATTATATAAAATTATTTCAAAGGGTATTAATTAAATTGTTGAAAAACTATACTTCTTTCCCCTTTAACTACGCGTGGTATTAACAGATTTTCTCAGATACTCATATGTATATCACAGCTTCAGAAAGAGATCATATAAATTCGATCGAGTTTAACATAAATATTCAAAGTATTTACTGGAAGACAAATAGCATAGACGTCGCGCACAATATTGGTGTCACCGAGAGTTACACCATTTTCGACGTTACGTTAACGAAAATAACGTCTAATTATCTTCAACCACGTTAGGCTCTCGGTAGGGCAAAAATGAGAGAGTGGATTATTTCTGATTTGACTAGATGTTCTAAGGTTTATAGTCCATCTACCGTATGAGTCAATACTATCATCGACTCATTTTAACTCGTTATTGTCCACATTGTTTTTATATTTTATATAAACACTTCTAGACAGTGCTTCCAAGCTACTGTTTTATATTATACAATATAAAATGTATATTTTTACATAAATTTTAATTAAAGGGAGGTAATAGTAATATTATCTACTATTTGAATGGTTCAATATATGCATGAAACCGGATATTTTTAATTTGAATTGTCGTCAGATATTTCTGGAACTTTCAGATTTGCTTAATAGTTATAAAATGAACTGTTTATATCAAAATAAAATTAAAGATTGTCCATCTTATCAAGTTCCGTAGCAAAGTACAGGTAAAAAAAACAAAATGAACGCTGTTTATATTGATCAATACACGCTTATTATATCATATAATGATAGTTAACGCACCATGTTTAACGCGTAACGTTGCTAAAACAAAGTATGGGACAAAGTGTCAGACAAATGTGTTTCAATAACATAGATAAATGATCGTCCTTTATAACAAAAGCCATATATCAAAATAATCTGCTCAAACAAAACTATTAAACAAACTCAAACAATAATTTTCTTGACGTAAAAATACAGACATACAGTAAAAAATGCGCTTTTATAAATGGTGGGACGTTTCATAGGACAAAACTTTTTTCGCGTTGTAAAAATGCCGCGATCTTTTTCTTTAAAATCATGATAAAAATATACAATTAAGAAAAAAAATATTGGACATTCCAGCCGCTTTTCATTTTCTTGATTTGTTTTGCTTTTTCAAACGGAACACAGAAAATACGTCATGACGTCATGGAAGAAACAGACGTTATTTAAATGAATATCAAGATTTCATAAAAATATCCCTAGCAATTTATGCAAATATCAGCATTTACTCGTTACTATAGAGAAGGAAATGTAATGCGGGACATCAACATTTTCACGTTAATTTCAGTAGTTCGCATGTTTCAAAATCCCAGTTTTATTGATAATTTTTATTGATAATGTTATCAACATTCCACACGGAAAATAATGGCCTTTGCGTGATATATAACACTTCATATTTAATATATGATATAAAAAAATAGAGATTGCTCTTTTAATGAAGCGGTCGGCATTTTTTCGAAGTGACACCAGTATTGTGCGCGACGTCATAGTCATTCCAAAAGACATATTTATTGAACATATATCTGTATTCTTAATTTATTAACATATTTATTTCGAAGAAAATATGTACGATTTTAAAATGTTAAGTTTTCGTATTTCATTTTTGTATTAACTATTATCAAAAATTGATATTACTCATATTTAATAATTTATGAACATTTTATTGCTTAGTTATTTTTTCAGACGTCGTCAATTTCAACTTAAAAGCAAGACAATGTTCGTTTACTTACTTATATTTATCTTAGTTTTCCTTGTTCAATATTTCCTATTAGTTGGATTACAACATGTATGAATCTGAAAGGCTTACGTCCATAAATAAGTGCGATATCGAAAAGGTCCACGTATTATTTGAATAACCCTCGTATATAGCATTATTATTATATTTTTTTATTATTATTATTATTATTATTAACACATATATTACCCTTTGTATATTAGTGTTCCTCTTGTTTTACTCAAGTGAGACTGTGAACTGTTTATTAGACATTAGTGAGAAAAGTCTTTGTGTATAAACTCAATGATAAACACCCTACTATAAAGATATAACATATTAATTACATGAAACAGCATTACCCGTGTAATACATTCATAACATAAACACTGTTTAAATGAAACCTACATTAAAGCCTCTGTGTCACACACTATATATATCTTGATGACGGTTAAGTACAATGTTAAAAGCCAGAAAGAATATTGTTGGAGCATATTGTAGAGCGTTCGTCGAGTAACAGTTGTTTACGTGTACTGTGATTATTTTATTACCTCTTTCACAAAGTGCGTAACGGTTATAATAGCAAAGGCTGTCAATCCAGTGTCCTGATGTTTTATCAGAATTATAGTAGACGTAACCACATTGGTAACCGCTGCTTTGAATTGGTCGGTTTACGAACCAATCTGTGTATGAAACAGTCTCATTTGTTTCGTACCACTTCCAAGTCCCATTTGCTTCGAATAGTGTCATTCCAATCCAAAAACGGTAGTAACGATAACCTAAATCAAGAAGAATATTTAGGCAAATATGACAAATATCCTAATTATCTAAATTGTATGTTAATGAAGATATCTGCAGAGTAAATGATAGAGTACACAAGGTGATAATTAGTATAGCGATTATATAAGTGCTGGGATCGATAATAGAGCAAGACCTAACAATATAGTAGGTGTGTTCTTCTTTTTACGAATGAGAGGATGCACGCTTACCATCGATTGACAATTTTACGTATAATCGAACTCACTAGCAAATTCATGGATGTATTACACTTTAAATCAGTGTGTGTATGGTTTTAACCAAACTATTTTCTTTTGTTGAATGTTCTCGGCAAATAACTACGACGTCAACAACACTTTATTGACGACATGTCGCAACGTCACAGTTAGTTTGTTTTGTGTTCGGAGTTAGCTATTAATATTTAGCCATAATCATTATGAATTAGCTGTCATCGAGAAAACCGGATATTCACCCATATAGATGTAAAAAATAACAAAGGGAAAACAACGTTTCTTTGAAATTATAAAACCCGACAAAGATGTAAAACTCACATATGGTATCATCCTAATCACCAAGGTATTACGTTAAGCGATGATGGGAAATGGAACATGCATATTAAAAACATGTTCTCATCTGCATCAAACTTGTTGGGATAATGGGGAAACTTAAATATAAAGGAAATAGAAAAACAATGAACCAACATATATGTCTTATTTGAGACGTAGTTTAGAGTATGCATCGACAGCTAGGGATTGATGTACTCTCTATGAAAACGTTTCGTTAGAAAAACTACAATAAGAAGCCGCGCGTAAGCTACTGGTATTAAGAGGTCCATTTATACATTGATAATTTTCAATCCACTGACTTTTAATGAGTTGAGCTCTGTATGAGGAAGTTCCTTATTCATATTATAGTCCCGTAATATTTCGCCATACAAGTTCAATAGATATAGTGTTATATATCTACAGAAATTAATACCCCAGACATAATGCATAATGCAGTGGATTTGTGTGTGTGTGCGTGTTTGCGTGTGTGCGTGCGTGCGAATTATCCTATTACTTGTAGAAGATCACGTTTGTTCAAATGTAATTGATTGCACCGGGTGAAATAATTGGACAATCAGCATTCAATATAATTTGGAATTTCTTTTCAAAATTGATCTGTAGTACCGTAGACAAACATAGTTTATTCCATTGGATGAAAAAATACCCCAACCTTGAGTTCACACACTCTAAAACTATTTGTCTCAGGAACCATTGGACATATTTTGACATTTTCTTTTTCTTCCAATTTTGTTCAATTGGGTATAACAATTATGACATTTAAACAAGTGTAAAGCAAATATTGTACTAAATAACCGTTGTACCTTCAAAACTGAAACTATAATGACTAAAATGTGTAATACTTTCCATTTAACTTTAACTTTAATTTATAGTACTTCCTAACCCTGCACTGGTGTTCTCATTTGCTAAGCTTAGCCGAAAGGTAAATTAAAGTGTGTTATATTACCTAAACTATACATATGCTATAACTGTAATTTGACCAAGTCTAGTTGCAAATAGCAAGTACAGCGCTACAGTGTGGAACATTATTTAAAGCTAAACAACCATATTTAATAATGCACACCATTGCAAAACATTATTATATTATATTATACATGTTACATTTGCTTTGTAGTATTAGGTAGATAGATATAAACATCGAACCGGAAATGTAGCATTCAATGAGGACAGTCGACAATAAAAACACACACAGAAACAAACAACAACTATAAAGATGAATGAAGGGCAAGATATGATATAACAGACGCAAAAAGGTTGAAAATAGGGCTACCGCCTTGCAAACGGTCAATGGCAAATAAGGCCGCTGGGGGTTTAAACCTGGTTCTAGGGTGCACCAAACCTCACTCTTACGCTATTGTCAACCCAATAACAGGACAGTGTAAATAAAGATATCCCAGCCAGGTTTTTCCCAGCCAGGTTATATTCTCTAACACACAAGGCAGCATTAATAGACCGTATAACACATAACTGATCATGTAAATATGAATATAAATAAACAAAAGCCTAGAAAGCCACAAATTAAGTACTCAGTGACTTGGCAGAAGTCAGAGCAACGAGGGAACAAACCATTAAGTGTACGACAATACAATATTTAAGACAAGCATCAACGCTACCGCCCTTTGAGGATTTAGGCAGACGTCATCATAGAGTCCATAATTTGTCCTGTCATCGAACAGTCAACGAGGAAAGCAAAGTGGTGAGCTGTAAATGGTCAACCACTAAACATGCTGTACGTTGCAAAATGATAGGGTCAAAACTTCTTTTGATAAACTTTTGAACAAGTTTAATAAATATTGTATAAAAGTGATTATGACCAAGGATCTTACGAAGATTGTAAATCACATCAGCATAGAAGTCAAGTTGTGATAGTCCTTATTTGTCTCAGAAGTTATATTTATAAGTAGATCAGAGTTACGATAATAACAATGTGCAAAGGTTTTTCAAAGTGTACGGTAACGGTAGCCCTGATGAAGTCATATCGTACGTACAGTATGTTGCATGTGTCAATAGCAATGGGTACAATACGTCATACGGTCCCATTAATAGGCATTCTCTGACTTTTGAGACGCTATAATCTGATATGTTTTTTTAATTTAAAGCAAAGCAGTTGTTAAACTATCGTTTCCTAAACAATGGGGTTGAGGATTAGAGGATCTATTTCCGTCATACATGATAGCCCGACATATTATTTTGGTAGTAATTGCTATACTTTAAAAAAACACAATTATATCATAGAAAAGTGTACGAAAATGTTCGATCTATATTATCTATATTCATAGACCAAACGGGACATAACACTGTTAGTATTACCATGGTAAAGCAAATCGGCGATGAACACATTTTCTTCCAACGTTTCGATTATCACAAGATAGGAACTTTGGTTATGGCAGAATTCCTGGAATATTACAAATAGATAATATTAGTAGTCGTATAACATGTATAATATTCATGAAAGAGAAAAATCAACAGTTTTATATACCTACCTTTCTTTATGCAGCAGTTATCACATAACATGGCATCTGGCAGTGTAAAATGTCATGACTCATGTATCGTTATAGACTAGAGTATTATCCCTGCACAGTGTTTGTATATAGTAAAATGTTAAGTCCTTCGTGTTTGCATGGAATACTATACGATACGTTCAAACATACCCTAATTTGTATGATATTTGAAATTAGCAAGACTGAACGTAACGCTAAATTAAGTTTATTGTGTTGTATTATTTGGAGTGTGAACACGTAAAGCCGCGTAATTTATCATGCAGATATGCACTTTTCTGCCTAATAAAGGGGTGACCTAATACATTTTGCTTTATTAGGCACTGACCAACAGAGAAAATCAATGCGGAATCCCTCGGCGTGTATTGTACGTAACGTTATCTGACGTCACATAACGTTGCCTGACGTCTTAAAACAAACAAAAAACAACAACATGGCGGCGTCCTCGATAAGTGTAACATTCTGAGAGAAAGGTAATAAGAGTAATTCATACCAAAAAATGTGGATAATCTACATGATAAATAGAATATTATGTCAGCGCCTTTTTCTATCAAGTTTATTAGGCTCGGCACGAAAACGAAAAATGGTTCGGCAGACCCTCACCATTCTTCCTTTTCTAGGCCTCGCCATTCTTCGATTTCTAAGCCTCGCCATTCTTCGTTTTCTAAGCCTCGCCTAATAAACTTGATAGTAAAAGGCACTGGCATAATATTCTCTATATATCTGACGTCGTCTAAACAACAACACGACGTCACGTATTTCTAACAAAATGACGCGGTGTTAAAGGTAAATTGACAATATAAAAGTGCAATTTAACGTCGTATTTAGTTATGTGAGAATACAATATTTTATTATATACTTTCCAGTGATATAGTGGATTTTATGAGTAAATAAAATCTTTTATCATATGCTTCCCTATAAATCTGTTGTTTTTGAATATACGATACGACATCGACTTAGTTAGTCATAACAATCAGGATTTCGTTGCGGGGCAATAAAGCTTTATCACACGCGTGAAATATAGGGTGAAAAATGTCACGGAAATGCTCGATCCTTTTACCGGAGTGATACGGAAATAACCGATTAGTTACGACTGTATACGATTTCAATAGTTTTTTTGTTATACAATGTTTTATTTCATCATCCATTTGATACATTATACATGCACATATGGTATATAATAAATACTATTTAAACTACAGTTTATATTTATGATGAAATAATTTTCTTGTTTACAGACGAAGGTTATTAAAAAGAGAGTTACCTCCGAGTTATTGAAAGTATAGAAGAGTATATTTTAGTATGCAGTTGGTAATAGAATTATGTAAGGTTTGAAAGAAGAATATGGAGACTAAAAAGAAGAGAAGAGAATTCGGACAGAAAAGAAAGTTGCTTTGCTTTCCCTTTTGTTGTTTTTGGTATTGTATTATATCGTACTTTAATTAATACCAGTTTATTATTGGAAGTTTCGCCATTTAATATCATGGCTGTCTAATTTGTCGTGGTTCATCGCTATTTGCTTTTCTATTTCTATTTGTCTTAATAAATATTTCTTGAATTTGTTTGATTCGGGCAAGGATTTTAAACATTTGTTAATGAATATAAAATATTTCGCACTTAAAATAATGAAATTCTTCATATCTATAGCATGTTCTTGTCTTTGAATTCCGAAACAGACGGTTCTTAGATTGAAATCGATGTTTACGTTTAACGTATTTAACAATATGTGCAGCTCATTCCAAAATTGTTGAATATGCATACATTCCCAGAAAAGATGATTTAAGCTTTCTATGCACCATTCGCATAGACTTGAGTGAACGATTTTGTATCTGAATAGCGATTTCAATAGTTACTTCCATTCTGTTTTCGCGGCAGATTATTGGCTCTGTGGATGAAACCACTTATAACAATTCATCTTGATTAGAATTCAAATTCAATAGATTTCATTTCCAATAAGGTTTCGGAAACAAATAAATGTTGTGTACCGCTTACGCGACAGACATATACACATCAGAATGGACTAGATCTATTAAAAAAACTGTTTTTTTCTCCTGGAAAACAGCGTAGTGTTGACATTTCGACAAAGCTGAAGTATATGCTTAATAGAATAAAAAAATGTGCATTTTCATATCACATTCTATATCAGGCCCTCGACCCATATCAGCCCTCGAGCTAAAGCTCTCGGGCCGATATCGCTAATTCAATTACTGATATCAAAAATTTATTAGCGATATCAAGAATTAATTAACGATATCAAAAATACAACAATTTTTTATATCAAAAATTGAATTATCGATATCGCTAATTTAATTTCAGATATCGCTAATTCAATTTTGATATCGCTAATTCAATAAGCGATATCGCAACTACAATTTCAGATATCAACAATTAATTTTCATTTCTGGATATCGCTTATTTAAATTTTGATATCGGTAATTGAATTAGCGATATCACTAATTCTAATACTGATATCAAAAATTGTATTAGCGATATCAATAATTGAATTAGCGATATCCAGAATTGAACGAATTTGCGATATCGGTAATTCAATTTTTGATATCAAAAAATCGTTTCTTCATATCGTTAATTCAACTTCAAGAATCACAATGAACGCTCCCTAGTTTTCAATCCCAAAATTCAGCATTCCAAAATGTCCGCGTTTTATCTTGAGTGACTTCGATCCCGAACCATAGTAGCAGTAGTTTAACTATGGTCAGAACGAATACGCAATGGTTTAACCAGAATGACGTCATCAGTCTACTATAGTTCAACGCACGGCAAGAGGTGGTTGCTCTGCTTCAAACATGACGGACAAAAATAAACTTTCGCAAATTTGAAACTAACTTTGTTGTATCTTCGGCATTTATAGACATTTGACTTGAGTTACAAACGTGTTATTTGTATGTAGTCATTTACTCGATACATATATACAATTGCAAAAATAATTAACTATTACAGATCTACAGCAAATTATTTGAGAAATTGCGATGCCGGTGTCAAGGTAAAAAACGTATGGTTTAAATGCACCATGTACATGTATCGGCATAGTCTAAAACCTGGGATGGAATGGAATTGGAATGGAATGAGCTTTTCATTCCAATTGCATTCCATTCTATTCTAGTCTAAAGAAATGTGAAGTATGCTTATTTTATCATATAAGGCTATCAGGAAAGCATGGGAGCACAATTTATTATATCTGACATGTTCTAACCTATTGGTATTATAACCTCTAACCACACACACACACACACACACACACACACACACACACAGAGACTGGCACACGCATACTATCACACACGCACACACACGCGCGAGCGCGCATACACACACACACACACACACACGCACATTGCCATAAGTATGTACATGGCAGACAAACTAATAAAGACAGTGCACATTTAGCATTAGTATGTAAATAGATAGGTTTGTAAGCTCGTTACGACTGTCTCGCCGCAGAGCTAGCTTTTATGGTGATATCGGCAAAGCGCCCGCTTCACATGCAATCGTTCCGAGTTCAAACCTCGCTGAGTGAACTAGTTTTTCCTCGTCCGTTTACAGTAGTATTTTCGGTGAAATTGCCTTTGAATGCATAGCATTAAATGTTTTAATTCATAATGCATTTCCACGTCGACGACAATGCAAAACAAGTTATAAAATGACTAAGGAAATTAACAACGTGATCAACTACATTCTTTCTAATTGGAATAAACAACAATATTACTACATGAGTATCATTATAACTTGTTTTGTTGTTTGAATATGGTTTCGGTTGAAAAAAGTACAAAGAATGAGGAAAAATACAGGGGTTTTTTGTTTGTTTTTCTCGACTCTTCGACTCTTCGTTTGTTTTTTCCTGCCTGGTAGGATTTCGAGAAAGCAATGTTGTTTTTTGTCTCGCCTTTTCGAAGAAAAAAAGAGACATATGTGTTGCTTTTCCTGCGGCGGCGGCGAAGGCGTCAACATTAAAGTTTTGCGTTAATACGTCATTTTCTCACAAACTGTAGGCACTAGACCTTTCAAACTTTGCTTATAGTTGTATCGGGGGTGGTACATCGCAATGTGACAAAGTAAATGTGAAAGTGACATTGACCCTCCAATCAAAGGGCAGATAACTTAATAATTTTATCTTCAACTTTTTGCATTGAGGTCAATTCCTCGCAAACTGTATGACTACACATTTCAAACTTTGCTTATAGTTGTTTTGGGTGGTACATCGCAACGTGACAAAGCAAATGTGGATGTGACATTGACCCTCCAAGCAAAGGGCAGATGACCTTATAATTTCTACCTTCAACTTTTGCGTTTAGGTCACCTTTTCACAAGCTGTATGCACTAAGACCTTTCAATCTTTGCTTATAGTTGTATCTTGAGTGGGACATTGCAATGTGACAAAGCAATTGTGGATGTGATCTTAACCCTCCAACCAAGGGACGGATAACTTAATAGTTTTTACCTTCAACATTTGCGTTTAGGTCATTTCCTCACAAACTTTATGCATTAGACCTTTCAAACTTCGCTTGTAGTTGTTTCTTGGGTAGTACATCACAACGTGTCATATGTGACCTTCACCACCCAAGCAAAGGGCAAATAACTTTAATTGTTACATTTACATCATTTTCTCATGAACTATGATTATGCACTAGATGCATTAAACCTAGTTTATATCTTAATCTTTGGATTCTATTTTGACATAGTGTATTGGGTAGTGCATCTTTTTTGGACGCATGGATTTCATCTATGACTTTGACCTACTTTTGGATTCTATTTTGACATAGTGTATTGGGTAGTGCATCTTTTTGGACGCATGGATTTCATCTATGACTTTGACCTACTTTTGGATTCTATTTTGACATAGTGTATTGGGTAGTGCATCTTTTTGGACGCATGGATTTCATCTATGACTTTGACCTACTTTTTGGAGCTGATGCTTTTTCTTTTTTCTTTTTTTTTTTCTTTTGTTTTTAAGAATGACATTTTGTTTTTAAACAATGCACTTAAATGTCATCTCAGCAAACTGTAAACTCCATTGTTTCTAGTTATTAAAATGTTTACAAACTTTCATTTAAGCATCATTTATCTTTTATTTTTAAATCCCGGCCCCATTAGGCGAGCCATGTGAATCCGCGGATTTCTTGTCTCAGTATATTTGGTTTGAAGTATGACTGCATCAGCCAGAGGAGAAATGTTTGTTTACAGCAGTATAATTTTTATTTGTTACGCAGGATGACCCCTTCAACCAGAGGAGAAATGTTTATTTTCATTACAATTGTTATGTAGGATGACCCGCTAAAGATAGAAAAAACTCGGTATGGCCATATTTAAAAACCTCGATGGGCTTAGCCCATCTCGGTGTTGTATGAAAGTCAACTGGTAACCAACTCGCTGAGACTAGACTCTATATATTACATATCTGTTCATGTGTCTGTATTCAATTGGTAACCAACTCGCTTAGACTAGACTTTATATATTACATATTTGTTCATGTGCCTGTATATAATTGGTAACCAACTCGCTGAGACTAGACTTTATAGGTCACATATTTGTTCATGTGCCTGTATTTATTCTAGTTTTAGTTGTTAATTTTTGATTTATATATATCTATATGATAAAGTAAACACATTCCAGGTTTTACATTATGCCGCGTGTATCCATTAAAAGAAAGTATGGTTCAACTAGAGTAAAGTTCGCATTACTCCTTAACTAGACATGCGCAGATCAGCGACCATAGTTAAACTATAGTTAGTGATCGAAGTCCCTCAAGGATAGACCGCAACTTGGTAGAAATTGAGAGGTTGTTAACAGTTGACGGTAGCGATAGAGGCAAGAGAGACAAAGCTATTCGACTTATTGAATCTTCGGTACAGAATTTAGACAGGATAAGATCTACAATTGACGAATCAACTTATAACAATATAAGGATCCCGTTAGGCCAACTCCGCCAAATGTGCGACGAAACAACGAGGCCAGTAGGGGATATTAATATTGCTGTTCCCTGCCATTGAATTGCGCGAGAGACTGGTACCCTTTTGAAGCAGGGACAATTTTTTTTAAAAAAGGAGAAGTCCATATTCACTGTTACAATAATTCTATTAGCGATATCAAAAACTGAATTAGCGATATCAAAAATTGAATTCTTGATATCAATAATTGCTTTTCAGTTTCTGATATCGCTAATTCTTTTTTTGATATCGCTAATAGAATTAGCGATATCAAAAATTGAATTAGCGATATCAAAAATTGAATTAGCGATATCGAGAATTCAATTCTCGATATCGAAATATATGGTATTTAGCGATATCAAGAATTGAATTACCGATATCGCTAATAGAATTAGCGATATCGAAAAATGATTTTTTATATCAGTAATTGAATTAGCGATATCGCTAATTAAATTAGCGATATCGCTAATTGAATTAGCGATATCGCTAAATAGTGATTAAATGTGAAAACGGCTTGCCATAGATATGAAAATACCCATTAATTATTCTCTATATATTGTCATTGTTTATATTTCACGTGTGACGTCATGCAAATGTTGACCATTTTTACGTTGTTGACGTTATTGACTTCATTGTTTTGGCTCATTATATTGTTTCTGCATAAATGTTCAGTTGTGAGTATATAATAAATAGAATAGTTGTTTATTTGTGAAAAAAAATAAAACTCGGATGAGTCATATCGATGAGATTAAATCCGGCGGGGATATCTTTACTTACACTGTCCCGTTTATTGGAATGTCAATAGGGTAAGAGTGAGGTTTGGTGCACCCTAGAATCTGGTTTTAACCACCTGTGGACCATTTTTGCCACTGCCGTGACTTTTATTCATCTTTAAAGTTATTCTATGTTTGTATGTTTCTATGTGTGTTTGTGGTTGACTGTCGTCCTTAAATGCTACTTTTCCAGTTCGAATTTTATATCTACTTTTGCAACCCATAATTGTTTTACTACACGTTAACAAGCCACATCACTTTAAGATTCTCTGTATGACATATAATACACCCAGCATGTATTTCAAGTTTGACGCGATACGTACATGTATGACAATACATTTTATAATAGATAATCGCCCATTAATCAAGCATTTTTTTAAAATAACTGGCAATAATAACTGTTGCAATAAAAAAAGATTAAAGATCATTTTATTTCCTCTTTTACACAAGTATAATAGTGTGACAACATGCTGTATGACAAAGTAGTTTAACTATTTTGTAAATTCCCGCTTCATTTCCTCTCAGGCTGTGTGTATTGCTTCGGAAAAAATCTACCTTCATTAAACATGTAAAACCCTTAAAATTTGAACCAAGACGAAAATAAGTGGACATGCATTATGAATCTCTTTTTATAATATACGTTGACTAAAGAATACAATAAATAATAAGGAACCGTCAATACGTATATATGTATGGCTCTTATCATCGCTATAAACAATATGTCAGTCAAATCACGACGGTCTTTACTTGTATCAGTGATCACAATGCTCATCTTTATAGTGTTGCCGCACTGAAATACAACGCCGTAGACATATTGCATATCCCATCCAGTCACATTATACTGACACCGGTTCGAAAACCAGCCATATCGGATCAGTAACATTGATTTTATTTTATTATAAAACCCTGCTAATATAAGCTTTCCCGTCGCTTAGTAGAATTAAGGCAGGACCACGTAATGTTTGCGTTTGTTGTTTCCAAGGGATCCTCTTTTTAGTTTTTATTTATTGAAAAAAAGCAGTATATCTATCTCCCTTGTTTTGAAAATTCCTTACAAAAAGTCCTAACAAGGTTCTACCTTTAAAGGTTGATAAAACTAACATTTTTAAATAAGGAACAAGTTCATCAAAATGAAAATGATAACAATCACACACTAACTCGATACTAAAATCTACTATTCTAAAATTGTGAACCATGCCTACATATGAGTTTGGATATAGAAAAAATCAAATTAAATGCATACCACAGCTTCGTTGAAGGTCAAATAGCTGCCTGTAGCCCACAAATAGCACGAACCACCATAACCATGCCATCCACTGGGACAGGTATTATTTTGCCCTGCATAAAATAATAAAGATAGTTTAACGAAGATATGTATCATTGCATTGATAAAAGATCTTCCTCATTGTCTTGGATAAACGCGTAACAAATATAAGTAAAAGTGTAAAATTACATTATCGTTAACTAGAATATAATGGGATATACGAGGGCTTCGGAAAGTTCTGAGATTTTGTAAAATGTATGCGTATGTGGAAATATTTGACAAAATGGTTTACATGGGAATAACGTAATATTATTCCTCTACGAAAAGACGGAGTTTGATGTAAAAATATGCATAAACGTAAAAGTTATGATGTTTTACAAACACACAGGCAAGGCATCGCGGAACATCTAGTGGCATGACGTTGAAAGTTTTTAATACAACAAGTTATCCCAACGAGCACAAACACGGAACATGCGTAATAAATCAGTCAATAATTTGTATGCATATCACAGAGCTTAGCAATTTCCCTTACAGTCACGCTGAAAACGCGTTTTCAAATAACGTTTATAGTACAGAGCATAATGTGTAACGTAAACGGCTGAAAATTCAAATGCAATGGCGTTAATAATGTTAATAAGCGAAAGGACGTCTGAAAAAATAGCATGACGTGTCGCGACTTTTAAATGAAAACCAAAGCTACAAAGCAAACAAGATTCATAATATGTAATCAACCAACACGACAAATTGGTTGCCAAAGTGACACCTCTGTCATGCATAATGAATACAAAATTAAGAAATAATATCTTTCGCATTGCTTTAATAATAAACAATATGGTAGCCGAATGTATTGTCCATAACTTTGTTTCATCCGTAAATAATCGATCTGTCTCAGACTTTTTCGACAGCCCTCGTATGTATTTTAAGGACTATTGGTCAGCCAGATTTGAAAGAAAGTGGGTGGGGAATAGTAAATGTTTGTTTGCATTAAATAGACACATTTTCTTTTTAAAAGATCAATACTATTAAAGACAACAGTAATAAAATGCACTTGAAATGTGAAAAAAAAAAAAAAACTTACAAGAACAAAAATATTGACTTTATTATCCCAAAGTTTGATTCGAAAATACTTGTTGTTTTAACATTTTTTCTTGAAAATATTTGGTTTATAATATAGCCCAAGCATCCGTCGACGGCACACAAGATTCATTTCTTAATATAAGAACTAATGCAGTCGAACTTTGTTCTTTTCCGAGTATGGTGTTGTGAATTATTTTTTTAAATTTCAGTGCCATGTGCTAGTGAATAAAGTATTATTTTTGGGGAAAAAAAGTAGTCTGCACTAGTTTACCTATCATAATTTATGTAACCAGTGATAATATAAGGATAATTAATTGAAAATAAAGAATATTTATGTACTAAAAATATAGCAACGATTTTTCTCCGTCCTAAGTTGCTTACTTAGTAAATGCATTTCAACTAGCTTTTCTCCATTATGTATATAGTTAATTGATATACTTCTTTTTGTGCATGTATTGGTCAATTTGCACATACTATTCCCCACCTACTTTTTGTTATCAAATATGGCAGACCAATAGTTCATAAGTGCTTTTCTGTTTAAAATATCGCTAAAATTGCAAAATTTTGCATGTGTTTGCAAGGGTTTCGTCACAAGTATTTCAGTCTAAATTATACAGTTTGATTACAAAAAGCACATACAATACAATATTAAATGACAATTAAAAAAATAAAAAGCTTATAAAGGATATATGTATAGAAAAAGGGAGAAGTCAAATAAAAGACAAGAAAAAAAGAAAAAAAAGGAACAAATCTAAATAAATCAGTTTTTATTCTAAATGCTTGGTATCATATATCTCGATTAGAGTAAAAGTCACGAACTGAATTGAAATCTAAGAGATGCACGTTCGCAAATCAAATAACATATAGCGAGACAATATTTGCGAACAACCAAGGACTTTCATACGATCTACGCCGTTGCGCCTAGCTATGATGAGGGAGAAATAAATCAAACGTACCAATTCACTTCCTAAAGCGGATGACTTTATCACAAACATGCTCTCGATCATAACACATTCGCTTGGCGGTCGCTAACAATAACATATACAGCTCATATGAGTGGGATTTCATTTAAGGATTCAAAACACGCACACGCTATGTAAAAAACAGTGCCAATGGACAATGCCGGCCCACTAGGATACTATGAATAGAGAGATGTGTATACTAAAGGATGATGAAACAATTCACAACGCGAAATGTGGGAACTAGTGGGAACAACGAGATTCACTTTCGCAAAGCAGAATACTATATAGGGAGGCAATATTTGCCAACAGAGGACTAAGAGGGCGATTAACTATGGTGAGAAACAATTAATCAAACGTACGCCTTCACTTCCTAAATGCATAGCTTGTGTGTGTCAATCTACGGTTTATATTAAAGTCCCTCCAGATAATCTCTGTAGCTTCGACACACTCTGTGAGGATACACCTCTACAGCGTAATACATTTGACGTGAAGCACAATTAACATATACACGCCGCATACATACCTACGGTATAGCGTATATGAATATATTTATATTGTTAAGTTCAAAGGACGGTCTGTAAAGCAGACGATAGTTTAAGTAGTTAGAAGTATCACATGATCATATGTATCACGTGGTAGCTAATTTTATACAGGAGTTCAGTTGAGGATTATTGTGACAATCATGCATTTCGTTGAAATGTATTTGACATTCTAACACGACCTGCGCAGTCTTACATATACACGAAGAAGAGAGGCAGCAGTATGTTATTCTACGATAAAATACAACTGTTCCATTAATTCCCCGCGTATATTTCATCCATTGGAGGCGCCATGTTACATGACGTCACTTGGTAGTGTATTTGAACATATTGTACAGCGCAGACATTTGCATACGGGGGCGCCCAATGGAACAGCCTGTAAACATAGAAGCCTGATTACCTTGACCTCCGAGATAATATAAAGTGCCCCCACAATAGCGTAAACAATGGTGGTATTGTTGTGTTAGAATCGAAATAATAAATACGTACCTGTGTTTTATCGGTGAATAAAATACAGTAAGGAGTTCGGATGCGTAGTAATTAAATCACGAGTGCTTTAGCACGAGTGATTTCAATACTCGCATCCGAGCGACTTATTTCTTAAGTAAAGGACCACGCAGTGCACTGGTCATTTTAATAAGTCATTCGAGGTTTGGTTTGCAAGCAAGGCACATCGCTATACGACAGCACGGAATTGGAAAAGTACAATAGTGAGCACATTATAGTTTCTGTACGAGCGGTGTGGTGCCACACGTGGCGAAATAAAAGAAAAGTTATGTTCTTTACCTGCTTTTATACGAGCTGTATATATACAGTTCAGCTATTACAAAGTGTAACAATTAGCGTGTTTATTCGTGCTTTCGAGATAAATTCGCTGCAGTATTTTACGCTTTAAAATAAAGCGGAGATTAATACGAGGGGTGTTCCGTAAATAATGCGACTGCTGTATTATCTCGCGGAACTCGTGCAATATTTACATGAAACCACTTCGTATCGCTAGAGTGATCACTGACGCGTGTCAAAGGCAAAAATCTCATTCATACATTCACTGACCTTGGTGCAATGCACATAGCTTTATAGCGTATTCGTTACACTATATGCAAAATGACTGGCAAACGAGCAGAAAATGTGCTTGAAATTAGGGCCTATATTAGAGGTAGGTCATTACTTGGGTTGAAGCCGAAAGACATTCACCATGGGATGGTCAAATGTCGTATAGTACTGTTTGTAGGTGGGTGGCCACATTTAAATCCGGGCAACAGCGCTCATGTTAGAATAGTGCTAATAAAGAAACAAAGATGGATGTCCACCACTAAATGTGTTAGGTGGTTGTATAATTTTTGAAGAAGTCACGCTTTCTATATCATCGACCGTTTCGGTGTCTGTTTATAAAACATTCTATCGGTGTTGAGATCTAACTATATTATAATAAAGAGTACCAGTGATGTCTCTTTTTATATAAGTTTATATTTGGTAAAAAAAAGTGTAGTAATGTAACAAGGCAAGTTTGCATACATTTAGTTTTGATCATTTTCAGAAATCTGTGATAAGATGATGTGATCTGTGTTATGTGGAAGTTCGTTGTAAAGTACAGTATGTGGAACAGAGTCACAGATTGAAAGATACAACTATAATGATAAGTATTCTTTTTAAACCTTGTATGAATCTGGCCTGTTGGACATATATTCAAAGCTATTGTGCAGTCGAATACGTTAGACATACACTAGAGCATATTGGGCATATGTGCGAAGCTATTGGGCACATTCGAATATGTTAGACATATACTAGAACCTGTTGGGGGTATATATTCGAAGCTGTTGGGCATATTCGAATACGTTAGACATATACTAGAGCCTGTTGGGGTATATATTCGAAGCTGTTGGGCATATTAAAATACGTTAGACATATTCTAGAGTCTGTTTGTCAGAAGAATGTGACGTTGACAAAACGTTCAAGTTTCGCAGTAGTAACTGCATGTAGATAGAGAGAGACTTCCCTGTGAATTTATTTTGTATAGTTAGTTTTACATTTTTATACAATAAAGAGAGTATTTGAACAAGATGGAATAATTCGGATGTTGAAATGAAGTATGCTCGAATTAAAATATTTATGAAAAACCTGTTCTTGTGTTTTGGCAAATGTAAGAGACAATTCGTAAGTTATTAAGATTGTGATCATATACTAAGGTAAATGCATTGCAAGTTGTTGTGGTCAGCACGTCTCCACGTCAATTTGAATCGCACAGCGCAAGAAACTCGTTTTTTTATAGCATCCCAGTAAGAGATCGTTGGTATTTGTCTCTGTCGCCATAAGGATCTTGATAAACACTTGAAGATTGCCGTATGTCCATTTAATTTCGGAACATTGCACGCCATATCCAACAGCTGTATTATAGCTTTGAACAATAAAACACATTGTATGATGAAAAAAAGTGCATTACACTACTTTAAATGGAAGGTATCTTGCGTAAATAGAGGACATATGACCAACATTGCCTGACGGTGGTAGGTGGTGCTAGAATTGCGGCTACGGTATAATATTTGAGCTAATGAACATGATGAAATATATATCTAAATTTGAAGCTTCGTTGCAAGATCTGAGCTAATCAAATATCTATCTCTACATCCTGCAACTGTCTCATTCAAGTATTATGTGCATATGTGCGCGTTTGTGCAGATTTAGTAAAATAGTAAAGTATGACGGTTAAACAAAAAGTCGTGATAAGTGATAAGTAAATGTGTTAGGTGTTAATTAAGTATTTTTAAAGACACTTTTAAAAACTGGATAAATACAGTGTTTCTCATTAGTCTCAGGGTAGCTGTAGTTGATTTGGCCTACCCATGGATTAAAGCGGGGCATGTCAGGGAGCACAAGTACATTATTGTGTAATTTGTTTCACAGGACCATTGTCAAATGAAATTAAGACTATTAATAGTTGGCTGTTGTATGAATTTGACGATATGAGAAAGGATGCATAAAAGTGTTTTCGAGAGACCGACAACCTAAATCACATACTGCTGCGGCCTTACGGTGGTTTTCTAATGTCTGGACTCTGATGTGTTGGTGTTGATTTTGTGTAAATTTCGCGGGCTCAAACCCATTCCCGGAAGTTGCTCATTTTAGTATAGCACCGGCGGTTTACCAGACGGGAAAATGGCTACCCCCATGGACGCTACCACCACTAGAAATACTTTGTATGACCCCTCCCCCACAGGTCAACCTATATGGCTGTGGCAAGGGGCCGCGATCTAGGTGACCGGTTTTTAATAAAATAAAAAATCGAGATTTTCTTATTTACAGCATTTTGAAATGGCAATGGAGACGATAACTTCAATACAGTTGGTCGATATTTTACAAACAGTTTGATTATGGATTATGGATATAATACATGCAGCGAGACTTTAAGATTTGAACGTGTTCAAAGAAACAAAAATGAGACTTTGTAGTAGTTTTCATTTTAATTTGGGACAGTATCATAACCCTACATCTCTTTGTTCATCCGAACGTTGTGGGAGAAGTGGAGAGAATCATGAGAAGGAAAACTATCCAAATAGAAACTGTTTGCGGTCAATGAAAACAATGCTCTCGGTAAGGCATTGAACTGAAATACTAGTCTTATTATTTATTATACAGATTTTTAAATCAATCATTATATATTAGAAGTTTTTAATTAAGTTGTTTATACCTGGGCGTAACCATGTTTTTTAGGCTGTACGCACACGAATGTTTTTAGTTGAGTGCCACAGACGTGAGTGTGCTAGTGGGGTATGGAGGTATGCCCCACCAACCCCCACTACCGATGTTTTATATGATAATGTAAAATCAAGGTGTCTTACGTACCCTATAGATACATTTGGTGTACCTATACATCTTGTTTTTTAACAAATCTCAGTGTCGTAGCCGAAATACAAACGATATGCAAGCCCTATGTTGCTAAACATTACACACCTACCAGTATGCAATATAATTAATTCGTAAATAGAAACAAGATGTTTTGACGGAATTCAATAAAACTAGTTTAAAATAAGTCCCTCTCCGAGGATTTGAGCACACGGAGCCCCTGCTAGATTTAAAAGACGATCGATTAATAATCTGAGCTAAACGGACGCAGAGCTTTTATATATATGAAGTAGTGTCGGCAAAATGCAAGATAATATATATAAAGTTAAATACGTTTTTGATGTCAGATTAAGATGTAAGTGAATTGGTAAACAATTTATGTGTAGTAGTTGTTAAGATACTTATCAGCGCGCATGTGTGCCCTATAGATTTAATAGCGGCTTTGTAAAATCGCTACCACCACCCCGCCCCCTCACTCCCACACCCTGAATTTTCATTAATAAATTAAATTATGTCATTGTGAAAGTCCTATGTTGCCAGGGACATATGGTTGACCCCGCCTCCACCCCTCCCCAACCCCAACGACAAAACAAAATGTTTAAGAATGCAGTTGGTGTATTTTCTGAGCAAAATTAATTCTATGCCCGGACATTGTTGTGTAAAGGCACATAAGCCTAGGCCATAATTAAAATTATGTTTGTTTACCAGATTGGGACCGATCAAAACAAAATCAACAAGACTCCAAACATCTTTTAAAAGTATGATTTTTTTAAACATTGTCGTTGAATAACCTGGTCAAACTGAATAGCCAATTGACAGTGAAAAAACGCCAGTGTTTCCTCTTCATCTTCATTAATTTTAAATAATTGTTTTAGATAGGAATTTTATGATTCAGCAATACACACCCAGTATACGAAAATCATTATTATAATAGCAATAAGTAAAATAAAGTAGTGTTTAAATTTAAACAAGCAGTTAAACTTTAAACAGCATTCACACACAAATCCGACATATAGATGGAAAGAAAACAAAATAACGTTCCTACCTACCTAGCCATCTGAAAAATTTAAGGTCGGGTGTGGACTTACCAAGATATTTTTAAGTGTGGCCTTAATGTGTTTTTTTCTCCGCATGACGTACGCACGTGCGCATATGCGTACACAGTAGCTACGCCTCGGACCTATTCCAAACGCAACGAGTGTGAAAATACATATAGATTTCATTCACAATTCATTATTGCTTGTTTTGAAACTGTCATAATATTGTAAAATACGTGTGTCTAAGTATTGCTGTTGATAACGTACACATTTAACTCGGGTTCGAATCGCCGTTCTGGGGTTGTATTTGAGAAGTTTCGGTGTTCATCCACTCGGACACGTCGGTTTCCCCCGAGTAACCCGGTTTCCTCCCAATCATTAAAATTGTTTAATGACAATCTAGTATAGTATGCGGAAATAAGCATCACAAAATATACATCACATGCGCGCACAAACGAACGACAACTATTGACGCAAGAAATGACGTCTTTTTGTGAACGGGGTGTAATATGCTAAACGTCAATAGCCTGAAAATGACCTGGACTCGATATATATCTCTTGCTACGAATCGATTTGGCTGAAATTGCTAAATAACATATAAAAAAATCATCTATATTTTTTCTGACACATTTTTCAGTATTTTCAATCAAACATATTTTCTTTGAGGAAAACGGAAATTTCAAACACACCCATTTTCAGTCAAGTTTTCGAACAAGTTTACAGCTGAACAATTTTTTATATCAGACAATCGCTTTAACAATATATAACATTTTCTCATAATTTTGTAGAACTAGTATAAATAAAACTATGCACAATTTCTAGAAAAATGGATGTTTGAAAATGGCGTCAAAAGTGAACCATGCATTCTTTACGACGTCATATCTTCAACGCCTTAATGATTATTAAAAGAATAAATTCAGTTCCAAATTCAGAAAGTTTAAATTTTAATTTGGTATTAATTTCATGTGCAGTTTCATCATAAAAAAATCATAAGTGTTATTTCACCTTAGCTTAACCTTAACTTGGCTAATATACCACATAAACTCCAAGTTTTATTTGGTAGAATGCACCGAAGAACAGTTTAGACCGCACGGCGTAAAGGGAGGTTATCTCAAAAATGCAGATTCTGAATAGAGCTTACAAACATTTATTTAACGAATCGCTTTATTTTAACACCGCGATGAGCATAGTCCATAGAGGATTTTAAATAACCAACGAGATGAGACAGACGCTACATGTTTTGTAGCATGGAGTGCTTAGTGACCCCGTATATCTACTCTAAA
Source organism: Cyrtodaria siliqua (assembly GCA_037043455.1). Classification (NCBI taxonomy): domain Eukaryota; kingdom Metazoa; phylum Mollusca; class Bivalvia; order Adapedonta; family Hiatellidae; genus Cyrtodaria; species Cyrtodaria siliqua. Next base: position 207,975 of record JAWPHD010000275.1, on the reverse strand, counting down.
TTCCATTTATCGGAAGTAAGAGTATGTAAAAGCGCCATTGATTATGAATTACAACGTTTGTTGCTAAACAAACGGTGCATCAAAGGAAATTTCACCGACCATACTACAAGCGTATGCATTCACTTCCTATGAATGATAGCTTCAACACACGCTGATATAATATATCTCCACATAATATCACATTCATGTCCTGAAGCATAATTAACATATACACGCATACATACATAATGCTTGGTATGGTACTTTTATTGAACAAATATTGACATGTTATAACCATATTTGTAATCCATTTAAACTGTATATACAGCTATCGATTTTTAAATATCATACTCGAGATAGCTTATATCTGTATTAATACATACTGAAAAGGGATGCATTGGAAGCATTTACAAACAAAAGAGAAAAATAGAAGGTTTTGTGCACACTATAACTGCTTTTAACCCCTCGCGGCCTTTTCACCACTAACCGCTCCAAGGCGATAGCCCTATTGCTACCCTTTAATGTTTGTGATGTAACATGGATTGCATTATATTAATCCTTGTACATTGTTGTTTGTTTCGATGTGTGTTTGTGTGACTGTTGTCCTTGAATGCTACATTTCCGATTCCAGTAGGTATTAAAGGCGAACAGGAAATGTAGCTTTCCCATAAGAAGAAGACGGGGAACTTTGTAATCGACTTGTATATCTACTTTTATTGAGTCTGTTCATGAGAAGTAGTATAAGGTATACTCTCACACACTCTAGCATCGGCTTAACCAGTATTCTACTTTCAAGTAATACAGACGTTGCTGCGCACTTGATGACATGCGTATGTTGCGTTTGGTCTTCATTCACTCATTGCACACTGTATGCATTTTTATCTAATTTTAGTTTGTTGTGTATATAAAAGATAATTTTGTAATCGTATGCATTTAATGATAAATAAGCTCACCCCACTGACAATCCACGCCAGCGTCCTCAGAATGGTGGCAATCATTTTGCAACCAACCGTTTGAACGACACTGTGATAAATCGGATTCATTTCCATAGCATCCAAGGTCATCGAAAATTATGTTCCCATTACCTTCACCGAAGAATGCAGACAGATACGGTCTACTGTAGCTGGAGTAGAAACAATCAAAGACATGAACGTACAAATAACCAAACAACCTTCAGTACGTGAAAGGACAAGTGCTTGTATATCATACATGTTTTGTTAAGACTGGATAGTATGGCTTGTGTTTAATTTGAAGATTATGTATACATCCATATTTTTAAATTGTCACCGAAAGCATTGTGAAATAAAACCGAAACGTTATTGCTGTCAAGCTTACGCCATTCTAACGACCTTTAATATCAGTGTACTATAAACGGGTCAGTGAATAACATCCATACGATTAAACATATAAATATTGATATAATGGTTTGAAGATATTAGGAATAATAGGTAAGGGTGTATTTTAAAAAGTGTGTTATTTTTTATGTTCTAAGCGTAGTATCAAAATTACCTCCCATATATTAATAACAACTTAGTTTTTTATACAAACGTATTGTTTTGAACAAATTTAATGTTTGGCATTGACAAGAATTGCCCATTATGTCCTTGTTTAAAAACACTAAAATGAGTTCACACACGATTTTTATTCTCAAACAAAAACATTCAAAATTTCGTAATTTTAAAATTACCTCCCTCTTCATTAAAATGAGAACGATTTTCGATAACCTATAAATGTATGTTCTCATCAGACTTGTTTTATCTTTATCATCCACTTTGTTTACAAATGACTGTGTAGCATTAGTATTGGTCATATCTATGTCATGTTATCATTAACCCCGAACATACAGGGTTTTGTATCTCTTCTATGGAAATGACATTCATTTTATGTGCTAAAATTATTTTGCTGAGTATAGTTTTGACGCTCACGCATATACTAGCACAATATACAAAGGATGCGAATTTCTAATTGACGAATACTGAATAATCAGTGACAAGATATGTTGTCTTTTCAACGAGGTTATATTGCTGAATCAAAACGTTGTTTTAGTTGTTTCGCCTCGTACAAATTGAGGTATTAGAATCATGTGATGACAAAAACATATTTGCCTTTTAAAAGGTAAGCGTCTAACTATCTGGTATATATCACAACAGACTATTGCACAGTTTAAATAGGGCAAGAACGAAGTCAAACGCGAGTCGATAATACCAACGAAATGAGGCGACAGTGTAAATAAAGAAATCCCCGCCATGATCTAATCTCTAACCAACAAGGCAGCATCAATAGGCAATATAAGTAAAACACAAACATGCTCGTGTAAATATTATACAAAAAAACAATAGTCTAGAAAGCATCAAAGAAGGTACTCAATGACTTGGCAGAAGCCAGAGCAACAGGAGAATAAACCATTAAGGGCACGACAAAACAGATCATAGACAAACATCAAACGCCACCGTCCCAATGGGCTTTAGGTAGGCGTCATCATAGTGTCCACAGCCTGTCCGGTCATCGTACAATTAAAGAGGAAAGCATAGTGGCGAACTGTAAAAGGATCCACCACCATGCATGCAGTACTTTGCAAAATGATAGGGTCATAACCTCTTTTGATAAACTTTTTAACAAGTTTAACAAAGATAGTATGAAAGTGATCATGACCAAGAATCTTACGAAGTTTATAAATCACATCACCATAGAAGTCAGGTTGTGATAGTCCTTGTCGCAGAAGAGTCTTTAAATTACTTTTATATTTGGAAAGAAGATCCGGGTTACGATAAGAAAATTTTGCAAAAGTTTATGGTAACGGTAACCCTGACTGAGTAGCTTTTTAGTTATACAAAGATTACGAATATCAAAGTCCTCAACTCGAGTACAAGCTCTTGAAAAACGAATAAGTTAAGACACATACACCCCATAAGAAGTTGCTCGGGGAACATCTCCATCCAAGTGGGGGTAATTAACAATGTCAAAATTAAAATCATCTCTCTTGTCATAGGTTTTGCTAATTATTTCACCATTTCCAATCGAAAGCTCTAAATCAAGAAAAGAAGGGTTATTATCAGATATATTAGCTTTATTAAGCTGAAGTTCTTAGGATAAATATTATCATAGTTGGAAAGAAAGGGTTGTCAATGTTCAGTATGTCATCCAGATACCGAGAGGTGTCATTAAAAGCTTCAATGATATCTGCCTGGGTATCTGGTGAAAGACTCAACATGAAATCTCTTTCATAGCAAAATAAAAACAAATCTGCGACAAGTGGTGCACAGTTCGAAGTTTTAAAAAGTGCATTCATCGTTCTGTTTTTATAACGCTGAACTCTGGAATCGAACTCAACGAACTAAATGCATTTTTTAGAATACAGGATCTTACAACGTTCATTTTGCGTTCATTCTGCGTTCATTTCCGTTCGTTCAGCGTTTGTTCTGTATTCGTTCTGCATTTATTTGAGGTACTTGAACGCAAATGGGTCTGTACCTAAATGTCAAAGGGTGGTAGCGTTTAACTCTTGCCTTGTCGTAACCTTCATACTTTGTTCCCTTCTTGTTCTGGTTTCTGACAAGTTACTGTTTACTTGCTTTATGACTTTCTAGGCTTTGTATTTTATATTTTCGTATATAGATAATCATTTTTTTATAAAATAATACTTATATTGCCTCTTAATGCTGCCTTGTTTGTCAGAGAATATACTCTGGAGGGGATATCTTTTTTACACTTTCCCGTTTTATTGAGATGGCAATAGGGTACATGTAAGAGTGAGTGTTTGGTGCACATTAGAACCTGGTCAAACCCCAATCGGCCTTTTGGCCACTGACCGGTCCAAGGCGGTAGCCTTATTGTCGGTAGCCTTACTGTCAATCCATTTGTGTTTGTGATGTCACTTGTCTTGTTTATCAACACTGTACTTGTTGTTTGTTATAATGCGTGTTTTTCTGTTGACTGTATTATGTGAAAGCTACATTTCCTGGTCGGGTTTGTACCTACTCTGATTGAGAATGTCGATGAACGGTAAAACATCAATAAGAAAACGGTTGTTGAATAACTTCTAGAAATATGTGTTCAGCTGTATACTACCACTGGGCCACAGGTCATCATTGATTTGAACCCATGCAATTGCATACCCTTTCTACTTTCACTTTTGAAATGTGTATATAAAAGCTGTCTTGAAATGTGTATATAAAGCTGTCAAAAGCATGATATTAAAGGGGCACACGGCAATATTGAGTTGTATTCAAACCGGCTATTTTTATCAACATTATTTTAGTTTTATATTGAAATACAATAAATATAAGATTTCCCATTGAATCAGTAAAAATGAAAGTAAACGTGTAATCTTTATTCAGCGATTCTAAAACACCATTTACACAGTGTAATTCTTTATTTTAAAATACTGGAAAACTCAAAAGGATAATACTAGAAGTTATCCGACATAGCGAAATGTGACCTGCCTCAGCCTTAAAGGACGGTAGTGTTGATGTGTTTGATGTTTATCGTAAAGGTTTTAATTGTGGTATGATTAATGGTTTGCTCGCTTGGTGCTCTGGCTTGTGCAATTCAATGAGTACTTGTGTTGTGGTTTTGTTTTTATATCATATGTACATGCCAGATTTATGTGTTATACTTATACATTATATTGCCTATTAATGCTGCCTTGTTTTCGTTTCTGTGAACGCTTTATTTTATTTTCGACTTTTATACATTTGTTTTACTTCCCTAGTTTTAAGAGCCATGATTCTAGATTAGCAGTCTACTTAATAATTGATTGTATTGTTTTAAATATGCTTGTGTCGGTCATATTTTGATGTCAGGATGTTGTTTTCGGGCTGCATATATTGATGATGTAGTAAATAAAAGTATAGCTAACTGCAGATACCAAACATTTTAATAATGTGTATTTGTAGGCTTAGTTTTGTAGATGATAATGTGTCTCGGTAGTAATTCTGGTGCAACGCGTTTTTATTACTATATGGTTGCCTCGTTTTGTTTGTTTGTATTTAATAACTGACAAAATCTATCTTTCTGTTAACTTTGTTTTCTAGCGTGTTTTTAGACCAAGTTTTAAATGGATTATGATTGTTGTTATAATTTAGCATTATATGGCGCTGAGCGTTTATCAGATTAGGTTATTTCCAACTTTGAATCACCTTCAAATCCTGTAACACGTGTTCTACTCTAAGCGTTAAGGAATGCCACTGGTTCATATAATGCGTTCATTTAAGTCTATATCACATGCAGCTTTGTAGGCTTGACTTTATTGGTAGTTTCATGTTAACCAGCTCAAAACATTGGATTTTGCACTTCCTACCTTTCACAGGTAGCAGTATTATTTACAAAAATGTGTGTCACTCTCGTGACTCGAACACGCGACCTTCTAATTTACAGTCAGGCGTTCTAACCACTGAACTTTACGTACTTATTGAGAACATGGTAAATTACGTACATAACTTATGATGCAAACTAACTTAATATAAATTGCAAGCATCTCAAAATGTTTAAGTATATAATTCATCATGTCGAAATTTAAATTACCTTGCGTTGTGTAATACTATAATGTTATCAAATAAAACCGAGATTCGTTCTAAAAAAGTACTATTTATGCCAACAGAAACCGGTTTCTCCTCTGACCTAAGATGGATACGTTATATACACACGCAATCAGACCAAGTATTTCCTGTCGGACAACGTAACATTTGGAAACGATAGCATATATCCTATTAATAGCTATTATTAAGTGTGAGCTAGGAACATTGATTGTGTTATGCCTACCAGCTGTTACTTGAGAACGTAAGTGGTGTTGCATTCTTATATTTCTAACAAGGTACATATTATGTCTAATTAAGAAACTCCTAACAAACTGATTTTTATTTCTCAGTTGTATGACCATGTTATCGTTTTTCTTCATTAACGTTTATTAACCAGTGTTGTAACAATCGATGTCTCTCGTGAACTACAGGTATCCAGTATGAAATTTATGAAAAGGTCTTCACATCCAAAAGTGTCCTAAGGCGTAACGTGCATATCGACAGAGGACACGTACGGAACTTATTTGTGTGACCATTGCCACATCTGTTTCTTTATAAAAAAATTATAATTAACATACTATGCGCTCAAAAAGTTCTAACATATCAGTGGTTAATGCGCTCGATAAAAAATCAGAAGGTCTTGTATTCGAGCATTTTTTTTTCTAGAAATTATAATGATGCATGTATCGTGTGTTTGATGCACACTAATAGAGTCTAATGATGTTCTTCGCTAAATTTGATCATTTAAAGATACTCTATACAAGGCTATTGAAATAGAAGGTCTTGTCTTCGTGTCTTGTTTATAGAAATTATAATGATGCACGTGTCGTGTTTGATGTGATACGCTAATAGAATCAAATGATGTTCTTCGCAAACATTGATCCACTATAGTTCTTTACAAGGCTATTGGGCGTGTACCAAAAGCAAATGGGATAGTCTAGATGCCAATTGATGTGTGAATGTACATTTTTGAAAGCCATTTTTATTTTGTATATGCATGAAGCATATTTCGATCATGTGCTAATATAAGTAAAACGCTTATAGGTGACCGAATATATTGTCCGTTAGAACGTCTAGTAGCCACTCAATGGACTGTGGGTAAAACCCCCAGTGGCCTACTTTGCCACTGACCGTTCCAAGGCGGTAGCCCTATTGTCAACCCTTTTTGTGTTTGTGATGTCGTTTTCATTTATTATTGCTTTTGCCTTCTTGTTTGTCTGTTTGCGTGTTTGTTTCTGTGTTTTGTGGTTGACTGTCCTCCTTGAATGCTACTTTCCCTGTCCGATCTTTTTATATTTCTTTTCAACATTTTGCGAAATGATCTCTCACTTTGTTGTGGTATTTACGTTCAATCCTGATTTTGGATATCATCGGGGTAAATTGAGGTCAAATGTTATTACATTTTCTCGAAATAGTTCAATAAAAATGGCAAGTAATTTTTGAAAAACATAATTATTGTTCTTTTAATGAAACAACTTTCGGTAATAAGCTCACATGAGTCAAAGTCTCAGAGGTGTTATAATTTTATCATGATAACTCTTCTTCTGTTGTCCGTCCGTCCGACCATCCGCCGTCTGTCCGCCTATCAGGCGTCTGTCCATTAGGTATCTATTGACCATTCTACGAGTTTTGAGTCGAGTTCAACGATTTGCAAGCAGCATAGAGACAGGTTACACTCAACAATCACTTACCTTTATCGTGGGATCTGTGTTCAGTCCTGTTGTTGGATGTGACATGCGCAAATTGAGGTCAAGGTCATGACCCTGTTTTACAATAGTTAAATGAAAATATTGAATGTAACATTTCAAATTTCTTTTTTTGGTTTGTATGTGTAGTGGGGGGGGGGTGGGGGGGGGGGGGAGGTATTTGTTTTAGTTTTTATTTGTTTTTGAATAAATCACCTTTTTTCGATTATAAGCACACATGAACCAAAGGCTCAAAGGTGTTCTAGTATACGGTGATCACTATTCGTTGGCCGTCTATCCGTTCATCCGCCGTCTGTCCGCCCACCCGCCGTTTATCCGTCAAGCCAACGTTATCTTTTGTTTTAAACGTTTTTTCTCCAAAATAGCTTTGCCATTACCGAAACTTCACCTGGGTGATTCATATATCACTGACTTTCAAGTTTGTTAAAATAAGTTCAGTGCCATACCATTACTCAATGATATGTGAAATTAAAACATATTTTTCTCAAGAACTGCTGAACAGATTTTGACCGTTCTTAGTTAGAAACGATTCCTAGTTACCATCAGACTTGTTCAACAAACACGTTGGGGTAACAACAGATCCGATAAGAGTGTCGAACGTTTGAATATAGAGATTTCACATGTCGTTTTACATAGACTTTATATTGAAAGAATCATGCAACAAATCTACTCCGAACCACATGGCATAAAGCTTTTATATATTTTGTTTAGCATACGGTTAACGTACTAATCCGAGTTACTTAAAATTGTGACATTGGGGTACGAAGATTTGTCCCTGCCCTTGGGATCACAGATTTGTATAGAATTATATAGGGTAATTTTTAAACAATATTCTATAGCTTTATGCAGCATGAGCCTATGGTTATTTTAGATAGTTAAACTCGTGAACTGAAATGCTGAATGTGAAATTGGTCCTACCCTGGGGTCAGGGTAGTGATATATAGAATGTTTTACATTTTACTAAAGTTACTAATGCTACATGTTTCTTTACTAAAGGCACTCAACTAAAATTGTTAAAATTTGGTCACATGTTAAAACGGAGTTAGCCTACTTTGCCACTGACCGTTCCAAGGCGGTATCCCTTTTGAAAACCCTTTTGTGTTTGTGATGCCGTTTGCTTTTATTGTTGCTTTTGCCTTCTTGTTTGTCTGTTTGCGTGTTTGTTTTTGTGTTTTGTGGTTGACTGTCCTCTTTGAATGCTACTTTCCCTGTCCGATCTTTTTATATTTCTTTATATAGGGAAAACCTTGAAAACGTTTCTTCCATGATACTGCAGAAGGTATGGAATTCATATATTTAACACACGCATCATTATATTTTCAGGTCACTCCGTGGGTAGCAGTATAACATATAGTTATAAAGGAAATTATAACTTCTTCTTTATGTCCAGAGCTAGAAATCTAATATTTAACATGTAGCATAAACGTATGGTCTTCTATCAAATTTATACAAATGGTGACATTGGGATCAACTATTTTCCCACCCCAAGCGTCACACGTTTCTCTAGTTAGTCTTTAAATGGTGACCTGTGGCCTCATTCTGGGATTATAATTTTACAGAGTTTTAAAGGAATTATTCTAAATATGGTTGTTCTAATTTGAAATTAATGAATTAGTGGTCAACTTTATTGTTTTCCGATTTCATAAGCAACCACTTAAATTCAAACCTTACTCGGGTCTGTATGTTAGATTATTACCAATTGCTAGTGAAATATTTACATATGCACACAATTTCCAAATGTATTCATTCATTCATTCTTTTATTCATTCATTCATTCATTCATTCATTCATTCATTCATTCATATGTTTCATAATTAATGTATAAATGTCATCATGTTGAGGTAATATTAACACATGTTATGGTCATTTTATTTTCGTTACACACATATAATATTTCTTTCTGTTGTCAACTTCATTCATTCATTCGTTCGTTCGTTCGTTCGTTTGTTCATTCATTCATTCATATTCATTCATATATGTGCATGATTTCTCCCATTGACCATATATATATGTTAATGTAATTTTATTTTCGTTTTCACACATATAACGTTCCTTCTGTTGTTAATTTTACATTGAATCGTAGGTTAAAAAAACATTGTTTCCTTAATATTAATTATATACGTATAGATATTAAATTCCCAATCAAACCATCTACGGGCACATTTAAATACAGACGTACACCGTCTCTAAAACTACTGACGACGAGGTATATATTAACTTACATATTTTGAAAATCAAAACTCTATAGACACACTATTAACGGCTTAAACAATTCAGACCAAACTCCAAAACTGGATACTTGTAATCAACACATATACATTAATATATGACCTGAGCACATGTTTTTTATAAACGGTTTTGTAGGGTAATTTTACCGTTATTTGGTGTTGTTGTATTTACACTTTACGAGTTTCCCGAGAATATCAATATTGTCAACCTGCAACTTCTAACTACATTTGCTTTCATTTTAAATTATCCTAACTCTTCAATCATGATTTGCATATTTTGTTTAAACACACAAATCTCTGGTTTCCACACATTTTGATCTCTCCCATTGACCAACATTTCTCATATGTGATACTTAAAAACAATAACTCTTTATAAATTACGGATGGCGGTAAGTGTATAGTACTGGTTCTACCCAGTACAGGTAGGTCGTCCGCCTCCACCGCATAAAATCGACCGGCATATAAAACCTTACATGTGGGGGAAATGACGTAAAACACCACGCAAACAAACTATTATAAATTAATGTTAAACCTTGACGTTAAACCAAAACGTTGAGAAGAATAAAATGTTTGGAAAGGAGAGATTTGCATTTACAATATTAAACACAAGACGATTGTAGATAAAGCGATAAACTTATGTTTATATTTTCCATTTATTAAAAAATGGCAAATAATCACGTTTCATGTGCATATCCCAGAATATCACAAAGAGTAACGCATTGGATCTCGATAATTCAGCAAGCTATACTAACCAGCGAACTCGTCGTTCCAGCAGAATAAACAAATCAGTTGCTCCTTTCATACTAGTAAGAGTGTATTCCACGTATACTATTTATTTGTTAAAAACATCACCTTTTTCCAACTGTTCTCTTGCTTATGGTTCTAACAAAACTGTAAAAGCCGTAGTCATACGTGCTGTGATTTTCAAAGATAGCTATCAGTTTGTTGTTACTAAAATTCTAACAAAAAGTAAATATGTCTTAAAAATAAAAATAATAAATAAGAACTGAATCTCAGCATCTAAATAAATGTTATCTACGTATATTGCACGTTTTGCAAATTCAAAGTTTAAAGACTCATCCACGCACTACCGGTTAGTTAGAGCTATTCCAGAGACAGGGGTAGAATACATAGGCATCCGGAAATTGCTCAGATCTGATACATGCTTATGTTTTTAACGTGTTCGAAGGATAGACTCCGATGCACGCCCGGTGTACGTCACCATCTGACGAACGAAGCTGGAGACGTGTCTTGCTTAAGAACATGCCGACGGGAAACAGTTCGCCTGTGGAACTTGAACCAGGGACCCCACAAACCGGCACCCATATAAAATATCCGATATTTATTTAATGTATCATCAATTATTGTTGCTTATCGATTGGTATTCCTTATCCATTGACAGTCTAAGCAATCCCATGGACAATTTTGAATTTAATAAAAATGTAAAACAAGGACACTTCAACTTTACATCAGGCTTTCTCGTAACATCCAAAATCAAGATTCGCGGGTTCTATTATAATGTTGAAGGTTTATTTATTCCAACTGCATGCATTAAAAACTTGCTTTACGAGTATTGTTGTCGACATGCCAATTGACATCTTACATAGTACCATGTTAAATGTTGATCTTCACCTAATAAAATCGCGTGAAAATGGGTCATGACCTTTGACATCGGTTTTCTCTCGTCACATGCAAAATCAGGATTCAACATAGGTACCATGGAAATGGACAGGGTTTAAACTTTCCAATGAATCCAACACTTTGCTCCTCGCAAAATATTGAACTCGAGCCTTACATAATTTCTTTAGAAAAAATACAAACCTATCATTAAATTCCATCCCGAGCATTCTGCAGATGACCTTTACATCGTTGAGATCAAACGCGTCGTCACACACCGTCCCCCAACTGCCTCCATAATACACTTCTACGCGGCCTGAATACTGGCTGTAACCTTCTACCAGACGTACTTGTGTAAGATTTGTTGATGAACCTTTAAAAAAAAAAAAATTTAGCATAGCTTTATACAGAGTGAGGAGGAGGTCATGTGTCCGAATTGTGTCTGCTAGGCATGGTGTGTGTGTAGGGGGATGCGGGCGCAATGTGGGTGTGGGAGGTGCGCAATTATATCCGCAACGTCATTGTGTCCGTCGGAGTCATCTCAACATTATAAATCGAGTGTGTGATGGATTATTAATAAACGAGTTGTGAAATAAGGTTTATTTACATAAAACCTCAACAAAATCTTAACATAATTCATCATATAATGGCCTTTTGAATGATCATGTTATATAAGTATAATCATGCATGCAAATCCTTTTCATGTAAACACATAATAAGAACACGTATTCATCTTCTCAAAATAACAATAAAAACAACTTATACCACTTAAAATAATTCGCAATATCATGCAGGTTATTTTAGTAATCACGTTATATGAATTAAATTTAAGTAAATCATGCGGGTATATTTGGTAAAGATTCGTAATGCCCATATGTTTTGTTTTAATATATTAAAGTCCAACAAGAAATCTAGCATTCAAAGAAGACAGTCAAACAAAAGCACGCATAGAAGTAAACAATTAAAAGATTAGTAAATAGCAAGATATATGACATCGAAGACATAAAACAACGACAATAATGATAATAAACATAAGTAAACCTCTCCCACATCCAATTCGTAGGCGTTATAGTATAAAGAAAGAAAAGGTTATAAGTAGTCCATCATGAAGAATAGCATTAACAGAATACAGCCTACACATAATGACTCAAATAAGCCTCACATATGATCCAAACAAAATCGTTCGTGGTCCTTTCTTAATAGGCTCATACCGACATATATATCAGCCACACCATCTCGGACGATATACTACTGCCTTCGGGTAAAACATTTAATGAGTCTTTATATAGCATATGTATCTTGTTTTGTCATGGGAATCGAGCTTGTAGATCTTATATCTGGGAGATTAGTTTACAAGTTGCCGTAGTTAGCTCTCGCCCCCAACCCCCATCCCCACACCCACATACATATTCCGTTCAATGGATCTCCAAACAACGCGCTTATATTGTTACCCAGCTATAATCAATAGTGTATTGTGTGCATGTTCTTTTCCTGTTTCAATTCTTTAATATTGCATTTTTCATTTACATATACATATATAGATAGTCGTTAGCATTTGATTTGTGTTAATTGTAGTTCGCAGTTATCTATGTTTAAGATTGCATTTGCAAATATGCGGCGGTAATTAATATTAAGACTCAGTGCTCTTTACAAATAGTTAAACTCTGAACGGACATCCTTTGAGTTTCTCACCAGGCTTATATATCAAGTGGTCAGCCAAAAAGTGATATTAATAGAAAAATATGTATACTTTAAGAACTTCAAGGTAACCACACATTAATCAATTGACCATTCAAAGTCTGAATACAGGAAGCTACCGAACCCCCTGGTAGCAGTTGCTGTCATATCTCTGAGAATTTCTACGGACCTAATCAATCATAATCAATTTAGTTCCGCCGAAATATACCGGTCAGTATTTAAAAATATGCAAGGGTTACAGGTCAGCAAATAGCCTGGACATATTTTCATTGGTCAAAGTGTCCACTTCACCATGACAACCACTTTGAGAAATAATCACATACAATGGCATGTAGCTACCTAAAGATCACTTGCGCCCTAATACTTCAACGTGATACATTAAAAGAAAGTTGATCTACATTCTGAATTGATTGTTTTCTCGGGCCCACAGAAGTGACCACCCCGAGTACTTAAGCCAATAGTGCTAATCTACTCCCATTCCGGACAATGTACATTCCAGTTCATGAACGGTGTTCCAAAACATCAAATATGCGTACATTGTAAAAATAAACCTCCAGTTCACCACGTGTGTTCCGCAAATTTCCAGTGACTTGTTCTAGTGTTTCGAAGAATAAACATCACTATGTTTAATTACATTTGATACGATGTTTCATCGATGACGATATCCAATAACTTTCAAGAAGTAATGTGAATCTCGCGAGATATAAATGAACATTCCTGTTGGAAACGTGTGTTCCATATACAGAATTATAAATGCGTGTGTTCCATTGACAGAGTTATAAATGCGAACATTATTTTTAGCCGGAGCTAAAACTTTCACCAATCCAGAGGGGATTGTTACCCAGCTATAATTAATAGTGTATTGTGTGCATGTTCTTTCCCTGTTTCAATTCTTTAATACTGCATTTTCATTTACATATACATATATCTATAGTCGTTAGAATTTGATTTGTGTTAATTGTAGTTTGCAGTTATCTATGTTTAAGGTTTTATTTGCAAATATGCGGCGGTAATTAATATTAAGACTCAGTGCTCTTTACAAATAGTTTAACTCTGAACGGCCATTCTCTGAGTTTCTCACCAGGCTTATATATCAAGTGGTCAGCCAAAAATTGATATAAATAGAAAAATATGTATACTTTAAGAACTTCAAGGTAACCACACATTAATCAAGAGACCATTCAATGTCTGAATACAGGAAGCTATCGAACCCCCTGGTAGCAGTTGCTGTCATATCTCTGAGAATTTCTACGGACCTAATAAATCATAATTAATTTAGTTCAGCCGAAATATACGGTCAGTATTTAAATATATGCAAGGGTTACAGGTCAACAAATAGCCTGGACAGATTTTCAATGGTCAAAGTGTCCACTTCACCATGACAACCACATTGAGAAATAATCACATAAAATGGCATTTAGCTACCTAAAGATCACTTGCTCCCCTATACTTCAACGTGATACATTAAAAGAAAGTTGATCTACATTCTGAATTGATTGGGTTTTTTTCAGGTAAAAAACTTTATTATTTTAACATTACTATGTCTAGTTCTATTTGGAATAATGCATTGTTTCATGTGCAATTCATGCTTGTGCGTTTGTCATAACCAAAATGAAGTATTCAACTTCGGTTCAATAATTTTTAGAATGAATACTAGAAATAAACGTATTGCAAGTTTAACTTAAGGTCACGATCATTGTCCGTACGACTGCTCAACTCAATTTCAATAATATTGTTTATCTACATCTGTATGTAATGTAAATTCGATGCAGGCATATAACAAGTCGGTGAATAACCTATGTTCTGACTGATACGTATAAGAATATTGTTCATACAGACATACTTGTATTCTAAGGGATTGATTCATAAATATATTGATTGATTCATAAAAATATTGTACATGTAAACATTGTTCTTCTATTAATGCGATTTGTGTATATATGTTTACATGATAGAGCCAGGAACTATTATATTTGTTAACCTAAGTATTAACGGGTTTACTTTATTGGCATACCTTTACTTTTATTATTCTGAGCAAATTAGGAGTAACATAATTGTATGTGTATATTTAAGAGTACATAATATTATGCATATGTTAACCTTTATTGTATGTAACAATAAGGACTTGCTCCCTTATACCTCAACGTGATACATTAAAAGAAAGTTGATCTACATTCTGAATTGATTTTTTTCTCAGGCCCCACAGAAGTGACCACCCCGAGTACCTAAGCCAAACGAGTATACCCCAAACATTACCACGGTCACAATATATCTTTAGGAGGGTATTGTATTAGTTGCATGTATTGGCAACTTTGCAATTGTACATGTGTATGCTTGTAATGTTGTTAATTTAAGACACATGTTTTGCGTTTACCGTCTTCAAGACTTTCTGCTTGAGCCGTAAAAGACGGGAACATGTATATATACAAGTTTACATGGTGGCTAAACAAATTAAAACAAAATGATTAATAACTAATAACTCTCTATATACATTAATTTAAATGTCGTGAGTTCTCGAAGTAGTTTCTATATTGAGTTTATTATGTATTTGTTTCACGTTTAGTACCATGTTTTAAACAGATATCACTTTAAACTCAAACAAGATTCTTACGTATGTAATCAAAATGTAATTGACATAGGGCAACTTTTAAAATTCACTTTATTTGTATGCAAATAAGCTCACCCCATTGACAATCCACTCCAGCATCCTGGCTATGGTCACAAGTATATTGCAACCAAACATTAGAACCGCACTGTGATAAATCAAGTTCATTGCCATTGCAGAATGGTTTATACACCACTATATCCCCACTGCCTTCGCCAAAGAATGCAGATTTGTACGGCACACTGTATCTGGAATTGATGAAATCAAACGTGCATTGAAGACCATTGAATACAATAATGCACACGGGTTTGCCTACGATATATATCTGTCTAGTAAAACGGAATAGTTTAGCTAGTGATTAGCATGATTAGTTTACCTTGTTTTAAATTAAATCGTTACCGGTGACATTGTTAAACAACGCCATTTTAACGACGTTTAAAACTATCAGTATGCTTTAATAAAAAAGTCATCGCATAGCAAACATTTTTATAAACTATTATAACTGATAAAATTACTTCTGCTTAAAAATGAAATAGTGTTGACTCTCCAGATGTCGACTTAAGAAAGAAGATCTTATATATTTACTAATTTTGAATATGTTTAAATATTCAATTGTAATTCATTGTCTCTATCTTAAGCCGTGGTCACATCATACGTAGTTGACCGTAGTGGGGAATGACCGTAGTTGGCCGTAGTTGAACGTATTAAACGTAGTTGAACGTAGTTACACGTAGATAACAGTAGTTTAACGTAGTAATGAACGTAGTTTGAACTTATGATTTGAACGTAGTAAGCACATAATTTTTCAACATGTTCAAAAATTGGTTACGGTTAACTACGATGTTGTGACCCTACTGTGCCCGTAGTTTGAACGTAGTTGACCTTAGTTAACCGTAATTGACCCTACTTAACCGTAATGTGTACGGTAGTTGACCGTAGTACCTGCCAAAACACATCAACAATGCGGTTAACACTACGGTCAACTAGGGATCTACTAGGGTTGAACTACGTTTGAAGTATGTTCATAGTACGGATAACTAGGGTCAACTAATAAGAAATGTTGTTTAGGAGTTCCTGGTCACGTGGTCCCTGTAGTCTGTCGCGTACATTTCTGGGATTACAGACATCTTGTTTTTTAGGATTAAATTTTTAACTGCATACGTAAACAATGGGTGACAGAGTCACGATTGCGAAGTTCTTGTGTCAGATAAACATGGAACTTGTGGGTCTGGCAAGAGATCTTGTGGATTTGGAGGACATAGAGGAACAGGAAAGGAGGGAGAATAGAAGACAAAGGAGATTGTGGACCAAGGACTGGCTGCTGCGTAGACCCGTCCACGGTCAGTATGAGGATCTGATGGCAGAGCTTCAAGTGGAGGACCCCCAGGCCTTCCAGCAATTTCTGCGTGTAGATGCGGCCACATTCTATGATATCCTGGCCAGGATTGAGGGAAGGATCACCAAGCAGACCACCATTTTCAGGTGTCCCATCTCTCCTGCGCTAAAGCTGGCGTTCACCCTCAGGTATCTGGCCACTGGAAACTACTACCGAGACCTCCGGTTCGGCTTCAGGGTATCCCACAACACCATGTCAGGCCTCATTGTTGATGTGTGTCAGGCTCTGATTGATGTCCTGGAACCAGTGTTTGTCAAGCTTCCCACAGAACCTGAAGAATGGCAGCAGGTGGTTCGGACCTTTCAGCAGAAGTGGCAGTTCCCACACACCCTTGGTGCTCTTGATGGGAAGCACATCCGAATCAAGAAGCCACCCCACTCAGGTTCTATCTACCACAACTATAAGGGGTTTGACTCCATTGTACTCATGGCCTTGGTGGATGCCCAGTACCGCTTCCTGTGGACACAAATTGGAGACGTCGGCTCTAGTTCGGATGGCCAGATCTGGAACCATTGTGACTTTCGCCAAGCACTGCAGGATGGTGTCCTTGGTGTTCCAGATGCAGACCCGCTACCAGGGGATGATGTTATCACCCCCTACTACATCATAGGGGATGATGCATTCGCCATGAGGACCTGGCTGATGAAACCTTTTCCTCGACGCGGTTTAGACGATGGCCAGCATGTCTTTAACTACCGGCTGTCCAGAGCACGTCGTGTGGTGGAGAATGCTTTTGGCATACTTGCAAACCGCTAGAAACGTCGTTCCTTCAACCGCTCTTCACGAGCTGTCAGCCGCTTTGCCCCCTGGCCAGACACACTGCGGGTAATTTTGCCATAAGCCGACCTCTGGCTGTTCCACCACGTCATTATGCGGGGACCATTCGCAATAGACCCTGAAAAATATGAACCAAGAAATATGTGTTAATACATTTTGCACAAAATATGAATGAGAGCTGCATAAAAACAAAAACTTTTCCGTTATATTAGTTAATTTCAGAAATTTTATCATGATAATATCACTAAATATAAATACCAACATGTGCTACCCACCATCAAAGTCAGTAGCCTTCAAGGTGTCAGCAAGCTGTTGCCACAATGCCTGTTTGTGTCCAGTCTTCATGAATTCAGGGTGCCCCTTGCTGTAGAGTTCCTGATGGGATTCTACAAACTCAAACACTACTTCTTCTTGATCCAAGAGCAGCCTGAGGGGAGGCCTCTTCTCCTTGGAAGTCCCAGTAGGAGGGTCGTCATGAGTACCTCGTGTCTCCTGGGCATCAGTCCCCTGAGTCTCCTGAGGCTCCTCCATCCTCTCTGGCTCCTCATTATTAATACCTACAGCACCCACTGTACATGTGTTTGCAGCAGTTTTGGAAGAACATCGTTTCTTCCTAGGCGGCATGGCAGAATAAGCGATCAGCAATGTTGGCTCGTCAACTTCCAAAAGCACAATGACTGTAGCTTACCCGTACTGCCCAGGCGCAGCCACAGCGTTTTACCGTAGCTTAATGCAGTTGACCCTAATTTACCGTAGTTGCGCGTACTTAGGACGTAGTTTATACGTAGTGTAACGTAGTTACTCGTAGTTAGACGTAGTGATACCCTAGTTAACCCTAGCCACTTTGCTCGCAGTTGAATGTAGTTGACCGTACTTACACGTAGTTCAACCTACTTAGACTTTCTATATTTCCTCTTTTTGCCAATTTTGAACCTACTTCGAACGTACTTCAACCTAGTTGACCGTAGTAACACTACGGCAGACTACGTTTGAAATGAACTACGGTCAACTACGTGCATGACCGTAAATGTGACCATGGCTTTATACTCACTGCGTTTATAATGAGCAAATGTTGTTTAGGAGTTGCACAACTGTGAAACTGAAGTAACTGGAACGTTATAATATATTTTGTTGATATTAAGCAAAGCATGTTTACCTTTCAACGGAAGTAATTTGTCTGTCATAAATTATATATTATAGAATACTTTGATGGAAAGAAGATGCGCCAGCGTTCCGCTATTACCGACAACAACAATAATAACAACAATAACGAGGTAAGAAGTATTTCTATGCCATAAATGACAAAGCATGTTTTGCATCAAATCTGTGTGTCTACTCTCCGGTGATGACGTCATTATAATTACATTCAAAGGCTATCTAACTTGTATGTATATTGAAGTATTGTAGTTATTTATGATGTGTTCATATATCATCTTCATTAAAATGAGAACTTTGAAATAGAACAATTCTACGCTGTAAAAATTCCGTTACGTCGAAAGGAGAAGCAAACCTAAATAGAGAGCCGCCTTCAGAATTTCTGCACACCGAATGTTGTCGATGTGTGTAAGGCGGAATTCAGAATGTAGTTATATACTGGATATGATGATAGATCTGTCTTCATGGCAGGATATATATGACTGTAATTAGTGTCTTAATATTCAGGCAGGGTTGATTCTATGTTATCGCCTTGATTGCCATATTTAATATATTCTATAAGAGTGTTTTAATATGCCTGCTGCACAGAATTTGAGTGTTGTGAACCATTGTCTTGGCTACAAACGTTTAAAAAGAGTTACTTCTTAATTTTGTAATTTTGTCTTCTTCAGAAATGCAATACTTTGAAATGTTTCAACTATTGATATTGAATACAATTCTGTTCACGGGAAGTTTATCAAAATAACGAGTGATTATGGACAACAGACGGATACGGAAATGAGATTCAGTTTGAATACGTATTAACCCTTTTTGTGTTTGTGACGTCATATGCCTTTATTCCTTATTAACATTGATCATTTCTTTAGAAAATACAAACCTATCACCAAATTCTATCCCTAGCATTCTGCAGATGACTTTTACATCGGAGACATCAAAATAGTCGTCACATACAGTCCCCCAGCTTCCTCCATAATACACTTCTACACGACCCGAGTACTCGCTGTAACCATTTATCAGACGTACTAGTGTATCATTGTTTGTTGAACCTGTTAACGAAATGAAATTTAGCATATCTTTGGTTTAAAGTATATAGAATACCGCTTACGCCGGTGCTAGAGGGAGTCAGAGTTGCTGCTAATTATATACCTTTTGTTTGTCTAGTGCTGAAAGTAGGTAGTCTCGATCATCCAGACCTCTCGCGAGACTTCACTCAAAGAAGTCCCCACGATGGTCTGGAGTAAAGCTTTTTTAAAATGTGTGACATCAAAACGAGGTCTGGACAAAATAAAATTACCACCCGATGATTGGTCAACTTCAGTTTGTTATGGAAATCACCCCCTACGTCACGACGGCATCAAAAATTACCTGACGTTACGCGCAATGTTGTGCAATACAATTACCCCAAACAGCCCAGCGGATCACGATTAATGCTAAAAATTAAATTTTAAGATTTTTGTATTTAATAAGGACGTATACACATCCCATAGTAACTAATGCTGCGCGTAATACAACGTGCACTTTGATGTTGTGGTCAAAATAACGTCCGGTCGCAGTCAGTTTTGACGTTTGGCGCCGTCTATTGGTCAAACATTTTAATGAACCACGAACCCAAACGCTCGCTAACGCTCGCAGTCAGCATGAGTGTGTTTGCAAGATAGAGACTAGTGGGTCGGCTGTAAAAAGTTGCCCCTACTTCAAATCAGTATTGTTATTACTAACTGGTCCTTTGTGTTCATCAAACCCAGTCGTTGTGGTTTTAAAGTAGATTACTTCTTAAGTCTGTGTTAGGGACGTGAGAGGTGTTGCAAATTGTATTACCTCTCATGAAGTCAATCAAACCGAGTTGGATGCTTTCCTCTCTTGGTTGTGTTTGCTGCTTCCAAGGGATCATCTTTTTAGTGTTTATTTACATTCACACGAGCGTGTGTTTAGTGCAATGTGGAGGTTGTACAAAATCTCCTCGACTACAAACCAGTAGTGTTATTAATTACTGGTGGAATACCGCTTTAGCCGTGCTAGGGGGCGTGAGAAGTGTTGCTGTTCTCTCTTGTTCATGAAATTTGTTTTCAATAAATCTCCTTGTCAGTATTTATTAATTAAAGTATCTATAGCCTAACACAATTTGACACAGTTTTAAGTTCGTATTTTTTTTGTTATTTTTTTTTTATTTCGAATGAAAAGTATTGTTATGATGTTAAGCTATGTTAGTACGACAATAATCTATTATTGATGTATTTCCTTGCATGTACAATTTCCATCTATAAATCAGGTTTTGTGAATATAGATATATCCTAAACATCTTTTAAACACATTTCATAATTGCTTGAAACGTTGAGAATGATGTTGAATATGCCCGAATGCAATAGAAGATTTTTTCCGTACTCAATCTTGACATAGATATCGCTTTACAAACATGGTCCGGGTCGTGCACAGACATGTTTGTTTCACGCGTGTGATACAGTGATTATCTTAATGCATATATGTTTGCAACACATAATGACTCAAATAAGGCTCACATATGGTTTGAACAAAATAGTTCGTGGTCCTTTCTTCATAGGCTCATACCGACTGATATATCAGCCACAACATTTCAAACGATATATTACTGCCTTCAAGTAAAACATTTAATGAGTCTTTATATAGCATATGTATCTTGTTTTGTCATGGGAATCGAGCTTATAGCTCTTATATCTGGGAGTTTAGTACCATATTTTAAACAGATATAATTTTAAACGTGAACAAGATTCTTACGTATGTAATCAAAATATAATCGATATAGGGCAACTTTTAAAATTCACTTTATTTGTATGCACTAAATGCTTAATAAGCTCACCCCATTGACAATCCACTCCCGCATCCTGGCTATGGTTACACCTATGTTGCAACCAACCATTAGTGCCGCACTGTGTTAAATCAAGTGCATTGCTACCACAGCGAAGGTTATCCAACACTATATTCCCACTGCCTTCACCAAAAAATGCAGATTTGTACGGTATACTGCTTCTGGAATTGATAAAATCTAAACGTGTATGCAAGACCCTTGAAAACAAGAGTGCACGCATATTTCTATTAAGACTGGATATTTTAGCAAGTGATGTTGTTAAATTAGCATTGTTTAAATTAAATCGTTAACGGGAATATTGTCATCAATAAAGTAACTGGTAATAGCATTTCTACAACTATTAAAACTATCAGGTTTTTTTTATAAAAAAACAAGAAAAAGAAAAAGGTACAGCATGCAGTTTTATGAACTATTTTAACAGACGATGTTAGAGTACTAGTTGTAGACTGATGAACTGTCCAAGGTACATTGTATGCTAGTTAGAAATGGTAAATAACTTATATATTGACTAACCTTTAAATACATTAAATTGTAATTAATTGACTCTATATTGTACTCTAACTGTATTTATAATGAGCAATTGTTATTTTGGAGTTGAACAACGGTAAAACTGAGGAAACAGGAACTTACAGATCTGTTTTTGATAGTAAGTAAGATGTCAAAACATGTCACCTTATTAAAGGAAATAACCTTTATATCTTAAATTGTATATCATAGACGACTGTGATTGAAAGAAGGTGAGCGTTAATGCCGCTGGTGCAGACAACACTAATAACACCAATAACGACGTAAGCAGTATTTTCGCCATAAATAACAGAACATACTTTGCATCATATTTCATATAATAACCTCATTATAATTGCAAAGACTACACAACGTGAGAGTATGCATATTGAAGTATTATGGTTTCTTATCTTATACCATGGCAGGATATATCCGACTGT
Source organism: Cyrtodaria siliqua (assembly GCA_037043455.1). Classification (NCBI taxonomy): domain Eukaryota; kingdom Metazoa; phylum Mollusca; class Bivalvia; order Adapedonta; family Hiatellidae; genus Cyrtodaria; species Cyrtodaria siliqua. Next base: position 185,512 of record JAWPHD010000275.1, on the reverse strand, counting down.
AATTTGGACATGGTTGATTCTTTACCGCCGCTTATATTATCATAGTTTATATATTTCTTTAAGAGTGTTTAATATGCAGGCTGCACAGTTTTTGAGTATGGTGAACTATTTTATTGACCAGATATATTGTTAAAATACTATGCTTACATATTTAATTTTGTCCTTCGCAGAAATGACATATTTGTGAATTTAACAATTAGTATTACACAACGTTCTTTCTACTTTAAGTATATCAGAATCATGATAATTGATTCTGGACGACAGACATACACGGACAGGCGTCAATCTAGTGTCAAATGATAGTTGTCATATACAAAAAGGTTAAATGCAATTCCTATTCTTTTTCATAATTCGCTATAAATATAATGGTTATACTGGTTAGTATACTTTTTCAAAAAAACATATAATTTTAAAATAAAATCATGAAGATAACTGCCTTTTTAAAAGAGTAAAATATGTCACAGATGTGTGACGGTTCCAATTTTCTTGACATTGCCACAGGTGGATGTTGACAATTGTTTGCATCAGGAATGTTTAAATATGTTACGTTATGGTAAATTTCAAACTACACGTTGCAGTTTATATTGTATTCAAGGTACTCTAGGCACTGAATTGGAAAAGTGTGATGGTAGTGAAAACAAATTAAAATAAAAGTAGAAATAGAATTCGAACAGAAACTGTATCATTCGTGGAGCACAGTCAACCAAAACCACGCATAGAAACAAACAACAATTAGAAGGATTAATACAAGGCAACGTATATCACATCACAAACCTAAAAGGTTTGACACTAGGGCTATCGCGCTGGAACGGTCAGTGGCCACACAGCCACTGCGGATTTGAACCAGGTTCTATGGTGTACCAAACCTCACTCTTATCCAGTTGTTATCCCTGTTAAACCACACAGTGTAACTAAATAAATACTGAAAGACATTTCCACCATGCTTTATCCTCTAACAAACTGTGCTGCATTAATAGGCAATATATTAGATATTACAACACATTTCATAACACAAAGATGATCATTTATATATGACTATAAAAATCAAAAGCATGAAAAGCCACACTGCAAGTACCCAATGACTTGGCAAAAGTCAGAGCAACAAGATAATACACCATTAAGGTCATGGCAAGATAATCTTGGAAACAAACCTCAAACGTTACCGTTTTCTCAATATTCAGATAAACGTCATAATAGGGTTCATACAAGTACCCCAAAAAGGCATTCCGTTTGCGTTTCGTTTGCGTTCCGTTTCACTCCGGTTGAATTTCATTTTTAAAAATGTATTTTTTTAAAAATGCAAATTATTTGCTTTCTTGAATGCATTCAGCGTTTATAAACGAAACTATGCGTTCATTTCAATATACGGAACTGCATTCCTGAACGCATCAGAATGCGTGCGTTTAAATGCGCAAACGGAGAAAATGCATTTGCTTTCGTTCGTTCAACGGACAACATCTCTCACGATTAAATAACGCACGACATCCAGTCATGCGATTTTTATCAGGATTCGGCGACTTGTGTTTATGTGAGAATATTGAAGAATGGGTCCATTTGTTGACATTATTTGTGGTGCACATTGATGATTATTCTGTTTCGTTCCGGGTTTATGTTAGTTCATCAAAAATGTAACGTATATGACACTATATAAAAATATACCGGCTATTTGTGTCAACATTATTTTAGTTTATTTACATAATTTTAACTTTGTGCTACACTCTACACGCTCTAGAAAACGAATAAGTTGAGAAACATAGACCCCATACAATGTCGCTCTGGGATTTACTTCATTTTCAAATTAGTTATTTTAAAAATTAAATACGTATTTACATTAAAATGAGCCAAATATTATGTTTAATTAATATTTTTGAAATAGATCCTCTGATTTTGCAACATTTATTTTTTGGTTTTTACTGATAAGTTTCGATCTGGCATTCTCTCCGGATCGCAGCTCAACCATTATTTGCGGCTAATTTTCTCGGATTTTACTAAAAAAAAGTTTAAAACATACAATCACTCATCGTCGTAACATGTCGGGCAGGAGAGGTCGCAGTGCCACCAGGAACTCTCTTTTCGAGGCAAGTGGAAAGCGGCCTGAGCGGAGAAAACGACGCCCAGAGATTGACGTTCTCCGAAATATGCAGATCGCCGTTCTGGCGGAAACAGTCATGAACGGAGCCGATCACCACCTGATCAGCCGCCCGTACCCAAAACACTGGACTACGACAAAACCGGATTTAAAAGGAAGGTGTTTGATTCTTCCATCTTCAACTCCTCAAAAACCTTTCATACCATTGTCGCCCGCAAGAGCCAGCATCAAAGATGCCCGTATACGGCAATCACGTGACAGCAGCACGTCACGTGACGGGTCACCCGCGTCACATGATCCGTCGGACAAAGACTTCAGGGATAAACAGGAAGTCTAAGTGGAATTCTAAAAATTTACGTGAATCAGTATCACGTGATGAAGTACCTGCCGATGCAAAGGAACTATATAAATAGACAGAATCAGTATCACGTGACGAAACACCTGACCACGAACAGGATGACTTCACAAACAAAATGTCGGCGCCCACGGAGGAACAAATTCTGCAGCACCACAAGGATTGAATGAATGAATGGTGTTTTACGGCACGTTGACAAGGAGGAGAAATTGGCCTATTTCGACAAGAAATGCGCAGACTAATTTGGTGGAGCTTTCTATGCGCATGAACGTGTTTGATACCGATCAGGTTATTTCTAAAGTTTTTGACAGAAATACGGCCTCGGAAACACAAGATGAGGCCCTGAAAACTCCAAGGAGTACTTCTATCGCGTTACGCCGGCCAGCTGACGATCTCCCGGCGGTTAATGCGATTCCTCCAAAATTAAAGAATGACATTGACGCACACAGACAAGTGCGTTTAGCAATGCTGCTCATCCCTGGCATGGATGCTTCCACTGAAACACAGATCGTTGACCAGAGTGGACAGCAATTGAGCATACGGTCAACTGACGTCAGGTTACACAGGAGCCTTAACATCCACGAGTTTCGAGCAGCGTTCGAATATGTGAAAAGAGACTTACAGAAGGAAGGAACTAGACAGCTAGAGCGACTTGATCGATGGCATGTACCGTCAGTATGGAGGTACACAGTTCTAAGGCTAACATAATGCCTTCTCAAGAAAGGCAGACCAATATGAACTGTTGCAAACTCCAGTGGATTGGGTTCCTGCAAAACCAAACGAATTGTCAGAGCACTATCTCGCATAGACGAGACAGGTTTTTATTACGCGAATAGTATGAGTGTTCTAAATATATCGCTTTATCTTTCATTTTAAGGTTAATCAGCAGGTTTAATATATCTTTTAGAAGTCACGAGTGTTCTCAGTGCTTCTACTCTTAAATAGGGTTAAATGAAGAAGTACGAGTGTTTATAGCACTTCTTCATATGGTCTATGTTAGGTTAAGCCACTGCATTAAGGTTATACCTGTATATTAGACGTCGCGAGTGTTCTCAGTGCTTTTACTCTTAAATAGGGTTAGTAGTTGAAGAAGTACGGGTGTTCATAGCACTTCTTCATATGGTCTATGTTAGGCCTAGCCACTTCAACAAGGCTTACATTTATAAGTCACGAGTGTTTAGACAGCTTCTAATTTTATCATGTTCAATGAACTTGCAGTACGAGTGTTCTTTGTACTTCTTAAAATGGCTAATGTTAGTATCACGATTTGGAAAGACGGTATGCATCCTACTACAAGGTCTTCATCGCCATCAGCAGCCTGGATTCCTAAACTGGCATCAGAACTACCGAGTCAAAGAACACATCATTTTGTGAACCATTAAACTATGAAGTACGAGTTTCCAAGTATGGCTATTGTTAGTAATTTACCTTCTTATACAATTACTTTTAAAAAAAAAGGTATGTGTTTCAAATAAAATAACTCCATTGCCATCAGCATTCAGGATTAATAACTGTCATAACTGAGATAATTAACATAATTATGGAAACATAAAACTGTACATACTTTTAATGCTCTGACATGTATCTCACAAAGACATGAAAGAGGACGACATTTTACCTAAGGGTTTAATATATGAACCTTTGTCTAAGTTAGGGTAATAATCAACATGTAATCATGCAACTTTATTGATCATGTAACACTACTCATCATGTAAGGAGTTTGAACTTGAAACAAAATCTCTAGACATTATAGTAGTATTATTTTATTTTTTATATTAAATGCCTAAATGTAGCTGTATCGAACATGTACATAAGTTACCAATTGGCGGTATTATGTCTATCACTTCAACATCATTATCTGCAGGAGACCTCATCATAATTCTGTTATCACCATAGTAGGCCAATGCATATGTCGCATTTTGTCTGCCAAAGGGGGACGTAGTTTGAAATCAATGTGCGTGCATTTGTACATTTAAAACGAAAAGGAAACATTATATTATTATTATAAGTGCACAATTCAGTTTACTAGCCACATATTCGGGTGCATACATGGTACATAAAATAAAACATTATTGACCGTAATGAAGGTTTGTCATAACTTATATAGATTATATTAAACACATGTGACCCTTATACATTCGACTGCAAACATGATATAATATTCCTATAGAAACCACAGCACCCACACGCAATGCCACAGTAGGTCCGCACTGTACGAATAACTAAATAAAGTGAGCAAATTATATAGTCATTGAACAGAACAATAAACAACAACAATAGTATTGAAGACATTATGTATGCATGCGGTCAATAATTTAAAAAACGTAATTATTAGAATTTGCCATCTTAGATGGTATCATTATGCCTAAGTTTGGATGCTGGCCCAAGGCCTATCTAGAAAAGTATTTGTTAGCGTTTAACATATCTACACATTCTCCCTTTGAAGTTGATGAAATGCGGCTCAGATAAAATAAGGTACAGCAATATAGAAAATTGTACAACATCAAAAGCGTTCAAAAGCGTTTGCGGCAGTATTTGCATCTAATTACGTTATTCTAATCTAATTAAGAAATTGTACTTAATGTGTGACATTACATATCGGATAATTACTAACCAGTGACGGTATCTTCATACGTTTTTGACATATTACTGTATAAAATGCCGGACAAATTATAAAGTTTTAGGTGATAGTTTTGCAATAAAAGTACTAACCAGTAAATTGTTAAATGAATTATGAATGTACAAATGAAAGGTAAATAATTTAAGGTGTCTGCATAATTATGCTAAGCAACAGTATGTGACAGCAGGTCGTCGCAAATCCGTTACTGACTACCTTCATGAATCACTCATAAAGGCGAGTATTGCAGTACAATTGTCGAAAGACTGACGGATGTGACACATGTGTCATTCAAAATTATGTTTAGAGCTCTGATGGTAGGTACACGAACATAAGCGGTTTAGCTGAGGCTCACCCCTTCTTTTGGAATAATTATTTAATGTTATGGTGACAAATTGTATCATTTCCTAAAATACAAACGTAATACAAACCTATCACCAAAATCCATCCCTAGCATACTGCAGATGACCATGACCTCGTAGCGATCGAATGAGTTGTCACACACAGTTCCCCAACTGCCGTTAAAATACACTTCTACACGGCCCGAGTACTGACTGTAACCATTTGCCAGTCGTACTTGTGTCAGATTTGCTGTTGAGTCTATCAAAGAAATGAACTTCATTACCGACATTTTAATAAGCGTTCGATTAGCAATACAATTCTCTTTATTGATAGATACATAAACATAAGCATTAAAGTCGAACAGGAAATGCATAAACATAACATTACTAATGATACAGCATAATATAATTTGACAGAGCTTAAAAGAATGTCCCGTTATATGCAGTATACCTACGAAACATGAAATTATATATTATTAAGTAGTCATGGTGTATTAAAAACAACCACATCCGAATTACAGTAATGATACTGCTTATCAACAAGGATATACTTCAAACGTGCCTAATATTGACATTGTTTCTATATTTTATAATCGTGAGAGTAAATCTAAGTCTCTTTGACATGAACGTAATGGTAACATCAAAGGAAACCATGTGTAACTATGTCTATATCAGGACTTTAATATTCGTAATATTTGTATAACTAAATATCTACTACATTACGGCTACCATTACCATAAACTTCAAAATAAATTTGCAACATTGTATTATCGTAAGACTGAGGTACCTTTAAAAATAAAAGTAATTAAAGAACTCTTCAACGGCAAGGACTATCAAAACCTGATGTAGTTTTGTTTACACTGTCTTGTCTATTTGGACGCTGAAGACAGGATAATAGCGAAGATTGTGCGCATATAAAATCGATTCAAGCTAACCAGTAGGCCTTATTGCCTACTGACCGTTCAAAGTCGGTAACCCTGTCTTCACCACCCTTTCTGTTGTTTTTTGTCTCTTTCATTGTATTATCAAGTCCTTGTTTGCAGTATGCGTTCGGACGCTGTGGTTTCTATAGGACCCTATATCTCATTTTTTCTATGATGACATGATTTAACTAATCACTTCCATAAATATTGTGTTAGTTGTTAAAACATTTATCAAAAGAGGTTATGACCCTATCATAGTTTAACGCACTGCATCTTTAATGGTGACTAATTTAAAGTTCGCCACTATAATTTCCTCTTTTGTTGTGTAATGACCGGTCTAATGGTGTATCCTATGATACGTCTACCTAAATCGTCAAAGGACTGTAATCTTTAATGTTTGTCTTAATTTTTGTCTTGTTTTACCATTAACGGTTTCTTCTCGTGTTGCTTTGGCTTCTGCCAAGTCACTGAATTTTTGCATTGTGACATCTAAGGTTGTGTTTGTCTTTTTTTATATTCATATATACATGTTATATTTATAATGTCTCTTAATGCTGACCTTTTAAGAGAATGTATTCTATCAGAGATTTCAGTTTAAACTGTCCCATTTTATTGGCATGGCAATAGGGTACGTGCGAGTTAGTTTCATGCAACCTGGAGCTTAGTTTAAACCACTTATTTTTGCCACTGACTGTTATTGTCAACCCTTTTTAGTTGATGATGTCACATACTATATATTTTACTTATCCTTGCTATTGTTGTGTGTTTTGAGGCGTGTTCTTTATTTACACTATCTGTTTATTGGGATGATAATAGGGTAAGATTGAGGTTTGGTGCACCCTAGAACCTGGTTAACACCCCAGCGGCCTTTTTTTGCCACTGCAAGTAATGTCTCGTCGATACCTGTAATCCAATAAATGCACGGTTACGGAAATCGCCGAGGCAATTCCGATTACACGTCGAACTGAACGGAAAATACCGAGCGATGATCTTTATTTGCTAATGCATGATATGTATTGTTTTATTATTTTATGATACTTATACCCTTCCACACCGCAAGTAATGTAATGATAAAACACAGACTGTTAAAAATGCACTCAAACTGTATTCATTTTATTTAGTGTAATTGTGTATATAAACATGATAATAAATAATGCTTTTGTAACGTTAACTGTGTTCGTATCTATTAAATGATGATTTATAAACTCACCCCATTTGCAATCCACGCCAGCATCCTCGCTATGGGAACATCCATGGTGCAACCAACCGCTTGAGGCACACTGGTATAAATCGGATTCATTGCCGTAACAGCCAAGGTTATCCAAACCAATAGTACCAATACCTTGACCAAAGAATGCATATGCATACGGCTTACTGTTACTGGAAGAGATCAAATCAAATGTATCAAAGTACTTTTACGCTAGTGTGAATTTCAATAAATTGTGCAAAGGGGATCCCTCGGAAGCAACAAACACAATTATATAGCAGACTCGGTTTTAATAACTTTATTAAATGAAGAGCCATTGAGATAAAACAGATACACGGTAGACAAATGCCGTAACCACTGTTGGCGAGGCAGAAGTTTATATAGAGCAACATTCGGAGTACTAGTATACAAAATATTGACACAGATACACCAAAGGAAAAAGGAAACGTAACTCTAAATTTCTGTTCTATATTAAGTGTATAATATGCCGTTGTTTATTGAATGGTACGTGACTACGTAAATGATATAGGGTCCTATATAAACCACAGCTTCCAAACGCAATGGCATCTTAGGTTCACACTGTACTACAAACAAGGAGCAATATGTAATTAATTATACAAAGAAAAAGACAAAATACAACCGAAAGGGTGGTGAAGACAGGAACGACTTGGAACGGTCAGTAGGCAATAAAGCCTACAGGTTAGCTTGAATCGATTTTATGTGTACACAATCCTCGCTATTATCCTGTCTTCAGCACCCAAATAGACAATACAGTGTAAACAAAACTACATCCCATCAAAAGGAATTCGCAAACAATAAAGTCCATATCCAGAGGAACTAACAAAAAAAACCACTAATATGTTGTGGTAAAGCTATATAAAATACAAAATAAGAAACATCTCAGGATGTATCCAGAATTGTACTGAACAACCACAGAAGTTGCAGCCAGTGAGAAAACCAACCTAGGGTATGAACAGAAAACCCGAGGGTCGAACGTTCATGCACCAACCTCCATTGGTAGGGGTTTCAGTAATTGCTACCATAGAGTCCCAAGAGATTGTCCTATCATCGCACAAGGGAAAAGGGAAACGTAGTGACTGACTGTAGAGGGGTCAATCACTAAACATGCGGTGTGTTGTAATACTAAATGGTCGTATCATTTTCTGACGAATTTCCTGATTAATTTTGTAAAGTGTTCAGGAAACCCGCCAGATCCCTTTAACTTTCAAGGAGTGTAGACCACATCTCTATGAAAAAAAATGTGATATTTCTAGTCGCAGAAGTGTTTTAAGGTTAGCATTGTACTTCTCAAGTAGGTTTTCGTTGCGGCGATATAATTTTATGAAAGATCTACGTAGTTTGTGATAACGAAAACCCTGCTGAAGAAGTTTACTTGTAACTTGATTTCGATTATTTAAGTCTATAACATCATTACAAGCTCTAGCAAACATATTGAGCTAAGAGATATAAACCCCGTATGATGTAGCACGAGGTTCATCCCCATCCAAGTGTGGATAGTTAACGATGTTAAAGTTGAAATCATCTCATTTATCATAAATTTTAGTATGTATGAAATCATTAGAAACTGAGAGATGAAGATCGAGGAATGCTGCTTCAGTGCCCGAACTGTTGGCTTTATTCAACGTGAACTCTGGTGGATAAATGTTAGTAACCATATGGGCAAATAACGGATTATTCAGTATATCATCTAGATACCGAGATGTATTACTAAACGCATCACTAACTTCACTCTGGCTAACACACTCAAAATAAAATCTCTTTCGTTGCAGTACAAAAACAAATCTGCGACAAGTGGCGCGTGTACAGTTAGTACACATAGGAGTACCAACAACCTGGCGGAAAACAGTTTTACCGTATATTATAAACATGTTATCGAGAAGGAAAGATAACGCTCTACACACATCAGCACATGTCCACAAATTATAATTATCAATAGGGGCGTTTGTAAAGAAAGCCCTGACATTATTACAAGCTAGAAAAATTGTACCTTCTCTAGCAAATGTCTTCTGAATAGGCTGAAGCAGTGTATCATTGATTGGATTATGTGGTAGAGTAGTATAAAGTGTGGAAAAGTCGTAGGTGCTTAGAAAAGAGGCATGGAAATGCTTACACCGTAGTTTATCAATGACTTCTCCAGAGTTTTTGGTAGACCAAAACAGATTGATTCTTGAGTTTTTATAGCCTTTCCTCAATACTTAATAATATGTTCAGTAATCGCGAAAAGCCATGAAGTCAATAGTTTTGATATATTGGTGATAGTACATAAACTTGTTTTAGCAATCAAATGTGCTTTGTATAGAATTATGTGGAGTTTGGATATCCAGTTCATTTTAGGGAGCATCGCCTGCATACTATTTACAGAAACCGTTATAGTCTCCATAAAGTTCACATGCTGGGAAAAATGTCCTTCCTAAGCAAAGTTGTGGTTAGATAAGCATAAGTGCTCGCTAGCTCTGCATTCAAAATATTGATATAATGTAATCGTCAGACTATAATTATATTGTTTGAAGCATTGTCTGCAGGGATTAGAACACATTTAGAATGCAGATTCTGAATACCCTTCTTAAGGTGTCGTAAATTGTAAGTAGGCTGCCGTGGAAGCAGGGTTGGATTTGTTCATAAAATAATATAGTGATGACGTAATGCAATACTTTCAGAAATAGTTTTCATCCAAGTAGTAAGAGCATGTTTATCTGCGTTTTCGAGCTTACACCACTTAGTACAGAAATCCGTTAAAGAAACCGCAATTTCATTGAGACAGGCTCTAAAATGAATATCTGATGAAGGCGATACTTAGGACCTTTTGGCAATTAATTGCCGGATCCTCTTATCCCAAATAGCATCAAGATTGTCAGTGAGAATGTGACCGGTAGGTTCATAACAAACTTTTAAATTTTGACAATATCAATCAGTAGGATTAATGTCTCGATTTCAAGATCAGAAACTATCCTATTACAATTTAAAATATGATTTCTAGATGATTTCTTATACTTGTAACATATAACATGAGTCTCAATATTCTTGAAATACTTCGGAATTTTGTCAGTCACGCGCATGTCATTAAATACTCCGGCTAAATTAATGAAATCGATGCCTTTATTAAAATAAGTTACCTTCAAAAAATGCCATTTATGGTCAGATGGAGCATCTAAATGTGGACACAAAATATGTTGCGTGTAACTTTAAATAATAGATGCAACCTCATATAATGGATTAGTTGGACGTAAATGACATCAGCTTATTCACCAAGTTGCCAGAAAAAGACAGACAGGCATGTCTACTCGAAGTGCTATAAATAGTATAAAGGTCTGCAAAGTAAATACTTTCCTTTAAGATTAAGATTTTTTCTGCAACCATGCGACCGTGTTTTTTGTTTACGAATAGACATTATGCTAAGAGGATCTCTATCCGGGTTATTGGAAATGTTTCCTTCTTGATACATGTTATCGTTTAGCCCCAATGGATACGGAGTTTGTAATTGCTTTATCCATGTGAGTACAACGATATGTCTAGCATGTATCTTGTAAGACTTTTCCTTTCGGAAACAAAGACTAACCCAATACATAACAAACCAAATGTTATCCCTCCAAAATGTCATTATTGATAGAATGCATGTACGCCTTTGGCCAACGCAGCTGAGCAAACCCAAAATGTAAAATGTTACGACCTCTTTACTTTGAATACTGTACTAAACTGGTTCAAATTCGTGTTACAAAATATACTGTAATTAGCAATTCTACTGCAACACCTGTGTCCTTTCACTTTCTGCAGCCCTTTTTTACGTGAAATCTAGAACCTGGTTTAAACCACCAATGGCTTGTGTGTCACTGACCGTCACAAGGCGGTATCTCTATTGTCAACCCTTTTATGTTTGGGGTGTCGCACACTTTATTTATATTTTTCCTTGTAATTGTTGTTTGTTTTGTATAAATGTTTTAGGTTCACTGTTTTCTGTGAATGCTACATTTCTTGTTTGACTTGTACATGCCTGTTTATACTATATAAGCTTTATACTATATAAGCTAACCAGTAAGCCGTATTATACGGTATACAGATATGACCCACGTATTATTCTGTAGGCAGAGATCTCGAGAATGTGATTTAAAACATAAAAGGACGAGCTTGCGAGGGAGCGAGGTTAATCTAGCGATACAATTTTGATGGGTTTATACCTGTCCCCGGTTAATACTCGTATACACGTATTCCGTGTAAATAACAAACACGACAACGCAGAGGTTATTGTATCACTGGTTTTACTTCTACAATGTAACACGTGAAAGTTCTAAAATAGTTCTTTTTTTTTTTTAGTTTTTATTTGTTGTTGTTGTTTTGTGGGTTTTATTATAACAGTTATGTAAAATTAATCTATAGGTGTTTTACTCCAAACGTTTAGTCTGATTGAAGAGAACGTTTAACTGGACGGTCCAAAATATTTTATGACAGAATCCTCCCTCGCGGAATTCCATTATTCAGAAGATTACTTTACTTGTGAATATGTATTTAAAAAAATATAATTATTATTTTAATGAAATTTGTTATCAACCAAGCAAAACAAATGACCTTAATTGCTTCTCTGCTATAACAGATCTAAAACGATCAAACTTTAATTCTCTAAATGTGAATTGTCTATAAAATATATTTACACACTCACTGTTTTACTATTTTATATTGAGAAATACATATCTATAAATAAAAACAGCGTTGCTGGTAGCGAACAACTGGATAGCACATTTCATATGATGTAGGCTATCTATATTTGACTGTCGAATATAAACAACTGTGATAGTTACGTACACGGACGCTATGTAGAGCAGAAGTTAAACTATTTAAGAATCTACACGATGCAGATACACATTTTGTTTTTATAAATGTTGTTAAATGTAATATTATTATCTCAGTATGTGACACCGTTAATACAATATACAGTCTTATTTCCTTAATGCATACAAACCTATCATTAAATTCCATCCCTAGCATTCTACAGATGACCTTTACATCGTAGAGATCGAACGAATCGTCACACACCGTCCCCCAACTGCCGTTAAAATACACTTCTACACGGCCCGAGTACTGGCTGTAACCACCTACCAGACGTACTTGCGTAGTATTGTTTGTCGAACCTTTTAAAGATAAATAATTAATACAGCTTAATAACAGTTTAGTTAACACTACAATGCGCATTAATGGAAAAATAAATTTAATTCGATTTTAGAAATGTAAATCAGTGTGCTATGTCAGTATGCCAATACATGTAGATATAAAAGTCGAACAGGATACTCAATATATCATCCGGATACCCCGAGGTGTTACTAAATGCTTCGATCATATCGGTCTGGTGAGTATTTAGTGAATAGTTTTAGGAATATAAAGGCTTCATACATTAGGCAATATTTAGTAAATATGGCTAGGAATGTAAATGCTTTATGTATAACTTTGAAAGTCCACATTTGCAATTGGATAAACTACTGTTAAGCAAAACGGATGCTTTAATATTGTTACAGGTCAAACATGTACGTTTTTCTGTAGCAAACGTATTTGAGCAAGAAAATGTTAGCTTGTCTTTGATAACATTGTGTGGTAATTAAGGTTGTTCATAGCGTGGACAAGTCATATAAATTCAAGCTTGTACAAACAAATCTGCGACAAGCTGTGTATAGTTCGTATCTATTTTCATATAAAAAAAATAGGCTATAAACTGTAGTTCCATACCTGACGAATATGTATCCAATAAGAAATAATATGCATCATAAATGATATGTCTTTATAAGCATTCTCATATCATGTCAAGTTACTAGCGGTGGTTTAGACAGTTACACTATATGCCTTTAAAAGCATTATCATATCATGCCCGGTTATTAGTTACACTATATGTCTTTATACTCATTCCCATATCATGCCATGTTACTAGTTACACTATATGTCTTTATACTCATTCCCATATCATGCCAAATTACTAGTTACACTATATGCCTTTAAAAGCATTCTCATATCATGCCAGGTTACTAGTTACACGATATGTCTTTATAAGCATTCTCATATCATACCATGTTACTAGTACACTATATGTCTTTAAAATAAAAGCATTCTCATATCATGCCAGGTTACTAGTATACTATATGTCTTTAAAAACATTCTCATATCATGTCAGGCTACTAGTACACTATATGCCTTTAAAAGCATTCCCATATCATGTCAGGATACTAGTACACTATATGTCTTTAAAAGCGTTCTCATATCATGCCAGTTTACTAGTTACACTATATGTCTTTATAAGCATTCTCATATCATGTCAGGTTACTAGTACACTATATGTCTTTAAAATAAAATCATTTTCATATCATGCCAGGTCACTAGTACACTATATGTATTTAAAAACATTATCATATCATGTCAGGTTACTAGTACACTATATGCCTTTAAAAACATTCTCATATGGTGCCAGGTTCCTAGTTACACTATACCTCTTTATAAGCATTCTCATATCATGTCAGGTTACTAGCGGCGGTTTAGACAGTTACACTATATGCCTTTAAAAGCATTCTCATATCATGTCAGGTTACTAGTTACACTATATGTCTTTATAAGCATTCTCATATCATGTCAGGTTTCTAGCGGCTGTTTAGACAATTCCATTATATGTCTTTATAAGCATTCTCATATTATTCCAGGTTACTAGCGGCAATTTAGACGACAGTTAAACTATATGTCTTGATAAGCATTCTCATATTATGCCAGGTTACATGTACTAGCGGCAGTCTAGACAGTTACGCAATATGTCATTATAGGCAATTTCGTATCATTTCAGTTTACTTACGGCAGTTTAGACAGTTACACTACATGTCTTTAAAATCATTCTCCTATCATGCCAGATTGCTAGACGCAGTTCAAACAGTTACACCATGCCTCTTTATAAGCATTCTCATACAAAGCCATGTTACTAGCGGCAGTTAAGACAGTGACACTATATGTCTTCATAAGCATTCTCATATCATGCCAGCTTACTTTCGGCAGTTTAGACACTTAGTCATATGTCTTTATAAGTATTCTCATTTCATGCCATGTTACTAGCGGCAGTTTGCTAATATACAGTTACACTATATGTCTCTTTAAACATTATCATATCATGTCAGCTTACTTACGGCAGTTTAGACAGTTCGAGTTATTAGCGGCAGTTAGACAGTTACACTATATGCATTTAAAAGAATTCTCATATCATGCCAGGTTACTAGTACACTATATGGCTTTAAAAACATTCTCATATCATGTCAGGTTACTAGTACGCTATATGCCTTTAAAAGCATTCTCATATCGTGCCAGGTTACTAGTTACACTATATGTCTTTATAAGCATTCTCATACTATGTCAGGTTACTAGCGACGGTTTAGACAATTACATTATATGTGTTTATAAGCATTCTCATATCATTCCGGGTTACTAGCGGCAATTTAGAAGACAGTTAAACTGGTCTATATATGTCTTTATAAGCATTCTCATGCCATGCCATGTTACTCGCGGCAGTTTGCTAATATACAGTTACACTATATGTGTCTTTAAACATTATCATATCATGTCAGCTTTCTTGCGGCAGTTAAGACAGTTTAGGCAGTTAGTCTATATGTTTTATAAGCATTCTCATATCATGCTAGCGGCAGTTTAGACAGTTACACTTTATGTTTTTATAAGGATTTACATATCATGCCGGGTTATTAGCGGCAGTTAGACAGCTACACTATATGCCTTTATAAGCATTCTCATATTATGCCATGTTACTAACAGCAGTTTAGAAGGTTACAATATTATCTTTATAAACATATTCTAACGGCAGTTTAGACAGTTACACTATAGGTCTCACTACAGAATTACCTCCCTTGGCCATGACGGTAGGAAGATTTCTACACCGTATAAAACTAGGGCTGTGTTAATCGGTTTGCTCTCAACTTGGAAATGTGCAATCATTCTCTTATTTCTTCAGGTGACAAGATTGGAACATGTTCATGACTTCTGCCAAGTTTGGATGCCACTGGGTGATTTTCCAGGAAGATATAATAATTTGATAATTGGTAGGAATACAGTTGAATTATCAGTGAAATGGAGCTAGTTTTGAGGGGTGCTGAAAAAGACTGGAATTTATTTATTTTTTTAATCTGGTCAACTTTTGATCTTTTGTGGATGTTCTGAGCTTCAGAGGAAGGTTTGCAGATTGAGGGGAGATTTAAAGACCAATGGACTTTTTATAGTATGTTTGCAGTGGTCCACAAGTGACCGTTTCGACATATATTATATAGTGTTGATTAATTCACTAGTGAGACGTATATGACTTTATAAGCATTCTCATATCATGTCAGTTTACTAGCGGCAGTTTAAACAGTTACACTATATGTCTTTATAAGCAATCATATATCATGCCAGGTTACTAGCGGCAGTTTAGACAGTTACACTATATGATTTTATAAGCATTCTCATAGCATGTCAGGCTACTAGCGGCAGTTAAGTCCGATACAATATATGTCTATAATCATTCTCATATCATACCAGGTTACTAGCGGCAGTTTGGACAGTTACACTATATGTTTATATAGGCATTTTTATATCATGGCAAGTTACTAGCGGCAGTCTAGACAGTTACATTATATGTCTTTATATGCATGTTCATATCATGACAGGTCACTAGCGGCAATTTAGACAGTTAAGCTATATGTCTTAATAAGCATTCTCATATAATGCCAGGTTATTAGCGGCAGTCTAGACAGTTACAAAACATATCTTTATAGGCATTATCATGTCATGAGAGGTGGTGACGTCATGGCGGTAGTAATAGTTGTGAGCTAAATCGCTCTGTGTTTTTTTGGGAAATGCTTGGATTAAAGTGATTAGTATTAGAATTTAATACTTTAAAATGAAAGGTGAAATGACGATTGTTCTTTTGGTGTAATTATAATCGAACAAAAACGTTTATTAGAGTCAAAACTCCAGTTTTTCAGATTCACAATCTTTTCAGATTCACAATCTGTGGATATTGGATTTTTACGCGGTAGAGTCTATTGTCCACTAAAGTCTTTACACGGTGAGTGTGTTTTCTTTGTTACCTCTCACATTACACAATATGGCGGACGGCTGGGCCAGTGATATGGATGCAAGTGACAATGACAAGAGCTGCAATAAGCGGAAAGGTTCGCCTCTGGACAAGAAAATTGCCATTAAACGTCAAAATTCATTGCCGAACTTAACCAAAGCAACCAAGAATATGCTGAACTGCTGTTGAAAACATTTGATGACAAAAACTTTATGTCGGGTATAGCACCAATCATTAATAACATGATAACCCCCGTTGTAGAAAACGCTATTGACAGAGCCGTCGCAAAGGCCGTTGAAGGTTTACGTACAAGCGTATTAAAAGAAATTGTCCAGTCCAATAAGGAACTTCAAGAGACAGTAAACAAACAAATGGAGATAATTGAGTCTCAAAAAGTGCATTTTGAAAAACACACTGCTGCATTCGATGCCAAAGTTGCCAAAATAGACGCGCCTGAAAACGAAGTTGCAGCCCTCTCATCTCAAGTGAAGGTCCTTAAGATGGAAACAAACGACCTTGAACAATATGGCCGCCGAAATTCTATCTGGGTAGCTAACTTCAAGATAGAACCTAACGTATCGGAAGCTACTCTTACATCATCCATGGTCAGTTTTCTGAATATAAATGTTCTGTCCACGGCTGACAAACTGGTAGACTCAGACATCGATAGATGCCATCCAATCGGTCGACCAAATGCATAAGGCAAGCGACAAATCATCGTCAAGTTCGCGCGATACCAAAACAAAAACAAAGTGTTCGTTGGCAAATCAAAACTTAAAAATAATCCCGAGAAAATATTCATATCTGAGGATTTAACGCAGCACAATCACAGAATAATACTAGCCCTTTTGCCATTTAGGAAAGCTAAGCAACTCGATAGCTTCTGGACTCGCAATTGACAAGTATACGCCAAAAAGCTGGAAAGTGATGCACCAGTGAAGATGTATGATTCAGGTGACATTATGGCAAAATTGTCATTACATTGATTCTAGATCACTACTGTGCTATATATACACAGTGACACAGTGTTGTATAGTGTTATATATGTATATACTATGTATATATACACGTTAGACAAAGACATTCTAGGATTTATTAAAGAAGACTATATACCTAACCTTTGCATAAGTTGACATGTTTCGCATTATCATATTCATTGCGAAAACTACGAATAACTCTCATCGATAAATCAATATAACCCTCTGTATAACTATTGTCAACTATCTTCCTAATGTGACTTACGATGTAATTCACGCACATATTAATATAGAACCTTAGATCATTATTAATTTACTTAAATATAGACCCTCAATTCATTATTAATTTATATAATAATGGAAATTCGTTACTTTTGTACATCATACGAACCTCTGATGGAACGTGAGTGCACTGCTGCTATTATTATTATTATTATTAATATCTCTCCATTGACCGTTTCAAGGAATGTAGACAACTCAGGCCACATAAGTACATCACGACAATTTCAGAAATGTCATGATTAAACATAGTTTACATCAATACAGTCCCATTTGTAACAATAATTCTGCACGTGCCCAACGACACGGACATGGCTAATACGCGCTAATAGGTGTAATCCATGATATACACTGTTAGCGTTACTATATATAGTCATTGATAGCCTATATATAGCTCTTGGTTGTAAGTAGGGTCCTCTTAGAGTTATGTTCGCCCTATTTCGTTTTCGCTGGGTCAATGTTCACTCAAATAGAGGTACACTACCATTGTTGCATGAACATAGTAGTACCTAAAACTAATTAATAAAACAGCTTACTATGTTTGTTCGTATTACAAATCATTCGATATTTGCAAAATATTGATACTTAATATATGAAATTGTAAATTCTGATAGTAATTAGATAATTATGATGATTCATTATTTGATTTAAATTTAATTTAATCGAAAGAATATTGACAAGCCCAGGAATCGACGTCATAGCAGGTGCACGAGATGATCATCCGTAACGAAAATTTGTCTCGACTCGGTAAGTAAACACACGCATTTCAGCTCTAATTCTACGACCATAAAGATATAATTGTGCCTAAAGTATCGCAATCAATGGTAAAAAGACTCGGTTAATATTCACTTCTGCTAATACTTAGCGAATTGAGAGCAGAATCAAAGAAAGTTAAAATGAAAAAAACTCCGCTGAGAATCATCTCGCTAAAATAACTTTCTTTGATTCTGCTCTCAATTCGCTAAGTATTAGCAGAAGTGAATATTAACCGAGTCTTTTTACCATTGATTGCGATACTTTAGGCATAATTATATCTTTATGGACTGAGAATTAGAGCTGAAATGCGTGTGTTTACTTACCGAGTCGAGACAAATCTTCGTTACGGATGATCATCTCATGCACCTGCTAATGACGTCGATTACTAGGCTTGATTGATGTTTCTAAGGTTAACTAATTAACTGACAGCGGATTTGATTGAAATCCATGAGCTCAGTGTGTTGTGATCTGCTGACTATTTGTCTGATCTATTGGTTGGTGATTGATAGATGAGTTGATTGATACAACGTGTTGCTCGTTGGTAGATTGTCTGAATGGGTGTTGATTGATTGATTGATTTGTTGGTTGATTGATTGGTTGGTTGAATGATTGATTGATTGATTGATTGATTGATTGATTGATTGATTGATTGATTGATTGATTGATTGATTGATTGATTGATTGATTGATTGATTGATACGTTGATTGATTGATTGATTGATACGCTGATTAATTGATTGTTATGTTCATTGAATTATTGATTGATTGTTTGAATGAATGGGATTGATTGAATGATTGATTGATTGATTGACTGATTGATTGATTGATTGATTGATTGATTGATTTATTGATTTACTGATTGATTGATTGATTGATTGATTGATTGATTGATTGATTGATTGATTGATTCATCGATTGATTGATTGATTGATTGATTGATTGATTGATTGATTGATTGATTGATTGATTGATTGATTGATTGATTGATTGATTGATTGATTGATTGATTGATTGATTGATTGATTGATTGATTGATTGATTGATTGATTGATTGATTGATTGATTGATTGATTGATTGATTGATTGATTGATTGATTGATTGATTGATTGATTGATTGATTGATAGCATCCATTTGTCATTCTGTCTGTTTCATTGAATGACTCGCTAAACAAAATACTAGTTGACTTACTAATTGAGTATACATGTAGTTTGTTTTTTCTTTCCATTTATTATTGCATTATTTAGTTGTTTGCTTTTTTCCTCTCATTTCCCAAAATATCACATGTTTTATTGTGGTATATTTATGAATACTGCACCTCGCTGTTCTGTTGTGTTCATTGTCTCACTATATATTACATATGCTCTCTTCCTTCCTGTCTTCCTTTTCCCTGCCCTACTCTATTGCCAAGTAGTCCAAGAAGTCACACAGTCATTCATAGTCATCCGTTTATGTTCCATATTCCCATTCTTCTTCCCAAAGTACGTGCACGTTAATGTATATCTAAAACCCAGTGGGTAATGATGTCATGAGCTGGAGAATGGCCATCGGACATTTTAATTGTAAATTAAACACTATATCACGGTATATTTTTTATCGATCACCATTAAAATATGTTTTTAGTTGGTTGAACACTTTGCATAGCCAGTTCTATATATTTTGTAAAAATGTCTCGTGTTTTTTAAAGTCTAGCATCGCAAATCTTGAATTTTCTGTTGTTGTTTTTCTACTTGTTATTATGTCTGGTAATGTCGAAACTAATCCTGGACCTCTCCCATCAGATGAAAACCACTGTCTTTCAATTATTCATTTAAATGTGAGGAGTATCAGAAATAAAATGGAATATATTAAGGATAATTTCACCGATTTTGATATCCTATGTTTCACAGAAACACATCTGTCAGACAATGTACTAAGCGTTGATCTAAATATAGAGGGGTTTTGTAATGACTATAGAAAGGATAGTACAGCCCACTCAAGTGGAATATTAATGTACACCTCAAGTAATCTTATTTCGCGTCGCATTTTCGAACTCGAAATACCAATGTTAGACGCGATGTGGGTTGAAGTAAATAATCGCACGAATTGCTTTTTGATATGTACAGTATACCGACAACCAAATTTAAATAATGTCTTTTGGACAAATCTGAGTAATGCAATAGATATGGCTCTCGATATATCAAACAACGTTATCATAGTCGGAGACATAAATGAAGATCAATTAAGGCATGAAAACCATAAATTACGAGACATTATTATCATAAACAATATGCAAAATGTTATTTCTGAACCAACTAGAGTGACAGATCATTCCTCGACGTTATTAGATCCCATGGTAGTGTCAGATTCAATAAATGTTTTTAATTCTGGAATTATTAATACTCCAAGTGACGTCAGTGACCAACCTTGGTATGATTCGGAAATACGCCGAGTTTCAAGACAACGTGATAAACAAAAAGGCAAAGCCTTGAAACATAATATTACATCAGAGTGGGCTATATATAAAAAGCTTAGAAACAAAGTCAACAATCTAAAGAAACATGCAAAAGAAAAGTTTTATAATAATATAGAAGAAGTCATTACGGAAGCCAATGTCAATGATCAGCGTCAATACTGGAAACTGTTAAAATATTTTATCAAATCTAATAAACATTCAGAAATCATTCCACCATTGAAAACCATATTACCAAATGGTCAGGTCACTTACTCTATATCAGATCAAGACAAGGCTAACAGCCTAAATGACTATTTTATATCTATATCATCCGTTGATGATACGCATGCTTCTTTACCAAATTTTGATCTTAAAACACGCAGGCAAAACTAGAATCTATTATCATAGAAGAATCAGAAATAGTTGATATTATAAAAATATTGAATATAAACAAAGCATGCGGGGACGACGAAATAAGTCACAAGATGCTTAAAGAAACAATGTACACTATTTCAAAGCCGCTATGCATAGTTTTCAACAGGTCACTCGAAGAATGCATATTTCCAGATATTTGGAAAACAGTTGTAGTTATGGCATTTTTCAAAAAATGTGACGCTAGCCTCTCTAGTGTAATTATAGACCAATATCGTTACTTAGCTGTGTAGGAAAAGTTATGGAAAGGATAATGTTTAAACATATGTATAACTTTTTTCATAAGAATAATCTCTTTTTCAAATACCAATCTGGCTTCTTACCAGGTCACTCCACAGTTTATCAACTTATGGATATGTATCACCACATTTGCCAAGCTTTTGATGCCAAACAGTACACTTGTATAGTATTTAACGATATCTCAAAGGCTTTTGATCGCATATGGTATCTTGGCCTTCTATTTAAGCTAAAGCAAAACAGTATTAATGGTAAGCTGTTCGCTTGGCTATCAAATTATATTTTAAGTCGTACTCAGCGAGTAAGGGTCGGTACAACATCATCTGAGACTAAATATTTGAAGGCTGGGGTACCTCAAGGATCGGTTTTGGGTCCTCTTCTTTTCTTAATCTATATAAATGATATTGCTGAAAATATGCTAAGCATTACTCGCCTCTTTGCAGACGATAGCTCTCTCTCAATATCCACATCCAGTATTGATGATATGGAGGGTATTTTAAATCATGATCTACATATTATAGCCCAGTGGTCGAAACAGTGGCTTGTTCAATTTAATCCTAATAAAACTGAAGTATTTTTTTTCTCCCTTAATCACACTGATCGCCGTCCACAACTATTTTTAAATGACGTTCAACTCCCATTCGTTGATACGCACAAGCATTTGGGTTTAATTCTTAGTTCAGATGGTAAATGGCACGAACACATTAACAGTATTGTAACATCTGCCACAAAAATTATTGGCCTAATGCGTCATCTAAAATTCAAACTGAAACGCAAAACACTAAATCAAATTTACTTATCATACATGCGCCCTATCCTAGAATATGCATCTATTGTATGGGATTGTTGTTCTGTTTACGATAGAGAAAGACTCGAAAAAGTTCAATATGAGGCTGCTCGCATCGTGACTGGACTAACGCGATCAGTATCCATCAATAACTTACTAACTGAAATTGGATGGTTATCATTATCAGAAAGACGAAAAATGCAAAAACTTACTATGGTTTATAAAGTTAATAGTTGCATCCGCTATTACTATGTGGAACGATCTATTACCCGAAATCAGAAACTCCGAATCGCTTACTATTTTTAAACGAAAACTTCTAAGATCTGTATTCGTAAGTCTTAAAGTTCCTATTTACCTGCTTTATGGCTCACGATCACTTGCTGTTCTACATGCACGAATTCGCAATTCATGCAGCAATCTTAACAACCATCTTTATATAAATCACCTAAGACTATCACCAAGTTGCGATTGTGGGTATGAAACAGAAGATGCCGAGCATTTCATTTTTAAGTGTAATAGATTTCAAAACCAACGACATGTCCTGTTTCAATCTACTCGTCGCTTTCATCCGTTAAACTTGAACACTTTGCTTTTTGGTGGGGGACACATATCCGACGCGGAAAACGATTTGATTTTTAATGCCGTTCAGACCTACATTAGTGAGACCAAACGTTTCAAAAACTAAACACTCTAACAAATCATTTTCAAATGTAAATACTGTCCTGACTCACTGTATTGGCAACTTGTGCACTACCTCCTCTTCTTCCTTCATAATTTTCATACAGCTTACTCCTTTCCTCTTCTTACTCCTTTTCTCTCCAATCGTAATTATATTTCAAAACAACGAACAAAACCTATATCAGCAAATATATATTTATTTGTAGTTTGTTTATAATTCTTTGTAAAAGCTAATATGTAACTATTTAGCCATGTACATTTCTGTAACACATTGTATTGGGAAGGGCCGTAACTAATGTTGATAGAACTTGTGGCCCGACCCATTTGCTTTTTTATATGGCAATAAAATATGTTTAAATCATAAATATTAGCGGCAGTCTAGACAGTTACAAAACATATCTTTATAGGCATTTTCGTATCATGCCAGATTGATAGCGGCAGTTAAGACAGTACACTATATGTCTTCATAAGCATTCTCATGTCATGCCAGGTTACTAACGGCAGTTTACTACATACACTTACACTGTATGTGTCTACAAGCATTATCATGTCATGCCAGTCTACTTGCGGCAGTTTAGACAATAGGTCAATATGTCTTTTATATGCATTCTCATATCATGCCATGTTACTAGAGGCTGTTTTCTAATATACGGTTAAACTATATGTCTCTTTAAACATTCTCATATCATGCCAGCTTACTTGCGGCAGGTTAGACAGTTAATCTATATGTCTTTATAAGCATTCTCACTCTCAGGTTAGGGAAGCAGTCAAAAGGATCTGATGATCCGATTGTCTCCGATTTGGAGACTTGGAGATGGAGGTTGATGATCCAGCACGTCTGGAACTCCCATAGGTTCCAAAGTCGCCAAGGTCTGCCAGCCCAAAGGCCGTTAACCCGTACTTCCGCCTTAGTGACATCAAAATCCAATAAGGTCATTCAATGGAACAGCTGAGGTTTAAAACCTAATTACGATGAAATCAGCTTACTTTTAAACAAACACAACCCTGTTGCATTTTGTCTTCAAGAAACTGTCTTGAACACTAGTGATAAGATATCTTTTAAAAACTATTCATTGTATAACTATATTTGTGATACAGGTGATAAAGCTCCTGGAGGAGTTTCGATTCTTGTGAATCGAAACAACTCACTGTTGCGTTGAAAACTGTTTGCAAGCTGATGTGGTCAGTGTTACGATGCACAGAGTTATAGCAATATGCTCCTTATATTTACCGCAGAGTTCTTCAATAGACCTTAAAGATCTAAATCACCTAGTTGCACAATTACCATCACCTTTTATATTCTTGGGTGATTTTAATGCACACAAATACATTTGGGGTTGTAAGGATATAAACGCTATTAGGCAAGAAAGTTGAGGATTTCTTAGCCAAAAATATTTGTTGTCTTTTTAAAGATAATAAATGCATCCAGCTACAGGCTCTCATTCTTCCATTGATTAACAATATGCGATCCAACGCTCTTGAAGGTTTTTCGTGGAGTGTTGGTGACAACCTATGTGGAAGTGACCACTTCCCCTTATTTCTTGAAAATATGGCCCTCCTCTTCTCGGAAAAACGCAACGCTGGAAACTTCGCAAAGCTGATTGGGATACGTTTCAATCTCTTTGCGAGGAACAGTTAAAGCCTTCCGTTTTCGAGGATGTCGAAGACGCAACTGATCTTTTACCAAAACCCTTCATGATATAGCTATAAAACTATTCCAAAAACCACGGCAAATCCAAAACGCCCACAAAAACCATGGTACGATGATGATTGCAAAAAGGCAGTCAGCGATCGTAAAGCTGCATTGAACATGTTGAATGCTTCTAACTTGTGGCCAACTCAAAATAATTTAAATACTTTTCGAGTTTTTCGCGCGAAAGCCCGTCGTACCATTCAGGATAGCAAGAGTAAATCCTGGAGGCTCATGATACATCAGCTGGTCCTGATGATATACATTATCAATTATTAAAACATTTACCTGAAACCTGTCTCTCTACACTTCTTGATATATTTAATAACTGGGTTAATAAGCAATCGTTATTCCAGTCCCCAAATCTGGAAAGGATCATACGGACCCAATAAATTATCGCCCTATTGCTTTAACGAGTTGTATATGTAAAACCATGGAACGAATGATTAATGAGAGACTCGTTTGGTACCTGGAATCCAACAAGCTGATAACAAAATATCAAAGTGGATTCCGGCGCCAACGAGGCACAACAGACAATCTCATTCGATTTGAATCATTTATTAGGGAAGCTTTCGTAAAGAAAGAACATCTAGTCGCTGTAGTTTTGACTTGGAGAAAGCTTATGATCTTCATGACCTTGGTCTTAGAGGCCGATTATCAATTTTTATAGAGAATTTCTTAAATGATAGACAGTTTCGAGTCCGAATGGGTTCAACCCTCTCTGACATTCATGAACAGGAGATGGGTGTACCACCGGGCAGCATACTCTCTGTCACCCATTTTAATATAAAAATTAACAGTATAGTTAAATGCATCAATCCTGGTGTGGATTGCTCTCTATATGTTGACGACTTTGTTATATGTTATCGTGCAAAAAACATGAACACTATTGAGAGACAACTTCAACAATGTCTGAATAAACTTCAGACCTGGTCGGATGAAAATGGTTTTACATTTTCTAAATCTAAAACTAATTGTATGCACGTTTTTCAACTACGTAAACATCATGAAGACATTCATCTAACACTGGATAGGTCACCAATACCAGTAGTGGATGAGGCCAAATTCCTTGGTCTTATTTTCGACAATAAATCAACGTTTATACCACACCTTAAATATTTGAAGGCCAAGTGCTTTTGATTTACTTAAAGTTGTTGCAAACACTAATTGGGGAGCAGATCGTAAAGTAATTTTACAGTTTTATAGATCTCTTATCTGATCCAAGCTGGACTACTGCTCAATAGTATATGGATCGACTCGCAAGTCATACTTGCAGATGCTTTTATATAAATAATGAAGGATTACGATTCGCCTTAGGTGCTTTTCGTACCTCACCAGCCGAAAGTCTATATGTTGAAGCTAATGCGCCATCACTGTCTCATAGACGGGACAATTAGCCCTTTGATATGCCATTAAATTAAAAATCTATCCCTTCAAACCCAATTTTCGATAATGTTTTTAATCCTAGTTATAAACCTCTTTTTGATCAAAAATCGAATGCAATTCGACCATTTGGTCTTCGTATTAAAGCAAAATTAAGAGACACTGAAATCGACCTAAATTTGATTGCCAGTACAAAGTACACAAATACCACCGTGGACTTTGGAAACACCAACAATTATTTTTGATCTTTGTAATAGTAACAAATCCAGTACAGACCCTATTGACTTTCAAAGCAAAAGTAATGAAATTAAATCGAAATACAGTAACTCTCAACATATATACAAAGATGGTTCTAACGATGGAGATAAGGTAGTGCAGCAGCTGTTGTTCACAAACACGGCATAAAGAGCCGTCTGTCTGACAATTGAACTTGCCTTAAATTATATTCAGGAATCAGATGATGACCATTTTGTAATCTTTTCTGATTCCCTTTCATCTCTTTAAGCACTAGGTAATATGAAACATGATAACCCAGTTGTGCTTCAGCTTTATAAAAGTACAATTCTCTTATAGTTGATAATGTTATTATTTTCTGCTGGCTTCCAAGCCATGTAGGAATAAGTGGTAATGATAGAGCTGATAGTGCTGCTAAAGCAGCATTAAGTTTACATATATCTACTGCTATATTACCTTATTTTAAATGTTGTATTAACACATTTATTCGTAAGTAACTCTTGGCAAGCCGCTTGGGATTTGTCAGTTAACAATAAACTCCATTCAATTAAACCGTTACTTGGAAAATGGCGTTCGTCTAGTAGACCCATTCGTCGAGAAGATGTTGTCCTAGCCCGGTGCAGGATATGGCATACACGTTAGACTTATTCATATTTATTACAAGCTGAGCAATTACCAGAATGTATACATTGCTTTGCACCGTTAACGGTCAAACACTTCTTGTTGGAATGTGTAGACTTTGATGCATCAATACTATGAAAGAGTTATTTGATACTATAGATTTTAGTCTTGTTTCAAATTTCTTCATAGAAATCAGGATATATAAATCATTATAATGTGTTCTTATATATATTTACTTGTGTATATACCTATTGACGCGCATTTGCTGATTAACATATATAGTTTATATAACTACCATATCATCCCTTATGTTTTAATAGTTTTATCTTGATATATTTACATTAATTTTTTATAACTACTTAATTTCTTCATCTTTCGTCGGTTTTTGCGCACAATATGACATATGTATGAGTCGACGTGCCGTAAAACACCATTCATTCATACCATGCCAAGTTGATAGCGGCAGTTAAGACAATAACACTACACTATTCAACTTTTATAATCGGTCACTTTTCAAAGAATTATATATTTTTTAATAATTCATATTTTCATTTAAAATTTTAACTGGCGTCGTTTAACAAATATCGCTAGCGATTTATAAAACTTAATCTGCCTTGATTGGACTAAAACCTTGTTGATAAACTTAATAAAATATGGGTATGTGTTTCGTTGATTTCCAGTTTTTAGTATTCGAGTTATTTCTTAAAAAACCTGGGTGACCGATTATAAAAGTTGAGTAGTGTATATGTTTTTATAAGCATGCTCATATCATGCCAGGTTATTAGCGGCAGCTTAGATAATTATACTATATGCCTTTAAACATTCTCATATCATGTCAGGTTACTAACGGCAGTTTAGACAGTTACACTATATGTCATAAAAAGCATACTTATATCATGCCAGGTTACTAGCGGTAGTATAGACATATACACTATATGTCTTTATAAACATTCTGATATCATGCCAGGTTCCTAGCGGTAGTTTAAACATTTATACTGTATGTCTTTATAAGCATGTTCATATCATGACAGTTTACTAGCGGCAGTTTAGATAGTTACACTGTATGACTTTATAAGTATTATCATATCATACCAGTTTAGTAGAGGCAGTTTAGACAGTTACACTATATGTCTTTATAAGCATTCTCATATCACGGCAGGTTACTAGCGGCGGTTTAGACAGTTTGCTTTTTGAGTCATTATAAGCATTCTCATCTCATACCATGTTACAAGCGGTAGTTTAGACAGTTACACTATATGTCTTTATAAGCATTCTCATATCATGCCAGGTTACTAGCGGCAGTTTAGACAGTGACACTGTATCTCTTTATAAGCATTCTCATATCATGCCAGGTTACTAGCGGCAGTTTATACAGGTTCACTACATGTCTTTAAAAGCATTCTCATATCATGTCAGGTTACTTGAGGCACTTCAGACAGTTATACTATACTATAAGTGTTCTCATATCATGCCAAGTTACTAGCGGCAGATTAAAATGTTACATTATATGTCTTTATAATCATTTTCATATGATGCCAGAATACTAGCGGCAGTTTAGACAGTTACACTATATTTATTTTAAGCATTCTCATATCATGCCAGGTTATTAGCGGCAGTTTAGACAGTTAAAATATATGATTTATAAGCAGTCTCTTATCAATCCAGGTTGCTAGCTGCAGTTCAAACAGTTACTTTATATGTCTTTATAAGCATTCTCTATTCAAGCCAAGTTGATAACGGCAGTTAAGACAGTAACACTGTATGTCTTTATAAGCATTCTCATATTATGCCAGGTTACTAGCGGCAGTTTAGACAGTTTACTATATAAGTCATTATAAGCATTCTCATATCATGCCATCTTACAAGCGGTAAAGTAGACAGTTACACTATATGTCTTTATAAGCACTATCATATCATGCCAGGTTACTAACGGCAGTCTAGACAGTTACACTACATGCTTTTATAAGCATTCTCATATCATGCCAGGTTACTAGCGGCAGTTTAGACAGTTATACTACATGTCTTTAAAAGCATTCTCATATCATGCCAGATTACCTGCGAGAGTTTAGACAGTTATACTATATGTCTTGTAAGTGTTCTCATTTCATGCCAGGTTACTAGCGGCAGTTTAAACGTTTACTCTGTATGTCTTTATAGCATTCTCATTTCCTGCCAAGTTCGTAGAGGCAGTTTAGACAGTAGCACTGTATGTCTTTATAAGCATTCTCATATTATGCCAGGGTACTAGCGACAGTTTTGACAGTTACACTATATGTCTTTATAAGCATGCTCATATCATGACAGGATTTTAGCGGCAGTTTAGACAGTTGCACTACATGTCTTGATAAGCATTCTCATATCATGCCATGTTACTAGAGGCAGTTTAGATAGTTACATTATATGTCTTTATATAAGCATTCTCGTATCATGCCAAGTTGTTAGCGTCAGTTTAGACAGTTTCACTATAAGCCTTTATAAACATTTTTAAGTCATGCCAGGTTACTAGCGGCAGTTTAGACATTTCCAATATATTTGTTTAATATGCATTCTCATATCATGCTAGGTTACTAGCGGCAGTCTAGACATTTACACTATATGTCTTTTTAAGCATTCTTATATCTTGCCAAATTACTTGTGGCAGTTTAGATAGTTACATTATATGTCTTTATAATCATTCTCATATGATGAAAGATTACTAGCAGCAGTTTAGACAGTTACACTATAATTATTTAAGCATTCTCATATCTTGCCAGGTTATTAGCGTCAGTTTAGACAGTTAAAATATATGTTTTATAAGCAGTCTCTTATCAAGCCAGGTAGCTAGCGGCAGTTCAAAGAGTTACACTACATTTCTTTATAAGCATTCTCATATCGTTCAGGTTACTAGCGGCAGTTTACTAATATACAGTTACACTATATGTCTCTATAAGCATTTTCATTTCATGCCAGGTTACTAGCGGCAGTTTAGATAGTTAATCTATATGTCTTTATAAGCATTCTCGTTTCATGCCAAGTTGATAGCGGCAGTTTAGACAGATACACTACATGTTTTTAAAAGCATTCCCATATCATGCCATATTACTTGTGAGAGTTTAGACAGTTATACTATATGTCTTTATAAGTGTTCTCATATCATGCCAAGTTACTAGAGGCTGTTTAGAAAGTTATATTATATGTCTTTATAATCATTCTCATATGATAAAAAATTACTAGCGGCAGTTTAGACAGTTACACTGTATTTATTTTAAGCATTCTCATATCTTGCCATGTTATTAGCGTCAGTTTAGACAGTTAAAATATATGTTTTATAAGCAGTCTCTTATCAAGCCAGGTAGCTAGCGGCAGTTCAAACAGTTACACTATATGTCTTTATAAGCATTCTTATATCATTGTTTATCGTGCAGGTTACTAGCGGCAGTATACAAATATACAGTTACACTATATGTCTCTATAAGCATTTTCATTTCATGCCAGGTTACTAGCGGCAGTTTAGACAGTTACTCTATATGTCTTTATAAGCATTCTCGTTTCATGCCAAGTTGATAGCGGCAGTTTAGACAGATACACTACATGTTTTTAAAAGCATTCCCATATCATGCCATATTACTTGTGAGAGTTTAGACAGTTATACTATATGTCTTTATAAGTGTTCTCATATCATGCCAAGTTACTAGAGGCTGTTTAGAAAGTTATATTATATGTCTTTATAATCATTCTCATATGATAAAAAATTACTAGCGGCAGTTTAGACAGTTACACTGTATTTATTTTAAGCATTCTCATATCTTGCCATGTTATTAGCGTCAGTTTAGACAGTTAAAATATATGTTTTATAAGCAGTCTCTTATCAAGCCAGGTAGCTAGCGGCAGTTCAAACAGTTACACTATATGTCTTTATAAGCATTCTTATATCATTGTTTATCGTGCAGGTTACTAGCGGCAGTATACAAATATACAGTTACACTATATGTCTCTATAAGCATTTTCATTTCATGCCAGGTTACTAGCGGCAGTTTAGACAGTTACTCTATATGTCTTTATAAGCATTCTCGTTTCATGCCAAGTTGATCGCCGCAGTTTAGACAGTTGCACTGTATGTCTTTATAAGCACTTTCATATTATGCCAGGTTCAAGCGACGGTTTAGACAGTTTACTCTCTAAGTAATTATAAGCATTCTCATATCATGCCATGTTACAAGCGGTAGTTTAGACAGTTACACTATATGGCTTTATAAGCATTATCATATCTTGCCAGGTTACTAGCGCCAGTTTAGACAGTTATACTACATACCTCATATCATGCCAGGTTACTAGCGGCAATTTAAACAGTTTCACTACATGCATTTATAAGCATTCTCATATCAGGCCAGGTTAATAGCGGCAGTTTAGACAGTTACACTACATGTCTTTAAAAGCATTCTCATATCATGCCAGGTTACTTGCGGGCGTTTAGACTGTTATACTGTATGTCTTTAAGCCAAATTGCTAGCGGCAGTTTAGAACGTTACATTATATGTCTTTATAATCATTCTCATATGACGCCAGATTACTAGCGGCAGTTTAGACAGTTAAACTATATGTCTTTATAACATTCTCATTTCATGCCAGGTTATTAGCAGCAGTTTAGACAGTTAAACTATATGTTTTTATAGGCAGTCTCTTATCAAGCCAGGTTGCTAGCGGCAGTTCAAACAGGTACACTATAAGTCTTTATAAGCATTTTCATTTTATGCCAGGTTACTAGCGGCAGTTTAGACAGTTACACTATATGTATTTATAAGCCTTCACATATCATGCCAAGTTACTAGCGGCAGTTTAGACAGTTACTCTATATGACATTAAAAGCATTCTCATATCATTCCAGGTTACTAGCGGCAGTTTAGACAGATACACTATATGTCTTTATAAGCGTTCTCATATCATACCAGTTGACTAGCGGCAGTTTAGACAGTTACACTATACGTCTTTATAAGTATTCTCATATCATGCCAAGTTACTAGCGGCAGTTTAGACAGTTACACTATATGACTTTATAAGCATTCTCATATCATACCAGTTGACTAGCGGCAGTTTAGACAGTTACACTTTATGTTTTTATAATCATTCTCATATCTTGCCAGGTTACTAGCGGCAGTTTATTGCTTCCAAGGGATCCCCTATCAGTATTTTTTCTAATGAGTGTTTATATGCGTGTTTATGGTTGACTGTGGTCCTTAAAGCTACACAATCCCGATAAAATAATACAATTTCAACTTTGTTTAAGCATAGGAACGCCTATAGACGAAGTTCTTTGCTGGATGTGTTGTCTACATTGTTTAGGCTGGTATATTGTCATAGCGTATAACGAGGCATTTGCATAATAGGCGTGATAAACGCATCGGTAACTTTGAAATTGTACCACCCAGCGATTACGGGTATATAAGCCTAAACGTTTATATAGCAATTTGCTCAGATATCCGATAACTACAGACTGTTCAACTCGATGAAGATATTCAATGGCGTGCAATGTAACTGTATACATGTTTGTAATGTTGAACGGAAGGGAACAAGTAAAATGCGTAAGGCATAATGTAAATACATCACTATGTAGAGAATTACAAACACTTACCCGCATATTCCACATATGTTCCATATATTGTATATATTTATTTCCTATAATATCCTCGAATTAATCCAAAATCACACACATATTGTACATGTATACATATGCAGAGAGCGTGTATCGGTAGCCAATAGTATGTAACGTGAAATACATGCTCAAGTGTTGACTCGCAAATCATAGTTTTCAGGATGTGGGGAAGGGGTATACACATGAAGGTCGCCCATCCGTCTACTTTTCAATTCCGGAGCTTCTTGGGAAAATAAAAGTCACAATACGTAAAACAAATATCGTTCTTGCGTGCGAGCTTTTGTGGGTGCGTGCGTAAGCCGTGCTTGTTTGCGTGCTAGTATGCACATGTTTGTTAATATTTAAATCTGATGAATTTGAAAGGCATGTGAATACTACTTCTTCATAAAAAAGAAAATTCATAAAAAAAATGTTTTAAAAAGTGCCAAGGCCTGGTCTAGAACCCCGTCCGCAACGGCGAAAGAATACTAAGACAGCGCGCTAACCTATTGCGCTACGGAGTCCGATTATGTCGTATTAATTAAGTTATTTTATACAAATATGCTCAATCGCAAAGTCACGGTGGATAGACGTAACGGACCGTGGCTGCTCAAAACTGCGTTACCTTGATCCTGGTTGCACTTGTAACGGACCCTTGTTGGTAAAAACAGAGGGAAAATGGACACTGATGTCAAAATGTTCGAACATAAAGATACAGTATCGTATGTATAAGAAAAAAACTTTATGCGACGGAACTTTTGAATATCATATCCTTCGAAATACATTTTCCTTATGTACAACAAATGCAGAATAATTCCTAACAAGCTGAAACAAATTTATTCTTAACCGGTCGATACAACGTTGATGACTTTAAAAAGCCAAAATTCCATTTGTTCTCTCTGACTGTTTTAATATGATCCCAAATTGGTTTGCAACTCCTGTTGTTCAATAATGATAACTGTTTAAAATCTAAAAATCTGCAAATATTTACATCATCTCTAAATTTCAGAGCACCGGACCCTGGTTGCTTTGTAAAAAATGCTTGAGATTCTGGCAACGGACACAATCTGTATCTTTGGCACCGGATCCTGGTTGATAAATTGTTTTCCTTCAGATTAAAGAGAAAACGACGATCGGGACTTTGGCTCCACCAAAACAAACAATAAAAAACATCTGTTGGTTGCATGGTGTTTTAAGAAATCTTCAGCACATTTTAGGTTACATATGATGGTCGATTTTTTCGTGGGGGAGGCACACCATCTACTTTTTCATAAGTAGGACAAGTACTGCATGCCTCATGAAATCTGTGAACGAGCTGGAATCGTACCCACGACCATAGCGGTGAACTTGAAACAGCGCCTCACCACTCTGGACCACCGGTACTAAAATTATTCATACGACAGCATGATGGAAAATAAAAAAATAACAGCCCACTATTGAATTATTATATCGGTTATGAATGTAGAGGGTGTGATCATGTTATAGTGATAGAATCTGGTGGTGAGTTTGGCTAAATGCGTCTATGTCGTACAAGGTACAAGAATAAACAAATGTACTTCGGATCTACGTTCCTGTATATACGTTTTGCGCCTTGAGATAATTCTCTCTTTACGACCTGTCTTCCGTCGACAGTACCCTAAAATAAACTATGGGCCCGCAATAGACATTAACCAAACTTACTTTCCCCGCAGCGCGCTGCATGACGGTTTTTGTCGCCGTTTTACACTACAATGACCTCAAACACTTTTTATATTTGTAACCGGAGGCCCCGGGTTTAATCCTCCGTGGTGCCACTGAGTTTCGTCGATGTGTTCTTGGGCAAGACATTTTCCCTTAGCCTCGTCCGTCGGATAGGGACGTAAACCGGGCGGTCTCGTGAATCGGTCTATCCTCCGAGCACGTTAAAGAACAATAGGAATCTATTCGATAATAAGAGTAGGACACGGTTTCCGGATTCCTATGTATCCTTCCTCTCTCTCTGGTGTGGCTCTAAATAACCTATACTGTGTTGATGAGCCGTTAAAACATATTCAATATTTAAATAAAAAGGTTTATTCAAAAGGCTTTATCTTAGAGCACGCAGCTGTGTACACATTGTCTGCAAAAAAATCAGAAAAAAAACAAGAAAAAAACACAATACATAAAAAAACACAAAAAAACAACAAACAAACGAAAAAGTAGGGGCGAGAGGATATAAAGATTCAGACTATATCATCAACATGTCAGCGTCAAATAAGATATAAAATAGTGGGGAAAAACGAATCACAGCGTATCTGGGAATAAAACAAGCTCATTACATGAGTAACCAGGATCAAGGTAACGCTGTGTTGAGCAGCCAGGGTCCGTTACGTCTGTCCACCGTGAATTTTCAACTTATTGCTTTTCCAGGTCCGTGGCTACACTGGGGCACACAGAGGTATTTGCCTTGGTTGAATTTTGGGAATGTACATACTTTACATAAAAACAACTATATACTAGTATACAAGGACCCTGGGGAAATGCAACACATTGAAGGAAATTAAAACAAAATCTAGGGTGGAGAGGGAGGTTAATGCCACCGGACATCAACATAAGGGATTTTCTCACTATTTTACCTCCCTCCCTCCCTCCCTCCCTCCTCCCTCCCTCCCTCTCGCTTCTTCCTTATTCTGTATCTCTCTTTCTCTCTGTATTTGTCTCTCTCTTTCTCTTTTTCCTTATCCCTCTTTTTGACTATCTATGTCTCTCTCTGTCTCTGTGTCTCTCTATCCATTTTATTTTCAATTTCAAAATTTCAATTCATGCATAAATTAAGAGGAATTTATTAAAACTATGTTAATTTATAATCTACTAATATGTGTAAACCATGCATGCATAACTTCACATAACAAATACTATATCTCCATCTTTACCATTAGTAATGACCGTTACATTTGTTCAGTTCTAGTGTTCAGTACTCGGTCTCTAAAATAAGGAGTATTCAGTACTCGTGGGAGGGGGTGGGGTGGGGGGAGGAGGGGGGTTACATCCTCTTGTATACTACCTAATACGGTTTGTTATTCAATGACAACAAGAAATGGTATGCAGTTTAATCATTGCAAACTAGGATATACATGTTAAAATACGCAGAATACACTGAGTAGTTAGGTTCAATACATGTAGAAACAAGTATTATGGAAAATGGCACTAAGTATCTCATTTGTTAAACATTTAAAAATTGATGCCTCAGCGCCTTATTGTAAATATGTAATACGCTACTGGCGTTTCAAACTGCATAAACACCAACAAAATGCGAAGCATTATTTCCCCGTCGATATAGAACCAAAACCAACGTGGCTTGGGAGTATGATAATGACAACAACACAAACTACTTTTAGTTGTGTAAGAATCGACACTTCCTCACTTAAAGCCGAGCTCCCGGTGGGATTCGAACCCGCAACGGTGAGAGGCGAAGGTTAACAACGCAAGGTCGTTAACCATTCGGCCAAGGAGATGATGTGTGCTGTTGGTAAATAGTGTGTTCATGAATTAGGGTTGGAATGAATTTATAATATAAAAAAAAGTGACAGTTTACAGTATTTGTCTAGTTTTACAGATTTAAGGCGTTTTAATCGTTCTAGTGGTGTTTGAAACGTCTAGCAAGGGTATTTATATGATAAAACTGGTTTATGAAACACGCATTTGTTATCTTTTTTTTTAGAAATTTACTCTACTCCGTCTACGAGAATATATGTAGATAACTGTATTATAGCCTGCACCAGAAAGCACCTTCTTGTATAAAGGAGTATGGTGCCCACGGTAAGGTATATTAAATGGATTGGTATGAAAATAAATAACTGTATCATAGCGTGCACCAGAAAGCACCTTCTTGTATAAAGGAGTATGGTTCCCACGGTAAGGTATATGAGATGGATTGGAATGAGAATAGATAATTGTATTATAGCGTGCACCAGAAAGCACCTTCTTGTATAAAGGAGTATGGTTCCCACGGTAAGGTATATGAGATGGATTGGTATGAGAATAGATAACTGTATCATAGCATGCACCAGAAAGCACCTTCTTGTCTAAAGGAGTATGGTTCCCACGGTAAGGTATATGAGATGGATTGGAATGAGAATAGATAATTGTATTATAGCGTGCACCAGAAAGCACCTTCTTGTATAAAGGAGTATGGTGCCCTAGGTAAGGTATATGAGATGGATAGGTATGAGAATATATAACTGTATCATAGTGTGCACCAGAAAGCACCTTCTTGTATAAAGGAGTATGGTTCCCACGGTAAAGTATATGAGATGGATTGGTATGAGAATAGCTAATTGTATCACAGCGTGCACCAGAAAGCACCTTCTTGTATAAAGGAGTATGGTGCCCACGGTAAGGTATATGAGATGGACTGGTATGAGAATAAATAACTGTACCATAGCATGCACCAGAAAGTACCTTCTTGTATAAAGGAGTATGGTTCCCACGGTAACGTATATGAGATGGATTGATATGAGAATAGATAACTGTATCATAGCGTGCACCAGAAAGCACATTCTTGTATAAAGTAGTATGGTTCCCACGGTAAGGTATATGAGATGGATTGGTATGAGAAAAGATAACTGTATCATAGCGTGCACCAGAAAGCACCTTCTTGTATAAAGGAGTACGGTGCCCACGGTAAGGTATATGAGATGGATTTGTATGAGAATAGATAACTGTATCATAGCGTGCACCAGAAAGCACCTTCTTGTATAAAGGAGTATGGTTCCCACGGTAGGGTATATGAGATGGATTGGTATGAGAATAGATAACTGTATCATAGCGTGCACCAGAAAGCACCTTCTTGTATAAAGGTGTATGGTGCCACGGTAAGGTATATGAGATGGATTGGTATGAGAATAGATAACTGTATCATAGCGTGCACCAGAAAGCACCTTCTTGTGTAACGGAGTATGTTGCCCACGATAAGGTATATGAAATAAATGTCGGCTTTGATAGAAATTCAGCGGTCTCTTTATGTTAGATTTTTATGTTTAATTATAATAACTTCGTCATCCAAGTGCCTCTTTAGCGATCCGGAGTTGGAGCTTATCGGTTTACATTCTTAATAATCGAATTGAAACTACTTCACCCGTGACACGTTCATACTCATGAGCTAGTACTAGGTTAAGTATAGCGTGTGTAGCTTTAACACGGTGCTAGAGGGCGTGTGCGGTGTTGCTTCTGCATTATCTCTCATGAACCAACTCAATAAAACCGAGTTTGCTATGTTATTCTCTTGGTTGTGTTTGTTGCTTCTAAAGGGTCCCCCGTGTCAGTATATATTATTCTAGTGTTGCTTTGGCTTCTGACAAATCATTGTGTATTTGCTTTGAGACTTTCCAGGCTTTTGTTTTTATATTGATATATACATGATTATCCGTGTGTTAAACTTATATTGCATATTAATGCTGCCTAATTTGTTAGAGAATATAGTCTGGCGGGGATTTCTTTATTACCCTCTTAAGAGCCAGGTTATGAGCACCCTCAAACCTGTTTTAAACTCATAATGGCATTTTTGTCACTTACCGCTCAATTTGCATCCCTTTTATATTTGTGGTATCGCATACTTTTCCATTTTGTGTCGTTTGTTGTTTATGCGATTTTTTAGTTGACTGTGTTCTGTGAAAGTTACAATTACTGTTCGACGTTTTCACCTATGTATGTGACGAGAAGTCGTTTGGAAAAAGTGTAATCGGACCTATGGGATGTAACAACAGACAAGTCACCATGACACAATTTCTATTGGCCTTTGTTTAAAAATGTAAATGTTGTTTTAATATGTGCAATGAGTGTTGCAAGGATATGTTCATACAGTTTCCTTTCTATATAATGTAAGAATGAGCTCCCCATGTCGCGAGATCTTTTTAACACACAGTTTCTGGTAATCTGATCATTATTGAAAGATAACTTTTTCAGCGTGTCTTTATATGTCTATATACACACATTGGACCAAAACGAATCCGTCAGTTTGCAACAGGATACGTTTGATATACACATTTATTTTAGTTTAAACTTATTTATTTTACATCGATTGTAACGAAAGCTCTATGAACTTATTTGAATCACTCTCGGTGTCTTCCTGGGTAGAACCAGTACTAAGCAATGCAGATAAAGTGTCTTGCTCAGGGACACAACGCATATGGCAATGACGGGACTCGAAACCACGACTTTTGGATCATGGGTCCAACGCTCTACCACTAGACCACAGCGCTCCACATTATTTTGCATATAATGTTTTCACAATACTAATAACGTGTCTCGAAGATCAAAATCGAGAAATCTAGATGTAGTTAACTGAGATGAACTTGCTCTTTTCTTCATATAAACACATGTATATGTATATATACACATGTATCTGTATATATACACATGTATCTGTAGTTCTGAATTATGCCAATAATCATCTTTAAAATGTGTGTTATTTTTAAGAATTGATGTGTTTAAAAAAAATAAACCGATTGTTATTTGATTATAATTGGTCGTACATGTATGTTGTATACATTAGAATAGAAATGATATGCCCTCTGCTTATGTTATTCGTACGTGAGTATCGTTCATATATTTGGTTGATGTAGATCTACTTGCGCATACATACCTCGTATATAGAGGGATTTTATATAAGTTACTGTTTAAAACTAGTTGGATAAAAGTCTATGATTTCGCGCTGTGCCGAGCATCTTTTCCAAGCTATCCGATGTTAAGTTGGCTATATGTGATCTTCTATTTATCCTACATATCCAGACCTGCCACATAAGGGATCATGAAGTCGTACGTTGCTTCAGTTGGTCTCCTACGACACAATACAACGAAATTGCCTCGTCGATTTGAGAAATGCAGTAAGTTTAATGATTGCGCAAATCGGCGAGACAGACAGACAGACAGATAGACAGGATAGACAGATAGAGACAGACAGACAGACAGACAGACAGACAGACAGACAGACAGACAGACAGACAGACAGACAGACAGACAGACAGACAGATAGATAGATAGATAGATAGATAGATAGATAGATAGATAGATAGATAGATAGATAGATAGATAGATAGATAGATAGATAGATAGATAGATAGATAGATAGATAGATAGATAGATAGATAGATAGATAGATAGATAGATAGATAGATAGATAGCGACCGACCGACCGACCGACCGACCGACAGACATATACACAACCACGTTTAATGAATACATTTGGTGAATGCGATTATATATATTAAACAACAAATAATTCGTTGCAACTATACTTATAAAATTAATATAAACTTATGAAACCCACTGCACCCACGGAAACCATTTTGCCCGTATGACTACTTAACATTACTTATCACATGTTTTACACTTACACATATTCATTTGGTGTATTTCAACGTTTTGGATAACCGACATATTTAATTATGATAGCGAAGACTATTATTGATTTTGTAATCTTTTTATGAATTAGACTTTAATCGATTGCGTGTATGCAAATACAAAATAAAGAGCATACAAAATATCGTGAAATGATATTGAATTGAACTATTATAAATATGTAATAGTTACCTTAAATAGATTATATGTACTACGTGACAAATTATGTTTAAGTGGGTGAACTATGATGTGACAGTCAAATATTATTTTGTCAAATCAATATATACTCTGTAAAAGAAGTTTTGGACCGTGGCAGTGTTCGAACCAGTACAATGATCGCTGAACCATGACATTCGACCATAACCCTTATTGTCTCAGTTGATAATTCACAATAGATCAACAATCAACAATAATTATCGTATACAATGAAAGTTTGCGAAAAAAAATAATCTTTTTATTGGTTACTCGAATGTGCCCGTAACTTTTTATGGACTTTGCAACATTTTTTACAGACCCTTTGCGTGTTCGCGATATTTTTTTTAAAATCAAATCTTGTTTGGAATTTAATGTTTCTGGTACCAAAGTAACCGGGTAGGGTAGACCTTGGTTACTAAAAAAAGATACTTAAATGTTATTAGCTAGTTTTATTTTTATATGACTTTATAATCCCTGGTCCAAAACTTTTTTACCGAGTATATATAAGATACAGGCACCCGTTTTGACAAAAGTTTATAGAGGTTGATCTATGTGCCATTAAAAATGGATATTGCGATGTTTTGCACCTTATGTTACGTCACATGAACAGGCTCAGTCTTTCGAGTGTTCGTTGTCTCTAAGGATTCCCGTTTTCAGTACGATTTTTTATTTTGTCTCAGAACATGCGTATCCGATAATTAGAATTCAACAATACAGCGCTTAAAGTGAGTGTCCACTGGACGGTAATGGTATCATTTAATATTTTATTCAAGTAATGAATGGGATTGGAAAACAGACAATGCCTATGTAAGACCTCTACCGTCTATTATTTTGACAAAACATATTTGAAAATGCAATAGTTTAGAGTATATAAAAACATACACATATTTATACATACATACATACATCTATAATTCGAGTGAGAGTTAAACTGTATGTTTATATCGCACAGTTAAAACCCTGTTCTCGAACTGGTGAATATGAATTTCGAGAGATTTTTAGATTTAGTTTTAGAGTGTGTATCTTAATGAACTATTCGTGAAGATTTAAATATCGGCGTAAAGGATTGTATAAGATTTAAAACAGATCTTTCTGAAGCACCTCGCACAAGCAATAGAACATAGATGACTCGCAGTATGTGCATGAGATTATTGTAACAATTGCAATACCATTGAAGACCCCCACCCACCCCCTTCCCCCAACAATTGCAACAGAAACATAAGTAATTAAACTATTGCTGTCCAACTAGCGTTGTCACGAGATCGAATTAACATCTAATTATGCTTGAAAGTATTTCTATTAAAACGTATTACAATGTGCGTTATTTGAAAAATTCATAACCCGAAGCACCATACACCAATGTCGCCAGTATACATTTATCAATAGTTTAACATATACAATAATACATGCTTACCTAGATTAAATATAATTAATATTCAGGGGATTATTGCAATTGACTTTAAGATATAGTTCCTAGTGTTAATATTCATCTCATAGTCTAAATCTGAGTCAGCTGTTCTTTATTTAAGAAATAATAAATATGTACCTGTGTTTTATCGGTGAATAAAATACAGTTAGGAGTTCGAATGCGTAGTAATTAAATCACGAGTGAGTTAGCACGAGCGACTAACTGTATTGTATTCACCGCTAAAATACAGGTACGTATTAACCCCATTGTTTACGCTTATGTCGGAGGTCAAGGTAATCAGGCTGCTATGTTTATAGGCTGTTCCATTGGGCGCCCCCGTATGCAAAGTTCTTTGTTTCATTACACAATAGTCACCTGACAAACAATTAAGTCATTGCTTACGTTATATATTTTGCGCTGTATATGACGTCAAACGTTCTCAGCTTGTTAAATATGTTTATTAATGTTATATGTACTATTGCTTATGATGGGTTTATATCGGGGGTGAGCACGGTCTGGGAGCATGTTTGTTGTAATTAACATTTCATTAAAATGTATTAATGAGTTTGTCTTCGTGACGTATATTTACCAAGTGACGTCATGTAACGTGGCGCTTCCAACGGATGAAATATACGCGGGAAATTAATGGAACAGCTGTATTTTATCGTAGAATAACATACAGCTGTCTCTCTTAAAGACTACGGAGGTCGTGTTAGAATTTTTGTTTTTGAGTTCGCACAATACTATATTATTCGTTCATAATTTTAAAATCATTAACAGATTCTTGCTTCTATTTATTTCAATTAGTTTGTGTTTAAACTAAAACGTTTCATTTCATATCTATATCGTGTACCTATTATACATTAATATACAGATAAAACAATAATGCTATAAGTTTGATCAGAAATGAAATGATTCAGGTTATAAAAAAATATTGTTCTAAAATTAATTTTCGTGCTCGAACGTATGTCGGGGCTATTTTTATGAACGTCTCTAATCAATTATAACATATATATAATACCAGGACCCTCGGAGGTTCAACCATAACCGGCGCCACTCTGTTTTGTCGTGTGTTGTGACATGTACCGGAGTCTATCCTAATTGCACGCTAAAGAACCCGTACAGGAATATACTCATTAGTTAGAGAAGGGCATGTTCCTATGTATCCTTCTTCTCTATCCGGGACCACTCTAACTAAGTATACTGTCATTATAAGCAGTTAAACAATATCAATTCTACGTCTTGGGAAGATAGGCGGAGTTTCAAATGTGCATACGAATCCGTTCAGTCATATGTGTTATATAAATTAACTCCTCAGATGTTTTTCTAACTTGTCTTGAAGACGTACTCTGTCATATAGATGTTCATGTGCCCAACCGTGCATGACAATTGCCCGTAGGGGCACGTAGGGTCTTACTCCACCAGTGGAAGCTGAAAAGTTGCCATATGACCTTAGCTGTTGGAGCGACTATAAAATAAAATTCAATTCAATTCAATTCTCTCATGCTACGGTATCGGTAAGTCTCATTTTCAGTTAAAGTGGGTGAATTACTTTATAATTACTGGAATCGGAAACAATCACATTTCATCATAACCAAGTTCATGCAACAACACTTTACCTTACGTGCTTAATTATTAATATTATTCTCATACTTGATTAACATATCTGTATAAGTTGCATTTAAAATGCAACTATTATTTCTATAAAGCGACACTAAACAGCTATTTTATATTCCTTACTTTTCTTCGGCTTTTAACAAAGGAAATCCATCCGTCTTTACGTAAACAGCTAAAACAGCTTTAAATAGTAATTTTGTTTCTGTTTCATTAAGTGTCCATTTAAAAACTTCCTTTAACATGTTTAACCCTTTCAACATTATTGGATGTAGATAATTTACACCCGTAATTTAATATTAGTGATACATACGAATCAAAGATAATAAACGTAATACTTGGAAGTTGTGTGTCTAGTTACTGACATCAATGCACTCATCGCCCAATGGAAACTGATTAAATTTAAAAGCACGTGAGCTTGTTTCGACGCCTATTATGTCATTCCGCAATTGCTACGAATCATTTGTGTTATTTGAACTGGTGTTATGTGTGTGTGTGTGCGTGTA
Source organism: Cyrtodaria siliqua (assembly GCA_037043455.1). Taxonomy (NCBI): domain Eukaryota; kingdom Metazoa; phylum Mollusca; class Bivalvia; order Adapedonta; family Hiatellidae; genus Cyrtodaria; species Cyrtodaria siliqua. The sequence goes on along the minus strand of JAWPHD010000275.1, from coordinate 141,692 downwards.
TGCGTGCGTGGGTGCGTGCGTGCGTGCGTGCGTGCGTTTGATCTGTATTAAAACTTCATCGTGGTTATTTATAACGATTGTGGTTTAAAACACATACAAAATATACATTAATAAACCAAACGGTTTATGAACGATGCAAGTGTCTCCGTGGCCGAATGGTTCACGACGCTGCGTTCGAATCCCACTGGGAGATCGACTTGTAAGTGAGAAAGTGTCGATTCTTATGGATGGCGGGAGGTGTACAGTACTCGTTATACCCAGGAAAAAATGGGTGGTCTACCTTCACAATAAAAAATCGACCGTCAAATATACCCTTACATGTGTTGAAAATGACGTAAACACCACAACAAATCGACCGTCATATATAACCTTACATGTGTTGAAAATTACGTAAAATACCGTACAAACAAACAGTTTATGAACGATGCAGCACTCTACTTACCTATTTCTAGAAGAGCAAGGAAAACAAGACAACAAATAAGTCCTTTCATGTTTGCCCTTTCGTATTATAAACAACATGGAAATAAACTTTCATTCACACTCATGTTTTGCTATCGAAGACATGCTTGTTATCCTTCAAAGATATATATATTTACTTATTAAACTATATGTCGTGCTCATATACGGATAAGTGTGTTATGTCAATGCCTGAATGACAATTCAATTTATTCAAATTAAAATATCTAGCAATATATAAGTTGATGAAATCAATAGAACCTTTTAATACCTTATTATTACAAATTATCCACTTAATCTAATTCAATCAGGAAGTGATCATATGTTAGGAAGGTTTTGTGTGCTTGAATACTTGAATGTCAGATAACTTTGATACGTGTCAAAGGTTGTTACGGTACAATGTAGCATGGGACAATATAGTTTTTGGTTTAATCAATATATCAATATTTACATAAAGGATCTTACATGCGTGACTGTGTATTATTGATTATAATAAACGAGTTGGATAAAATGATAGGATCTGCCGAGTATCCTATCTGTTTATCTAACGAGTTTATTAAAGTCAATAATGCACAGTCACGAATGTAAGATTTCATTTAACACATAACAAACTACGATGAGATAGTCCCACTTTAATGTTGTCAATTTACGTCTTAGACGGTGGCAATTTTTAAGAGACTGAATCATGACGTCGTGTTGTTGTTTTCATGACGTCAACTTCGTTACGCGGATGTAACGCGTTCGCCCTACAAATAATGTGACACCTTAAACTAAATTTAACGCTACTACATGCGCTTTATACAGTAAGATTTCAAATAAGGATACACAGTTAAAGTGTCTGAGAGTATCGTATGACATATCATGCAAACAATTGGGATTAAATGGTCTAACGTACACACACACACACACAGTGATTCGGTCCTCATTTGCATCTGTAATACACTAGTGTATGACGAGAAATTTATTAGGTATGCAAATGTTGAAAGACGAATATTTGTAGTTTTAGAATAAAGTCATTCATAAACATGAAACGACAGACTGAAATCTATAACCTTGTTTTATTGATCATTGTAATTATTAACAGTAATCACTGGCACCAACGTTATAAACACATATGTATTCGTTTTAACACACCATTAATGCCCATTTGATAAATAGCTGAAACAAAAGCAGCGCAATCTTCTTATGATTTCTGAAAATGCAGTATAGTATAGTAGGGGCATTTTCATACTGCATTTTCAGAAATCGTAAGATTGTGTTGTTTTTCTGTTAGATATTCATAAAATGGGTAGTAATAGTGTGTTAAGACAGAAACATATGTGTTTACAACTCTGATATCAACTCTGCTGCTTATTGTTATATGTACAATGATCAATAAAATAAGGTTATGGTCAGATACTACTATTGATTTGGGGCTTCTGATCGGTTGAAAAAAGTATAGAGTCTATTAGGGCATATAGTCAGATTGTAAGGCATATTCTGATTGGATTAAATTACCCAAATCATAACAAATCCCCATAAAACATCAAAATATTATATTTCCATCATAAAACATGTTGATTTAGGATATGTTGACTGACATTTGCATTTGTATGGATACAATTGCACTGAGAGTATATTTGCAAAAAGTAAAATTTCTTGACTGCCATTCTGTGGTGGCCACCTTCAGTGAAATATTAGAGGCTGAAAGCATCAGATTACCCCCCAATTTGAGTGTTTCTAAGATAGTTCTTTAAACAAAGTTAGGTTGTATTATCCGTTCCGATATAGGAATAGGTGTTGTAGGCCAAAAGGCTATAATGGAGGCCTATGGGAAATGCAATAGTGGTATATGACCTTATAGATGTGAGTCTGTCGATTTACTTTTATAAATTACTTCCCCTGAACATACGTGGTAGGTCCAAGGTCACCGGCATCCGATAATGAAAAACCTTTTCCGCTCCATAACTCCTCTCTTCTTTCGCAAATCTTATGAAACTTCATAGGTGAACTTTGAGGTCAGTAGATCAAAGGTCAAGGTTACCGGGATCAGATAATAAAACATCTTGTCCCCTCCATAACTCCTCTCCCTCTGAAGCAAATCTCATGAAACTTCATAGGTGAACTGCCTGTGGTGAGCGGTAGACCACCACTGATTTTGATTCAGTAGGTCAAAGGTCAAGTTTACCGGCATCCTATAATGAAAAACATTGTCCGCTCCATGACTCCTCCCGTCCTGAAGTATTTTTTTATGAAACTTCATAGGTGAACTGCCTTCGGTGAGAGGATGATCCCTATTAATTTTGAGGTCAGTAGAGTAAAGGTCAAGGTTTCCGGGACCAGATAATGAAAAATCGTGTCGGCTCCATAACTCCTCTCCTCCTCAAGCAAATCTCATGAAACTTCATAGGTAAACTGCCTGTGGTGAGAGAACGACCACTTCTGAATTTTATCCAGTAGGTCCAAGGTAAAGGTCACCGGCAGCCGATAATGAAAAAACTTGTCAGCTCCATAACTCCTCTTCCTCTGAAGCAAAGCTCATGCAACTTAAAAGGCGAACTGCCTGCGGTAAGAGGATGACCTCTACTGATTTCGAGGTTAGTAGGCAAAGGTCAAGGTCACCGGCACCAGATAATGAAAACCTTGTACGCTCCATAACTCCTCTCTTCCTGACGCAAATCTCATGAACTTCATAGGTGAACTGCCTGTCGTGAGAGGATAACCCCTATTAATTCTGAGGTCAGTAGATCAAAGGTCGAGGTTACCAGGATCAGATAATGAAACATCTTGTCTGCTCCATAACTCCCCCTGAAGCAAATCTCATGAAACTTAATAGGTGGACTGCCTGTGGTGAAAAGATGGCCCCTATTGGTCTTGAGGTCAGCAGTTCAAAGGTCAAGGCCACCATTACCTGATCATGAAAATCCCACTCCTTTCAATCTTAACTCAAACAGTCGGATGAGGAATGTGTGTGAGTGTGGGTGGGGGTGGGGGTGGACTGGTAGTGGGGGTATATTTGTCAGTGGACATCGCTGGACAAAAAATACCGACAATAGGTCAAGGTCATATTTTGTGTTATTTCCACCAAACTTAACCTCAGTTAGGTAACAACATTGGTTAGGTAACTTAACCTCAGTTAACCTTATGACAGCCTGACTTTATGTCTTTGATACTTGGCCATATGTATTGTTGGCATTGGTGGACATCGCTGAACGACAAAAAATACCAAGGTCAAGATTATATTTTGCATTATTTTCCCAAAACCACCCTGGTTAAACCACTTAACCTCGGTAACTTAACTTCTTATGATTACTTCGCTTTTATGTGTGTGATACTTGGTCATATGAAGTGTTGTCTTTGGTGGATATCATTTAAGAACAAATTTAATAAACTATATCATATGCGGTTTGCCGCAGTGGGCGAGACACCCTCAGACCGAGGTCTTGTCGTACTATGTTAGGAGTATTTGCATTCTGTAAACCAGACACATATTAATGCTGATTAATGTCGAAACGTACGTATGTAAAACGACAAAAGTACCGCTCCGTACTAAATTTCGCTCTTCGGGGCATAGATTTTATTAGATACTAGGACCATACGCCGCTGGACATGGAATAATGGCCGTAAATATGGCATGCCATCTTCGGGATGGTCAACATTCTGTACTATTGATTGTATGAATATTGAGTTCTGCTTAACCCGGGCTTGTGGGCGTGAACAGTAGCAAGCATATTTCACTACCGTTCATGAACAGTCTAAATCAAACCGAGACTGCAATATTTCGTATTTATCGTGTTCGGCCGATTCCAATGGTCCACATGTTTTTCAACATTTGTATACCAGATGTTAATTTCTTTTTTTTTCACCCATTGTATGACAACATGCTTGTACATTGCACATTTTACCGGCAAATAAAACGGATGACGGTTTGATTATACTCTCTACCACACCACAAGACAGAACATTTCTAAATAATTTGTGCGTTTCTCTTTATTGTGTAACTGGCACTAACTGTACACCATACTATACATTTTGCATATGAAATACAGTGTTGAAGTTTCACTGTTTTCAGATACAATGTGGTCATAGAAATAAGGATTTTAAAGCGTAAAAACGTTCATGGATTATTTCTTCTCAAGATATTGTTCGCAGATGAATGGACTATATAATAGTGTATTTGCTTTCAGAATAAAACAACCACATTGACTGTTTGGACGCATATGTAATGAAGTTGTAAAAGGTAATATTTTTTCCTAACCTGTTAACTTATTTCCAATAACCTTCAGCAATTCACTTTAATATTATAATGCAATATAGTATAAAGTCGATAAAAACAAAATGTCGTCCATGTTGACCTTGAAAAATGATGTATTTGAATTACAAGAAAAATATTGCAAAACTAAAGAAATCAATAATACACTGGAAAAAACGTCAGTTAACACCACTGGGAAGAATTACTGTTATTAAAACATTGTTATTACCAGCTGTTAACCACCTTGTCATATCCCTTCCTAACCAAGATATTATTACTGTAAAAGAGATAAACAATTTACTATATGATTTCCTGTGGCATGGAAATGCAAAAATTGTCAAACAGTACTCAGAAGGTGGATTAAATATGGTTTAGAAGAATGATAATAAGTGATGGTATTTGGCAAAACCTATGTGACTGCTATTTTGATAAAATTAAACTGTATTCATGTGGGAAACAGTATCCAGAAAAATAGCATCATCAATTAAAATTAACTTTTGGAAAGATGTTTTAAAACCATATGTTGAAATGATAAATAACTGTAACATAAACTCATTTGAAGGTTTTCTAAAAATGCCGCTTTTCTATAACCACGACTTTTTATTAGGCACCCCTGTGTTTATTTCGCTCTTCGTGGCATAGATTTTATATTCATGAGTGGGTTCTTTGTTTTGGGGAGTGGTGAACTCAAAGGTGAGCTGGAAACACAAGAATAAACATAGCATAGATACTTAATTTATTCGAGACGTGTTTGTCAATAGTGCAATGAAGCATTGTACTTGTACAGAATATCGACGCACACATTCACGCGTGATTGGTTAGTAAATGGGTAGTAGTTATACCAAATATAAATAGTATAGCATAACTGGACTATGGGTCGGGTAATATGGACAACTTAAAGAGGGACTGAACCGATTAGTAAATCGATTAACTGAAGTATTGCAACTTAATAACTGGAATAGAGGATAACAACCAATAGATGTTTCTTACCTTTGTATTTTGGCATATACTGAACCAAACAGCTAATGCAGGGGTAGACAATAAGTTTAATGTATGAACTTATTATATGCAGACTGGTACCGTTGGAGACAGGTGATTTGAATGATTTTTTTTAATTTACAGTCGTTATTCACAAGATATTTGTCTCATTTAAAATGAAATTTGTTTCGTTTAGAATGAAATTTGTTTTGATTTATTGAACTATTAAACATGTTAAAGGTATTGTCTACTGGTGTGTTAGCTGTTTGGTTCAGTATAGATGAGTTAACAAGGTAAAATACACCCTATGACAAAAAGACATATCGATGCGTGCATGAATGGTTTATATGGGACGGTATGCGAGAAACCCCTGCAAAGACATTACATAATGAACACCCCTCGTATATGGAATGATGCTCTATTTTCTAAATATAGATTATGCATAATTATGAACGTAATGTATACAGTTGATGACTATGTTAACTGTTGTCTCAATATTGATTAGTTGAAAGTCTTAATATGAACGATCTGGATTGTAAATTCGTAATCATTTCTGAACCGGTTTTGATAAGCGTAATAGTAACATAGGCGATCAAAACTTGCCCTTCATTGTGTGAAATGATATAAGTGAATTCGTGATTGTGCATACATATACTTGATAACTTCAATGAAAAAATGGAAGTGTTTATCTTTAGTTTTGCGTTGGAATTATATTTTTAACATCTTGTCTTAATTTGACATTTATTTCGAAATAAAAGAAATATGCATATCTCGGTACAGTGAAAAAGAATTAAGTTTGACGATGTATTTTTTGGTATGCATACCGGCCATACTTAGTGGTATGCAAACGTTGTCACCCGTTTTTTCCGTCAAACCGTCACACAGGCAAGTCATCTTACGCACAAACGCTGTCACCCGTTTTCACACAGTCCATTCTGTCCACAGTTAAGTCATCTTGCAAACAAACCCTGTCATCCGTCTTCACACACTCCATTCAGTCACACATATGTCATTTCGCAATTATTGGAAAAAGTGTTAAGCAAGATGCATATAGACGGCGAAACACAATAGGCTGATTGTGATATTTTCCGGAATTGTTATCGCTGTTTTCTCATTCATGAATGTGTTTTCCTTTTTTCATCAGACTTCCACAGCACCTCCCTCTCATCAAGCACTGACCATATCCTGAAAACTAGGTCACTGTGACCTACCTTCTTCAAAATATGCGTTACGTTAACCTTTTTGTTTCAGTTTCAGTGTGTTAGTGGGGGGGTGGGGGGGATAAGTTTTTGTTATATCTCAGTATTACCATGTCCGATCTTCATCAAAATTTCACAGCACATTCCTCTCATCAGCCTCTGACCATACTCTGAAAACTAGGTCACCATGGTCTACTTTCTCCAAAGTATATGTTATGTTAGCCTTTTTAACTTTGTTATACGGGCATCTACATTTTTTTTATATCTCGGCCTTCCCATGTCCAATTATTTTTTTATATCTCAGCATTGCCATGTGCAATCATGATAACAATTGGACTGTAAGTAAGGTAACTAGGTTTTCAACATTAAAGTATCCTCCCACTCCCAAAAAAACAATCTATCTAGAAAAGCTCTTAAAGACATCACACCAGAATCAAAAGATCACGGACATTTCACAGCCAGAGACGATCACAAACTTGTTAATCCTCTACTGTGGAAAATATTTATTGAGGCCCTGACATACTTTTATATAAGTCTACAATGTGCAATGTTTCTTACAATTGCTAAATGTTCATTTTACTGTTTCGAATAGAAACATTTGAATATGGCAGATTAAAAAGGTAAAATAAATACTAAAAATATTGAAATTAAATCATGCTGGTACTGTTACACATAAAATTTAGAAAAAATTAAATCGGATTTAAAATTGTTTGTCGGGGTCTCATAATATAACTGTACATAACAATCTCCAATTTTGCATGAGATTCTCATACTTCTCACAATGCATGAAAAAAACAATCATATTATGCCCCCACTATTTCTATAGGATGGATTAGGCTGGTGTGATGTCTTTAAATAATTTCACCAAACACACATGCACTCATCTTTCACATTTTGGAAAACCCGGCTGTAACGCCACCAGGCTTGATTTAAACGTCTGATCGTCAAACTATCTGCATGGTTATGGCACCTTCTACATATATGTACATGCACAATAATGTTCCTACGGTTATTCGTGAAGTAGGCATTGTAACGCATGCATGCATAAGAATAATCTAAACATGGAAACCGAACTTTAAATTTTTTTCTCATTAAAAAGTAGATTATTCGAAATGAGAATATAATCTAATCTACAAAATATTGGTGGTTTATGGTTGGAGTGCCAAGTATGTTGTCTTTAGTGTGGATGTTGTATTCTCCAAATATCTGTTAATTCACATGTTTCCTGTATTGTTTCTAGTTTATTGCGACAATTATTATGCGTGTGCCTGAGACTATTTCAGTGTTAGACCTTTGTTTAACATGCATTTTACTAATTAGCTACATAGTTAATTAACATCGCATAATTTACCTTAAAGAAAAACATTAAACTCTGAATGTATCATGACATTCCAGGCAAATCATATGGCTTACCTAAATATTTTCCACGTTTGTTGTGTAATTTGGTAATAATTTGCATATAGGCTATCAGTGCCCAGTGGAATACAGAAAATATAAAATGGTGTTATGTTTCACTTCCATGATATAAGCTATGTGATAAATCAATATTCAGAACAAATTGATTCTTTTTTATTTTTTGCATAAAATGTTTTAGGGTCGGCCCCTTAAAACTAGGGTCGGTCGGGCCACCGGAAACATAGTTATTTTTTTATTTGGCCTGACTTAACATCAAATGTAGGGCCATATGGCATGATTTGACGTCTGAGGGTGACCTTGACCTTGGAGCTAGGACCTGGATTTTGCACGTGAAAATCACTCCATAAATGTCAGTTATTGACCGGACACGAATGTGTGACGGACGGAAGGACGGACGGACGGTCCGATTACTATATGCCCACACACCAACTGTTCAAACAATATTTGAATTTAGTCTTCATATGACAATTGAGGTTGCATTGAGGTTGTACTATTTACCACACTACATATATGTCCAATATGTCAAAAGGTAACACAATGTTTACTAAATGAATAATTGAGGTTGTACTATTTACTACACTACATATATGACCAATATGTCAAAAGGTAACACAATGTTTACTAAATGAGTGCGCTGAAAACATCTATAGGTAATTACAAGTACTCGTGTTAAGTTTTCAATCCAAAATGTACAGTGGTTACCCTAGCAATCGTAAAAAACGCGAAAGAATTGCTTAAAACAATCTGAACTTCCCGTCCGCATCTGAAATGTTCAATCTGACTTCTTCGTTCGCACTTGTAAAACACATCTGAAATTCCTGTTCGCTGTTTTTTTACCCTACTCGGAAAGTTTTCATTATTTCAATGAATTACTTTGTACAGTTATAGAGAAAGGATTGACGATCTTGACAAGCGTTTTAAATTGAATTACAATTGCGAATATCAGTTCGTTATTTGCGTTTATTCTGAAAATGTCACTGTTTTTACAAATCTGTGGACATTTATACAGGGTGCTATATGCACTTACGTCGTTTTATTACCGGATTTTTACAGAGAAAGCTTCCTCTGTCATTTCTTTTCAAATCTGCATAATCATTTTTCAGATATGTTAGCAAAATATGACACAGAAAGCAAAAATACTAACCCCACCATCCACTTCAAACAATTTCGCCAATATGACTTCTCTGCAACCATCTGACTTCCCTGCAGCCGGTTGATCAGTGTTGATACGTTTGTGTTAGTGCAAGTGTGCTCATCATCTTAGTATTGACTTATTTTTTTATTTTTTTAAGGATTATGTCCTCTTTTGCGTAATCCCATTGGGATTGCATTTGAAAAATATAAAAATCAGAACTCAAAAACCTTAAATATTTTTACCTGAAACTTCCGCTTTAATAAGTTTACACAGTTATCTAGGCAGTGCTACCCTTGAAATATAAATACATACCTGATAAACTGATAAATATGTGAATTTGTCAATACACACATGACCATGAGTAATACATAAAAATAGTATGGATCAATACAAACTTTTATCGCGTTTGTATTTATTATTCACGTATAGCACTGCCTAGGTAAAAGTGTAAACATATTAAACTGCAAGTAACATGTAAAAATATTTAGGATTATTTGAGTTCTAATATATTTTCTTTTGTTAATGCACTTTCAATGGGATTCCACAAAAGGGGACATAATCCTTAAAGAAACTAAACCGGGAAATGTCACCACCAAATCGTTCTTCCAAACTCTCTTCATGTCTTCAGGTCATCAAATAATACATGTGCGCCGATTAATGAATGAATGAATGAACGGTGTTTTACGGCACGTCGACATAAAAATAGGTCATATTGTGCGCAAAAACTGATCAAAGACGAAGAAATGAAGTAGTAATTAAAAATTAATGTAAATATATAAAGATAAAACTATTTACAAATAAGGGATGATATGGTAGTAATATGAACTATATATGTAAATCAACAAATGCCCGTCAACGGGTACATGTATATAAATAAGTAAATATATATAAGAACATATTATAATGATTTATATAGTCTGATTTATTTTAGGAAATCTAAAACAAGACTAAAATCTATAGTTTCAAATAACTCTTTCATAGTATTAACATTGTAGTACCTTTGACGCATAGGATCAAAATTCCAACAAGATGTGTTTGACCGTAAACGGTGCAAAGCAGGGTATACATGCTGGCAATTGCTCACCTTGTTATACATATGAATGAGTATAATATCCGGAACCGGGCTAGGACAACTTCTCGACGAATGGGTCTACTAGAAGAACGCCATTCTCCGAGTAACGGTTTAATTGCATGGAGTTTATTGTTAACTGACAAATCTCAAGCGGCTTGACAAGAGTTACTAATATATGTGTTAATACAACCTTTAAAATCAGAGATATATGTAAACATAATAATGCTTTAACAGCACTATCAGCTCTATCATTACCACGTATTCCTACACGGCTTGGAAGTCAGCAGAAAATAATAACATTATCAACTATACGAGAGTTGTACTTTTGTAAAAGTTGAGCATATCATGTTTCATATTACCCAGGGCTTGAAGAGATGAAGGGAATAAGAAATGATCATCAGATTCTTGAATATAGTTTCAGTTGCCTTAAGTTCAGCTGAAAAGATAGAGGCCTTGTCATGCAGGCGGCTCTATGTGCTGTGTTTATGAACAACAGCTGCTGCAGATACCTTATCTTCATCTTTAGAACCATCAGTGCATATATGTTGAAAGTTACTGTATTTCGATTTAATTTCATTAAATTTGCTTTGAAAGACGGTAGGGTCTGTACTGGATTTGTTACTATTACAACGATCGAAAATAATTGTTGGTGTTTCGAAAGTCCACGGTGGAATTTGTGGTATTTTGTACTTGGCAATCAAATTTAGGTCGATTTCAGTGTCTCTTAATTTTGGTTTAATACGAAGACCAAATGGCCGAATGGCCTTCGGTTTTCGATCAAAAAGAGGTTAATAACTACGATTAAAAACAGTATCAATTTAAATGAGAAATATCCTCATCAGATTCAGATTCGGACTCTTCTTTCTCGAAATCGTTTAAAACCAGTAGTAGTTTTTGTGTGCGTGTTTGGGTCCCATAATGGGGAATTGATATTCTTTCTCCATGCTTCTCACCCACCTCGGTGTCCAGCAAGGGGACATTTGCTGCGAATATCTGACAGACAAATGCCAAGAATACGTGAAGAGCATACTCATATAAAACTTACGCATCACCATACCACCCAGCGGATATACAGACCCAGTTGCGTTCAAGTACCCCAAATAAATGCAGAACGAACGCTGAACGAACGGAAAATGAACGCAGAATGAACGCAGAACGAACGCAGAATAAACGTTGCGCGATCTATTTTTAAAAGTGCATTTCGTTCGTTGCGTTCGTTTCGTTCGTTTTCAGCGTAAAACGAACAGCACAAACTTTATATTATTTCATTATAAAACTGAAATATTGTTGATGAAATCAGACGGCATATTCTTATATAGTGTCAAGTATGTTAAATTTTTGATAAAAATAACATAAACCCGGAAGAAAACAGAATATTCATCAATGTGCACCACCAAATAATGTCAACCACAGGACAGATTCTTCTATATGATCACAAACATTAGTCGTCGACTCGTGGTAAGAATCGCATGACTGGATATCATGCGTAGTTTAATCGTCAGGAATGTTGCGATTGGTAAACGCTGAACGAACGAACGCAAATGCATTTTCTCCGTTTGTGCATTTAAACGCACACATTATGTTGCGTTCGTTCCATGCATTTAAATGAACGCATAGTTTCATTTATAATCGCTGAATGCATTCAAAAACGCAAATGATTTGCATTTTAAAAAATGCATTCATAAAAATGAAATGCAAACAGAATGCAAACGGAGCGCAAACGGAACGCAAACGAAACGCAAACGGAATGCATTTTTGGGGTACTTGAACGCAACTGGGTCTGTAACTCCTTAACTGAAAAATCGAAGAGCCGCAGTTATGTTCCGCCTTAAGGTGGCATGAGTATAGCAATAAAACGTTCAGAAATATATAATTAGCCCTAGGGCCACCGCCATAAAGGATCCTTTCTACATTATGTTTAAAAAGGACAAAATAAAAAGGGATCAAGATATTAAACGAGAGGGATTGAGAGAGATGAGAATTAAACAAGAAGCTAGGATCCCGTATAACTGGCGTGACAAACCGATTCATCCGATCGGGCTAATCTGACCGCCCGTCTACTTGAAGTCCGGACCAAAGTAGTGTGTTGTAACGCGGAGATAACTACCAGATCTCCACGTCACTCAACCACCAGGATTCCCTTCTCCAACGACACGGGTCGCCACCAACGGTCAACAGGGGGATACTTATCGGTGGTGGGGGTCCTACCCCTTCTGCTAAGTAACGAGCAGTCGGGTGATTCGTATCACCCCAACACCGACTGAGGGGTGCGCCGATTAAAGTCTAGATTTATTCTTGAGTACTTAAACTATTGGTACTTGAAAATGCGTACAATGAAATATGATTGTTAACTCATAATTCGACGCTCCGGCAACGATAATAATAGGGTTACTGGCTAAGGTGTTTATATCGTAGCCTTAAATTAGACCATTGCTATGACGTCACTCTAATGTTGTAACTGTGGATTATTTTTCACGAATCAACAGTTGATTCCTTTGTTCGCCGTGTACACAGTATGTGTAAATGGCGAACACAGGTTTCCACTGTTGATTCGTGAAAATAATGCACAGTTACAATAAAAGAGTGACGTCATATCAATACTTAAACCAGTGGCGGAGCCAGGATTTAAGATTGGGTGGGAGTGGCGGCACATTTTTTTTTTATAAAATTGAGAAAATAACTTCTCATATTTTAAACGGCGGGGTTGGGCGCAGCATTAAAAGATCACAATTGACAACAAAATAAAAGGAAAAAAGCAACTTTCACATGAATTTACATAACGTCTCAGATTTACTTCTTGTCTGCTGTTAACATACATGGATTTAGAGGGTTCACCAGGCGCGCCACCCCCACCCCCTCCCCACTAAATCCGTGCATGTTAACAACAGAGTAGAGGTAATTCAATTCAAATCACAAACGTCGGCTAAAAGCAAATGCAGCGTACGTTAAGCATCTAGAAATGCGTACATTTAAGCATTTGCTAGATAACACTAATTAGTGTACGCTCTACTGTTCTGTGAACTAAGACTTGGTAAAAGAAAAACACAGGAACCAAGTGTTGGTTTGTGAAAGTAATCAACAGTTACAATGCAGATCCGTCTTGAGAATATTTGATTCGCATTTATCCGTCGTTCAGACGGTTTTGGACGCCGGTTGTGAGTGTTAAATTTGTCATTAGCTACCTGTGTCCAAAATCGTCAAAAATGCCGGAGATACGCAATTAGTACGCAATATCATTACAGTACCTTCATCCGAAAGCTTTTCTCGAGTAAAGTATTTTCTGGAATAAGCTAAATATGATGAAAGGAAGGATCTCACGAGAAGCGGAGCCTCTAATGTGATCCTGTTTTTCGTCAAACGAGAGAAATAAAATATTTCGGATCAACGTACTCTCGTAATAGTTCTGTTAATATACATGTAATACGACATCAATGTTTACCTAAAATTTTAAGAAAAAATGCAAATGAATAACGTTAAAACTGTTTGTTATGTTTTTTGATCAGTAATTGAGATTGTGACCTACATGCAGCTGATGATTTAAAGGCATATTGAGTTTGAAATAGTGACCAGTGTCACAGATGGTCATAAGATATCTCCAATTCAACTGATGGAGTATCCTTAATACCCTCATTTGCCAACTGCATAAATGGTTATCATTGTCACAGCTATAACAGCTAACACACATTTGCAAACAGTAATATCTTTAAGAAATACATTTTAAAGGCATACCTGTTAATATAGACGGAATTTTGTCATTACTATTCCCTTAAACCTCCAAATCTCCTTAATAGTAGTACATGTACATAAATAACAACTGAAATTTACAAATAAATATAATTTATTCTATACCTAATTTATACGTCCAATCGTAGACGCTCATTCGAATCACGTGACCGTACAATATATTCCCGTATCGGGACGCACGCGCGTACAAAATAACCCGTATTCTTTTCGTATTGTACGATTCACAGGTCCCATGTTAAACCTATGATAAAGACCGAAGCGCGTGAAAAGGTTCCGAATGAAAGTCTGAATCGACAGGCGCTCTAGATAAGTCGAGGTATAGAATAAAAAGATCATTTAACAGTGTTCTGTACAATACGGAATATATTTGGACTCGTACACAGCTTGGAAAATCATATTGGACTCGCCTAGCGGCTCGTCCAATATGATTTTCCAAGCTGTGTACTCGTCCAAATATATATCCGTATTGTACAGAACACTGTTAAATAACCTATAATTATTTCAGTAAAATATACGTCCTTTCAGTAGGCGCACTCAGCGACGAATGACCAAGCCCGTCAAACCTCTCAGGCTTTGCACGTGCAAACCAAATCTTAACAAACGGGCGTGGACTGTGCGGAATTCCTGGATATATCATGTGCTGCACGAGACAAACTTGCTGGAGTAAAATCTATAACGAATATATAATACACAAATACTCGAAAGGGATTTTTAAAAGGTCATCAACGTAAAAAACCCGTAAACGATCCACATATCGACTATTTTCCATAAGATATACTTACCAGGTGGTCGTTACCTTTTTTGAAGTATGTTATAGTGTGGTCGCATGGTTTAAGTAAGAGAAACCACTCGCAGCTGTAGATTCGTGAACAATAATGTAATAATGCTGTTCACGAATCTACAGTTTCGAGTGGTTTCTCCTATTACATAGAGATCGGAATCGCAAAATATGTAAATTAATTATACACATTATCGTTAGTAGGCTTAAAAACGATCTACATCTGTTCTAAAATGTGCCTGTTGTTGGCAGGATAGCGGACTTAATACAATTGTTCAGGCAAATAATGCAAAATAACATCAAAGTGTATAGTTGTTATACCTTTGCAAACAGACTTTACTAATAAGACTAAAATGGTGGTTAAGCGCATGTTTGCTGAGTGCATAACTAAATAAATAAAAGGAAGTTTATCATTATAACTTCAGTGTTAACTGGGTACAGGTATATTTTGAAAATCGTTCGTTAAACGTGTGTCATTGATAGCTGAGTCAACACGCAATTTGTAATAACCACGCAATTTGTAATAAAAACATTTAAAGGTCGTCTTCCGTCGAATTTTACATTAGAAGTATAGATATAGACGTGTATAGATATATTACGAGTCAACTTTTGGAATAGAAAGTTATTACAAATTGTTTCGTTATTACAAATTGCGTGGTGACATAGCTGTCATGGGTCAGTTAGGGGAGATCTAGCACGTTAAGCTAAAGGCATTGGGTTCAAGTCCCGGTTGAGGCACGATTTGTTCGCGACTTGTTAGATTTGATTCTGGATTGCATCTGCTAGCATGAAACAGTATGAAAATGAGGCTGACAGCCGGCCTTGAACGAACTCTCTCTTCGTCAGTAAGGAATCATTGAACTCAATATTTGGAGGGGCAATATGTATCCCGGTAAAGGTTTATGGTGAGAAATCGATTGCAAACTGCGTGTTCTGGACAGTTCAGTTGGTCGATCGCTAGTACGGTAAGTTAGAGCCCATGGGTTCGAGTCCAGGATGTGGCACGAGTTCTTTTACCGCCTGTTAGATAGATATGACCCCTGACACTTAATTAATTAATATATTACCCTGGATCCCCGCCTGTATATATACTTGTCCATGACTAATATATATGCACTAAAATTGATTACTTTTTGAATAGACATAGTACATAAATTGATATACCACTCCTGTCGTGGGCTGATATTTTCATATAGATAGACTTTTTTTCACTGAACATTTTTACCTTTTATCAGGTTTTTTTTTCATAAATGTCCTTGCGGAGCTTTATGTATGGTGAATTCAGAACATAATTAGGTACGACTCGATCATATCTGTATTGAAGCGGTCATATTTGTATTCACCGCAGAACATACGTAATCTAGAACGCGTTCTAGTGTTTAAACTATTATCGCGGCCTCGCAATAAATGCCGTGTGCGCAGCATAAGAAATATGATAACATAACGGACGTAGTGTTGTTAGATGAAAAAGGTACGTGTATCTACTTACATAATATTCGACTGATAATTTGTTTTATATCGATCTCAATAAGGTACGCGGTAGTGGGTGAGTGCTGCCTAATGCATGTTACACAACAAATTAGAGGAAATTAGGCTTTTAAACTTCGGAAGTAAATGGAAAATTCCATGAAGCCTTTGAGCACGTTATTGTAATTTCTGTTCACTAACGGCGTTTAAAACCGCGAATAAAAGTGCGAATCAATCCTTCTTTAGAAGAAATATAAAAAGATCGGACAGGGAAAGTAGCATTCAAGGAGGACAGTAAACCACAAAACACAGAAACAAACACGCAAACAGACAAACAAGAAGGCAAAAGCAATAATAAATGCAAACGACATCACAAACACAAAAAAGGTTGACAATAGGGCTACCGCCTTGGAACGGTCAGTGGCAAAGTAGGCCACTGGGGGTTTAAACCGGTTCTAGGGTGCACCAAACCTCACACTTACCCTACTGTCATCCCAGTAAAACAGGACAGTGTAAATAAAGAAATCCCCGCCATGATCTAATCTCTAACCAACAAGGCAGCATCAATAGGCAATATAAGTAAAACACAAATATGCTCGTGTAAATATAATACTAAAAAACACCTTCTTTAGCTGCCTGTTCAAAGCGTATTTAAGTAAAATCGTACTCATGGCAAATCGTTTTCATGTTAGGTCTATTCCCCCTCACGTTTCGGTCAACCGTTATCATGTCAGGTCAAATCACGATTTGACCAAAATAATGAATGCGATTTGACTTTATCAAAATAGAGAGAGATATAGAGAGACAGACAGACAGACAGGCAGAAAGACGGGACCAACGCGTGG
This sequence comes from Cyrtodaria siliqua, assembly GCA_037043455.1. NCBI lineage: Eukaryota > Metazoa > Mollusca > Bivalvia > Adapedonta > Hiatellidae > Cyrtodaria > Cyrtodaria siliqua. Next base: position 124,371 of record JAWPHD010000275.1, on the reverse strand, counting down.
ATGTTCCCACCAACTATCGATAATAATACAAGTGCGTGACGTCTTATAATGAATCGTTACCGTGCACTGTGATTATACGCACCTTTACTAAAATATTCAAAATCACTTTTCTTTACATTTCTAAGTTAATACTTCAGCAAACGGTACTGTACTATTTCTCTTTAGTTCCAACAATCACGTATTTTGTGAGAATGATAGTGATAAAACAATACAAGGGAGACAACTGCCGTCATCGTATTTTCTGACAGTGAAATAGCCATTTTCTGTTGGGACACGCTGGTTTTTTGCGCAGTAGATTTGTCTTTTTGAAAAGAGAAGTTTATTTAAAATATTACGGTTTTCTTTTCAACATGACGCATCAAGTGATTGTTGATATTATTAAACATAAAGCAAGGTAAGCCACAAGTATACAATGTTAACTTGTATTATGATAATGACATGATTATATATTTGATATACAGGTGTCTGTATCAATGTTTGTAACACCCTTAACTCATGGTGATGTGTTTCTCAAGAGCACTTTAGAATATATATATAGCCAAGCAAGACGGCAACTTGCACGTTCAATTAATATTTGATTAAACGTGTACCTGTATATAGTATATGTATATTTGCCGGTTGTAATGTACGTAACACACCTTTTACAAGTTTTCTTTTAAAATAATGTTTGCTTCAGTGTTCATGCAGGTTATAGCATATAACCCTGGATGTATATCAAATAAACTGTCACAGCCATCCAGTTTACCTTTTACTTTTTGTTACACACAAGATGGCGACCATATTCATCAGGATACACGATGAGAATGACGACGGCTGGGATCTATGTCTCTATGAGGATCTGCTTTGTCCTACTATGTTCTTTAAATCTGATCCACGTACAAAGCTGGAAACCATATACAGATTAGATCATAGGGACGGTGACGTGCTTCTGTGTTCTTATCCAAAAACAGGTATACTATATATTGCAATTAGACCACTCAAGCTATTAAATTAAAACTAATATGAACCTTCAAGACGGGCTAAGCTAAGTATTGCCTTTGTTTTAATTTTAAAGAATAGGAAATACTGAAATGGAGTATCTTACGTGAGTGCGTGTTTAATATTGAAACAAATTGGGTAAAATATATGAGGTGACGCCTCAACGAGTTTAATAAAATCAATAATAAATATGCATCGGCGTAGCTACTATTAGGCCATATAGGACCGGGCCTGCACATCAATTTGAAAAATGAAAAATATGAAAAGTCCAAAAATGCAATAAAAACTGAAGTCGGAGATGTGTAAGGTGGTTAAAAGGTAAACAAACATTTCTTAAAATACCATAAAGTTTGCTGTCAAATATACACCAAAACGCACCTGATAGGCACGTATATGAGAATCTGGCTATCATTTACAACTTCAAAAAAGCCTGATAAGAAACATTTATCATTGCAGCTGGCTATATATAACGTTTGTATGATGACGTATTTTTGACTCGGTCTTCTCCGTGCGACACAAAACAACGGAATTACCTCGTTGATTTTCGTAATACAGTATTTTAAACATAACGGAAAATTCCGATGCACACTGAGCTGAACGGAAAAGATCCAAGGATGATTCGGCCAGTATTTGCATATTTATTACACTAGTGCAATATAATAGATATAGCATGGGTTTAATACACTCCCACATCGGAAGTTATGTAATAAATAAAAATACAGAAAGTTGAAGATCTGTTAAAATAAAAGTATTGATGGTAGAAACTATAACACAAAATATGCATGCATCAATTAAATGCAGTCACTGCATCTCAAATTGCAATTAAACTGAAGAGTGAAACTGTTTAAACCGAATGTAATTACTGTAACAATGAGATCCGTGCCACGTGCATCTTGCCGTTATGAGTATCTAGGTCTAGGCTGTAGTTTGTTCCATAATTCAAACATTAAGTACAATTTGTATGATGTGACATGTCTGACTTTCTTTTGAAGGAGGTTTTGTTTATGAACAGATTAGCGACTGTCATGTCACCCACCTTGCAATATGATTTGATTTTAAATAACTGCATATTTATTATTAATAACCTCCAAATATTTTATCCAATAGGGATATTGCATCAATAATTGTCTACCTACCATGTCTAGTTTGTTTTGAAGGACGTTTTGTTAATGAAAAGGTTGGCGAGTTTTATGTCACCCACCTTGCAATATTAATTTATTTTAAAATATGTATATTTAATATTAATAATAAATTAAAAGTAATTAGCGATTGTAATATCACTCAAAATAGTTTATCAATTAATAGGATTCCATATTTGCAGATGGGACAGCGGCTTACCTTTACTTTCTCAACCTTAAATTCATTTTATGGGGATGAGAAAATTATTGATCCACTATCGCTACAATAAAAGTGAAAGTTTAGCCCCTTGAGTGGCATCAACTTTAAAAAAACACATTCTGATTTACTAGATGTCGAAGTTGCGTGGAGAAAACACTGTTATTCAGTTTCTTTTGAAATCCAAAGTTTCATCTTCTGAATGATTAGGAATACCATCATATAAATCTTTGTGTGAATATTTCTTAATTCTTTTTTGTTTAACTGGGGAGCGGTGAATACGCAGCGCACAAGACACTACACATCACGCATCACGCAATACGTATACATGGAATCACTGCTACTTCTTTTCAATGAATTTCAATCTGATCACGTACACATGGGATCATAGCTTTATAATCACGTATGTTATGGCCCGTAATATGTTGTATGTAAAGTTTTATGTTATTCTTCATCTTACTGCAGGCACACACTGGACATGCAATTTGGTCAACTGTATGCTGAGACCAGGGCCAGTGGAAAACATGCCATCTGTCGGGCCCAATTTACTGGAGTTGGTTCCTGATGTGTTGGAGAGAGTATCATCGCTACCTAGTCCTAGAATATTATCTTCTCACCTTAAAATTGATCGTCAGCCAAGAGAACACATACAGAAAAGAGGCAAGATTGTGTTCGTTGTGCGGAATCCTAAAGACACAGCGGTATCCATGTACCACCACTCGTCGAAATCCCCGGAATTAAACAATAAACTGTCGTGGAGTAGCTTTGTCACAGCCTTTCTCAATGGACACGGTAAGAAACTGAATGCAATTCTGGTTGTTTCTTATTACAAAGTGTCTAATGTACTCTTTCTATCTGTTTATTTCCTAAAACTGACACTGAAAGTAACTGTCACTAAAAGTAACGCATCAATTAACACATTATTAAATATAAATAGGTTTCCTTTAGGGTCAGCGAATAATGTTGTCCCTAATGTCATCGAATATGGTTTCCTTATTCCATCGAAAACTTTTTTCACTATACATGATATACATCGAATATGGTTTTCCGAAAGCCCATCGAATATGGTTTCCTCTTATTAGGTTCATGGAAATTTTTACCATCGATTATGGTTTCTTTAGTCCCATTGAGTCTTGCTTCCCTTAGGTTCATCCAACCTGATTGTCTAATGTCATCAAATATTCATTACTTTACATGACATCATCAAAGGTAAGGGGTAAACTCGGTGTTAATCGTTGACTCTCAACTGTCTTTAACCCTTTATAAAAATAATTTGTAGTAGTATTTATATTATATGCTTTTTTGTGTACAGCTATGTATCATCTTTTGGTGCTGTTTGATTCTAAATCACTAATATGGATACATTTAATTTAAATTATGGTCTAATAATTTGATTTTCATTCATAAATTGAGGATCAAGTCCGAGCAAATCCATTTATTTTCACCTACTGAATATCTCAACATCTCGGAAATTTGTACACAGTATGTGAAAATTATAAAATTGTTTCCATTAAGCCCACTAATTATAGGCTACCGTAGTCTCATCAAATTTGGTTTCAGTTTGCATCAAATATATTTTAGACATTGAATATGATTTCCAATGTGCCAATGATATTTTGTCTTAGGACATCGAATATGATTTCCCTTATGGTGACCAAATATGATGCCATCGAATATGTTTTCCTGTTTGGTGGTCTAATATGTTTCCCCAGAAACATTGCTTTACTAAACGCAGTTGTCATTACGTGTTCCGAGTATTAACTTTCATACCCCATCCAACCCCTTCTCAAAGAAGCGAAAACGGGGTTGGCTGGGATATGAAATAAATCCTTAATTTCGGCTTAAAAAGTTTGCTTATTGTAAAATGTTAAACATGTGAAGTGACTTTCAAAGAACACAGTCAACCAAAACCAGGCATTAAAACAAATAACCGTGACAATGTCAATAAAAAAAACAAGGCAAGAGGCATCACAAACCCAAACCGCTTTGGAACGGTCAGTGGCAAAAAGGCGGATGGAATTTTAAGCAGGTTCTAGGTTAGATATTGAATGCTATAAAATCAAAGTCTTGGTAAGATATTGCATATTTTGTACTGTACTACAGAATTATTACATTAGTAATAGTTTGTATTAAATATTCTAACACGACCGCCGCAGTCTTTCATATAGACAAAGAAGAGAGACAGCTGTATGTTATTCTACGATAAAACACAGCTGTTCCATTAATTCCCCGCGTAGATTTCATCCGTTTGAAGCGCCACGTTACATGACGTCACTTGGTAAATGTACGCCACGAAGACAAACTCAGCAGTAATTTTAATGAAATGTTAATTACAACAAATTGCCATGCTCCCAAACCGTGCACACCCCCGATATAAACCCATCATATGCATCAGTACATACAACATTAATAAGCATCTTGAACAAGCTGAGAACGTTTGACGTCATACAGCGCAAGCTATATGACGTAAGCAAATGACTTAATTGTTATCACGTGACTACTAGTGTATTGAAACACAGAACTTTGCATATGGGGCGCCCAATGGAACAGCCTGTAAACATAGCAGCCTGATTACCTTGACCTCCGAGATAATATATAGTGCCCCAACAATAGCGTAAACAAGGGAGTAACTGTTGTGTTAGAATCGAAATAATAAATACCTACCTGTATTTTATTGGTGAATAAAACACAGTTAGTCGTTCGGATGCGAGTAATTAAATCACTCGTGCTAACGCGCTCGTGATTTAATTTCTACGCATCCGAACTCCTAACTGTGTTTTATTCACCGATAAAACACAGGTACATATTTATTATTTCTTAATTAAAGTATTAGTAAATGCTTTACTTTACTTAAACTTGTGTAAATACTAAAATGCTATTGGATATTATCAATGAAATGGTAGTATGCTGTATATACATGCGTTATTTAACCAGTTAGCTGATATTGTACACGTGATCTTTGTAGATGCTAACAGTGTGCATTGTAGTTTGCCTAAATAATGTGTTAATTTGCTGTTAAACAATAATTCAACATGAATTCATTTATATATTGCTGGGAAGTGTAAGTGCCTGAAACAATGTCTATGAAATGCCTGTATATTTTTTTTATATTTCAGTTTCGTTTGGTTCCTACTTTGACTATTTGAGGGCATGGCAGGCATTTATAGAAGACAACAAAGACCAAAATATACTCGTTGTGTACTACGAAGATCTGAAAAAGGTAATTCACATACGAATTGCATAAACATAACGTATCTATACATCGCACATTTAAATATGTATACGACTTCAGTAGGAATGCTTGTTTATAATTTTAAAATAAACAAAAGTACATATGTAATATCCAAATGCAAATATCTAAATAAGTATAAAAGTCGAGCTGGAAATGCAGCTTTCACAGAACACAGTAAACCCAAAAACACGCGGAAAGACAAACATGAATGACAATGTTAAGAAGGAATAAAGGCATATGAAGTCACAAACACAAACTGGGTTGAAAATAGGACTACCGCCTTTGAACGGTCAGTGGCAAAAAGGCCGCTTGGGGTTTAAACCAGGTTCTAAGGTGCACCAAACCTCACACACCCTCCTGTCATCCCAATAAATAAATAAATCCCCGCCATGAACTATTCTCTAACCAAACCTTGTCCTAAATCTTGTGTTGTCGTAAACCCTTAACGGGTTTGTTCTCTTGTTGCTCTGGCTTCTGCATCAGTACACATAACATTAATAAGCATCTTGAACAAGCTGAGAACGTTTGACGTCATACAGCGCAATCTATATGACGTAAGCAATGACTTAATTGTTTGTCACGTGACTACTAGTGTTTTTAAACGTACTGTACTGCGCAGAACTTTGCATACGGTGGCCCCCAATGAAACAGCCTGTAAACATAGCAACCTTATAACCTTAACCTCCGAGATAATATATAGTGCCCCAAAAATAGCGTAAAAAATGGGGTTATTGTTGTTTTAGAATCGAAATAATAAATTCGTCGTTCGGATGCGAGTAATTAACGCACTCGTGATTTAATAACTACGCATCCGAACTCCTAACTGTATTTTATTCACCGATAAAATACAGGTACGTATTTATTATTTCTTATATTAAGCACAGTATCAATAGAATATCTCCTTTTTAAAAATGCTTTTACTAAACTTGTATTTTGAAAATTTTCTAGCATGAGTCTGCATTTGTGTTTCGAAAGTATGCGACACCATCAACATAAAAGAGTTTCCAATAGGGATACCTCACTGGAACGGTCAGTGACAAGAAGGCCAGTGGGGGTATATACTAACTTCTAGGGGTACAAAATCTCAACGTTACTTATATGGTGTTCCTCGGTTAACCTGGTTAACATCCTCGAGATTAATAACAATGTCAAAATTAAAATCATCTGCCATGTACTTTGGGCTTATTGCTTCTCCATTTGCAATCGAAAGATATAAATCGAAAAAAAAAGCGACAGTATCAGAACATTTAGTTTTGTTGAGTTGAAAATCTTCAGGATATGTATTCCTGAAAAAACGTATAAATATAAATCTGATACTTATGTTTAATATCTTTAGAACTGTTTGTCGGAGTTAAGAAGAATCAATGACTATCTGGGTGCCGACAATAATGACGATCGTCTACTGGAGATTATGAAACGATGCTCTCTACAGACTCTTAAAGCAGATGTGGATGACGGTAAAACAAAGTCTCCGATCGTTAGCAAGGAGGGAAAGTCCATCTTATATAGAAAAGGTTTGTAAAAAACAAAACATTATCGTTTAAGAAATCCCATCTTCTGTTTAGAAGATTATTGTTTCATTTAGAGTTAATTATTTTGTAAAAAGTCCGCGTTTCATCATAAAACTCATCGCTTCATATATAGTTCACCTTTATAAGTATATTTAAGTATATAGCCCATCGCTTCGTATACACGTCGTCTCCTATGTTTCAATAAAACAAAACGCATTAGTTTGTGCATAACCAGTATCTTTGTAAATAGTCAACATTTAAATAGAAACTTTAAGTCAATTGCTTTACAAATAGGCAGTAATACTGTGGAGAGGCCATGTTTTAGTTAAACTAGACATATACAGTTAAGCTGTATCTGTGTAGTTAACCGTTTAGAATCTATTATGGGACAACATTTGCTATTTTTTCCAGAGATGGGCAGTATTTGTACTTAGAATATCAAGTTTCTTCAAATAAAGTCCATGAGCTGAACATTTGGCCCCGCCAAGAAGGTCCAATATAGAGAAATTAAATGGAACGAAAGAATATTATTTCAGGAACTCGTGTATTGTACCTATTTTGACAGTGTTTTTTTTTTAGAAATAATCATTATATACTAGACTATCAAGTTTTTCAAACATAGTGTCCGGAGTGCACGAAGGTCAGTCAAGAGCGTTCCATGCTTGTATATGGAGCAATATAGGGAACATCGTCAAATAAATCTCGAGAAACATTGGTCATATTTTGACAGATTCTTCAGAAATAAACATAGTACCACTGACTATCAAGTTTATTCAGATGGAGTCCCTATGTATAATGGTCCCGGCGTGGGGACCCATGCTTGTGTAGAACGAGTTAGGTAAAAATGATAACGAGAACCAGTGCAATTTGTCGATATAACTATTTCTGCTCTGCTTGCTAAACAAAACTATACAAAAAAGACTTCACAGACTCAATCAAACCGAGTCTCTACTTTTATCTCTTGTTTATGTTTGTTGCTTCCAAAGGATCCCATTTTCAGTATTTATTCTCAGTGACTGTTAATATGAAAGCTCAGGTAAAGTATAAGTGCTGAAAACTGCAGTATTTTGACTATTTTGACTGTATTGCACTATATTGCAAAATATACGTTTGAGACGTACAGGCTCTGTTATGCCTCTAGTTTTATTAAAATATGTATTGTTTATTATAGTTAATCAAATGAAAAAGAGTGCCACAGTGCAGCTGCCTATTGCTAAATCATTCCTTATGTAGAATAAGAAAACTCATGATTTCTTCAAATGTTAAATAAGGGATAGGAAAAAGTAACCAATTTTAGGCTACTATTTAAATCATATTTCTTTTATTTGATATGACAGATAAACCATGCGTTTGTTGTTGTTTGTATTATTCCTGTATATCTTCAAAACAAATGTCACTAATACATTTAGTTTGATACTAATACAAATATGTTATTTTAAATTGAAACCATATTTTTGGGTCAACACCTATGTTTAATCTCGATGACGGGATCACAGATGCAAGTTGTCCCATTGTTCTGTGAAATAGATTTGGTATTTCATTCCGAACAAAACAGACATAATAAAGTGCCAACATGTCACATTATTCTCGATTCTCTTTCCAGGAGAAATAGGAGACTGGAGGAACCTGTTTACTGTAGCACAGAATGAACTGTTTGACAAGGTCAGCAAGGAACAGCTGAGGAATAGCATGTTTAAGTTTCAGTATGAGTAGTCTAAATTTGACATGGATCACGTGGCTACGCATCTAAATGAGGATTGCTAGTTTTCAATGATGTGGTTAAACAGGATATGTTTTACTTTCCTAAGCAAGAGGTCGTTATATAATAATCTACAAAGGACAGAAAAAGGACAGAATGGGGCATATATTACAGCTAAAAGAAGTATGCCGATTTCCCGAAAGATTGACATTGGAACCGGTCGGGAGTTTTTAACTATATGGATATATTTCAAATGTTTCAATACAATTAGAATATCGACAAAATTATGTGTTATTGGTTGGTTGAATGTTGTTGTACGATATTTTCAGCACATTTTAGGCTATATATGACGGTCGACTTTTTTATTGGTGAAGGCAGACCACCCACTTTTTCCTGGGTAGAGCCAGTACTGTATACCTCCCGTATATGTAAGATACATCCCCAGTGGGATTCGAACTCACAGCGGTGAAAGGCAATGATATGTTATGTATTATTACATGATCTTATATAAATGACCAGTCCATTGTATTTACTGTATTACCATTTGAAATTACCATTGTGCGTGCGTGTGTGTGTTTTTACATATGTCTGTGTTGTTTGGTTTTATCAAATCTACACCTATATCAATGATGCGCCCCCTTCCCACTCGCACCCCTACACACACACTGGTTTATGGGCTCCCCTCAAATGGAGGACAAGGGGAGGGGAATTCTTTCATTTTATCTTCCATTATTTGGACATTAAAATTTTAATTTGAACGCAATCTTATACATATAAAACAATTTAGATTAAATTCAGATACACAGATGAAATATCAATAAAATAAATTAAATGAGACCATAATGAAAATTGCCAGATATCCCCTCCCTATATGAGATTCTAACAATAATTTTATATCGGCCCGAGTTTCTATACCCGCCCCCAACACCACCCCCACCCCAACATTGTTTTAGCCTTGTTTTCTGATGGTATAAACTGACTATATAATTTAATATTCTCTGAAAAATCGAATAGTCGAGCTGAGCTGTTCTCCGACAGCTCTTGTTATATCTACTTTTTAGGTTATCATATAAATATAAAACGGGCGTTAATCTTAAAATCGGGCAAAACAATATGTCTCGGTGATAATGAAAAAGTTATTCCTAGTATAACCTTCGTCAAATACTCCCCATTATTAAAAACGTTTACATATCTCATATTCGAATTATGGCTATCAATAATTAATTATGCATATCCATAATTCATTCATGGGTATGTATAAATAGTAGAACAGCGGCCCATGGATGTTAGATCCTCTATATTATATCAGTGTTAATACATTAAAGTTTGTATTTAGTTTGTTTACAATTGGTCTCCAAACAATGACATATAAATAAATAGATCATCGAAAACCAGATGCTTTATCAGTTAGTTTCGATATAAATAGTTCCAATGGAAAATGTCCACAGTTAAAGAGAAGATACTTAGGATTGCACAGAAAATCATAAAAACTAAAAACATTTAATATATTAAATAAAATCAATAATAAGCGATTTGGTTCATTTAAACATGCCCATCGAGTTGTTTTATATAACCGCTTTTATCACATTTATAGCAAGTTAGAGCATGGTTTAGATCCTCCCACTTAGTTATTCTGAATTAGTTTGCATTTATCAAAGGAAATTTCGCCTAGTAAACAACATTGTATTAATTAACCAGTCAGAACTATTGTTTAGGGCGCTTGTCAAAGGTTTTCAGCCAGATTTCAACTAGTACCTAAATAAGTTGTATATCAGTGAAACAGACATGTTTAGTGGTAAACCAAATAAGTATTAGATAGAGTATGGTTTCATTGAGTTGGTTTATTTAAACATCGAGATGGGCGTAGCCCATCGAGGTGTTTAAATTAACCAGCGAGATGAAACCATACTCTATTTGTTTTGTAGCATATCCATTTCAGCTCTATTTCAGTTATTCTAACTGTTATTCTCACTGTTATTCTCACAGTTATTCTGACAGGTCTTATTTTCAATTAAACGATTTACACCTGTGTCTGAACAAAGAGAATTGTCTGTGACCATGCTACAATTTACTTTACAAATCGGCCAAGAAATAAACATTTCATGTGCGGAATTATTTATTTTCATTTTCAATGCAAATTTCTGCTGCATCAAAAGTTTGTAGAAAATAAATGATTTTTATCCAAAAATGGTTCTAAATTGTTGAATAAATGTAAATTAAAACATTCTGAAAGTTTTAAGGCTAACTAAAGTTATTTCAGATTTCTGACCCAGTGTCAAGCAATTTACATGGAAAACGCCCCACCAAAAAGCATTTTGGCTGTAACATAATTATTCTAAACTGGTTTTCAAAACACAGGGATTTTTAGTTACCACTAAAAATTGCAGTTCTATAATCTATAATTTATGTACGTGCTACCAAAACTGTTTATGTTAATGCTGAAAACACTTTCTTTGAAACAAGCGCACAGAACACTAAGTGTAATTTGCCGAATACACCATATGACAGGGCTCCAGAATAAGAGTCCAGTCTGACTCCGGATAGTCTCTTTTTCAAATATGGTTGCCCGTCGGGCTAGTCTAAAAAATCTCGGGACAATCAAACTTTTCAAACTAAAATCCAACTTAAGTTCATAATTTCTGTAATTGAAGCCGTATTTGTCGAACATTATCTCCCTTCATTAAAGTTCATCAATTTGAAAGCGCGCACTTCATTGGTTGATTACATGATTTGAACCAATCGCATTACAGCTTTCATATTGACATTGAGTGGTCACGCAAATTTGTCACGTTGGACAGAAGAAGAAAGATCACTCGAATATTAACAGTTTGTACGGTGATTTCGTTTTGATATTCTTATTTTTGGATGAATTGCTGTATAAATCTTTTACTATTTTAGTTCATGTTTAGCAAGTCTAGTGTATCATAAAAACGCTTAACAACGAACGCTTATTCACAAATACAAGCTGCTAAATAACACCGGGAACGCTCACCTGTTTTAGATGGTTTAATTTGCGGGACCCGGAACGGTTTTTGACATGATTTGCGGCGCGATCCTAAAATTGTAAAAGAAAATAATATGGTTTTAGTTATATGATGCAATGGATAAATAAATAGAACCTTATTATTTGATTTTAATCGCATGTGTATTATTAATTAATTATAAATAAAACAAAGTAAAAGAGCAAAATATTCAATATCGACACAAATTATGTACCGGCAACTATTCATTGGTAATAACAATTTCGGGGCAAGTTAATTTCTTTTTAGGGCAAGTGACTTTTCAGTCAGGGCAAGTGGACTTTTGAAATCTTTGAAGTCCCAAATGTTTATTTTCTTGGAGCCCTGTATGAGTATAACTCGGGTAAATTACGAAACGGAACTTTACCAATATGAGGACACTTGCCAATACGAATACATATACGTATATAGATCATAGTAATACGAGGGTCATTCAATAAGTTCTGTCACTAACGCGTTTTAACAATTATGTGCTCGTTGTGAGTGTTGATGTTTGATACCAAATGAAAGAGAGTTTCAATACCATTCCATTGATGGTAAAATAAATGCTGTATCTTTTGTGTGACAAAAGTTATGAAACATTTAATATACATCACTTATACATACTGAGGCATTTTCGTCCTGAGTTTTTTTCAGGTATGTTAACTGTTACTTTTTTAAATGCCTGTTTCTCTTTAAGTACTTGTCGAAGACCTTTGAAATTTCTCATACATTACCAATTATATCTGTGCATTACAAGATTCAGAATTTAAGCAAGGTAGATGAAAAGGCATTGTCTTAGAAATTAACATTTTAAGCTAACATGTAAAATTAATTTAATGATAAATGGACATTAAATGGAAGGGCAGTCTTCTGAAATAGCGTTTTTGGAGGATCAATATTTTCACTAAACATTGTGCAAATTTCTACAATAATGTGTTGAATATGAAATTTAAACACTGAAGGACTAGGATTTGTAAAAAAATATGAAAACATATTAATACTATGAGAATAATTACGACATTTAAAAGATATTATAACATTTCCGTAAACAAAATGAAGAAAATCAGTGTTATTTCCGCTAAAATTAAGGGAAATGCATTCACTTATATCTGGTTTACATCAAGACCTTTCCGAATTATCGACAATCATTTTCATAGATTATAGGCGAATAACAACGGATGACGTACAAGAAAATTTAAAAGCATAGAATTATTCAAATAATTTTTACAACGTTTTGTAACAAGGACATTTTCAGAGATGCCAGTATCCAAAAGGTGTGGTAGGGGGAGGTAATTCAGGGGTATAAATAACCGGAAATTTTTCGTTTTTGTTGTGGAATTTAAGAGAGCGAACCCACTAGTACTATAAATGCACTACTTTATCTCAGTGTAATATCCAGTTCAAAGGATATATGCCTAGTGACAGAACTTTTTGAAGCACCCTCGTAGTAACATCATAGTAATAGTAACAGTAACAGTAAAAGCAGTAGTACATGTAGTAGTAGCAGCTGTGGCAGTAGTGTTATGAGCGTTAACTGTTGTATTAGTAGCATTAGTAGGAGGGAAGTGCCGTAACTAGTGTTGTAATAACGTGTGGCCCGATCGAGTTGCATACTTGTATAAATGCAGTAAAATGTATTTAAACCATTAGCAGGAGGAAGAGGTGGGCGAAGACGAATATCAGTAGTTATTATATACTTTCCGGTGAAATAGTGGATTTTATGATTAAAATAAAACCTTATATTTTCATTGTTTATATTTCACATTCATGCAACTGTTGACGTTGATTACGTTGTTGACGTTACTGACGTCATTGTTTTGGCGCATTATATTTTATCTGTATACATTTCCAGTTTGTGAGTATATAATAAATAGAATGTGTTGGTTTTTCGAGAATATAGGATTTATTATCATCTCGAGAAAACTCAAATATAGCACTCGTGAAAATGTGTTTTCTCACTTCACGATGAAAATAAGTCCTATATTTACTCAAAACAAACAAATATCCTCTATTGATATTGTGATATTAACATCAGCAGCAACAGTAGTAGTAGTAGTAGTAGTAGTAGTAGTAGTAGTAGTAGTAGTATTAGTAGTATCAGCAGCAGCAGTAGTAGTAGTAGTAGTAGTAGAAGTAGTAGTAGTAGCAATAGTAGTAGTAGTCTTAGTAGTAGTAGTATTAGTAGTAGTAGTAATAGTAGTAGTAGCAGCAGTAGTAGTAGAAGTAGTAGTAGTATCAGTAGTAGAAGTAGTAGTAGTAGTTGTAGCAACAGTAGTAGCAGTAGCAGCTGTACATAGAAGTAGTAGTAGTAGTAGTAGTAGTAGTAGTAGTAGTAGTAGTAGTTAGTAGTAGTAGTAGTTGTAGTAGTAGTAGTAGAGGTGGGCGAAGACGAATAGCAGTAGTGATATTGTGAGTTTAACATCAGCAGCAGCAACAGTAGTAGTAGTAGTAGTAGTAGTAGTAGTAGCAACAGTAGTAGTAGTAGTAGTAGTAGTAGTAGCAGTAACAGTAGCAGTAGCAGTAGTAGTAGCAGTAGCAGTAGCAGTAGCAGTAGCAGGAGGAGGAGGAGGAGGAGGGGAGGAGGAGGAGGAGGAGGAGGAGGAGGAGGAGGAGCAGGAGTATAAGTCCCCTTTTCAGATGTATTTGTCTGCGGCGAGTGATATGTTCATGATAATTGAGGACATTTTTTTCTTTTCTTCTTTTTATCACTGTACACATTTTTTTCCTTTTATCAGGTTTATTGATTATTGTATTAATAATGTGTGTTTAAGAGTTGATGCAGGATAATAGTTTTAGTCATGATTCAAGTTATACGAACATTGACTGCTTACAAACAGTGTATTGTTTAACCATGTATTATCAGTGTAAAGTTTCTATTGTCAAAATGACCGGTGAATATTTGGTTGGCAATTTGCATATGAATGTTTATGTCATCGGTCAGCGTTTGTTTTAATTCAGAACAGTTGCATTGTAAGGATAGATGTATGACCCGGTCATATTTGTATAGTTACAGCTGTTACGTATCTATAACGCGTTCCAGTCTGTCAACTACTATCGTCACTTCACAATAAATACCCTGTAGTCAGCGTTATAAGAAATAAGATAAATATATAGGACGTATTGTTGTTACATGAAAAAGGTACGCATATCTATACTATTTATTTACTATGCGATTGATAATTTGTTTTATATCAACCTCATTACGGCACACTGTAGCGGATGCGTGCCTACAGCACGGTACTCAATGATTTAGGGGAAGTTTTACTATGAATAACCAGAAACGTATAATCTTTACCCAACCACCCCAGCCTGAAGTTAAAATAATTAATTGATTCGCATGTTTTCGGCGTGACGCCTAATGTAAATTGAAAATTCTAGGAAGCTTTAATGTGATGTATATTCACATCCGACGTTTGCAACCGCATAAGCGCCGAATCAAGTATGGCATACATGTAGCTGTCTGTTTAAATTATACTTAAGTCAAAGCGTACTCCGCGGCAGATCAAATTATATTGCCTATTCACTCTCATTCAAATCGTTCTAATGTCAGATCAAATTACTCTCATGATATTTATCAGAACGATTGACCATAATAGATTTGATACTACCAGAAAGTCAGTATACATGTAATATATTACGAATATATATATAACAAGGGTGAGAAAATACATACATCTACAAAATACCAAAATAAATTAATAGGTGGGGAAAAAACATTTATACATTGCTAAAGTTTATAAAAACCCAAGCGCTTTCGGCTTACGCCTTCATCAGGTGTACACAAACACGAAAAGAACAAATACGAAACAAAAAAACACTGAAATAAAAAACTTTAAAAAAAAAACTTATCGTTTGGCAGTGTTGCAGGGACTGGTTACTTTAATAGACACTCTGTTAATAGACACCCTGGAGCCAAATGTGATACTAATAAAAGAACATATCTGGTTGGATGAGGGTAAAACTGTACGCTGACATTTAGTTATGAAGAGGGGGTGAAGATGTGAAAAAGATAACACAAACCCTACTTCAAAACCTAAAACCTAAAATCGATACTGCAGAGCTAATATAAACAATGAATAGGGCTAAAATAGTCAAATAAATAAATGGAGATATTTTGATCAAGAGAAGTAACAAAAGTACTAATAATACAACATTGCTGGTAGGATGAAATAAAACTGTACGCTGACATTTATGATTTGTTATAAGGAGAGAGTGTGTGATTGAATAACCCCACCTCAATACCTAAGACATAGAATCGATACTGCAGGATATAGTAATAACAACTTCAAAGATAATTAAAACTATGAATAAGGCTAAACAAAATATAAATATTATTTATAGTTTTCATTAGCTTTGGAGTTGTTTTTACTATATCCTGCAGTATTTATTCTATGTCTGCGTTACTTCAGTACGTCCTTAGGCTAGACAGCAGTTCTCTTAGTCTCGTCCGTCGCGTCGGATTGGAACTTAAACTGAGAGGTACCATGTATCAAAGTATATTCTCTGAGCACACTAAATATCCATATGAATATAGTTTACATGAGAATGGCTCCCGGATTCATATTATCGTTTTCCTTTCTTTCAGTGGGTTCGAAATAATCTAAACAATGCCAGGTATGTGTCAGTGAAAATTGTAGTGTTCGTTTAAATGAGCAAACACAAGTTGTTTCCATCTAAAAAAAAAATTGAGGTAAATATTGCATTTCTGTGCATATGGCTATTGTTTCTCTAATGTTTTTTGGAGTAATTGCACATACCTATGTTTCATAAGGATTTTACCACAAAATAAAACATACTTCAAAGTTCTTCGTGTATAATACCATTATTTAAATAAATAAAACATACTTCAATGTCTTCAAAGTTCTTCGTGTATAATACCATTATTTAGATAAATAAAACATGCTTCAAAGTTTTTCGTGTATAATACCATTATTTAGATAAATAAAACATACTTCAAACTTCTTCCTGGATAATACCATTATTTAGATCATAAATAAAACACACTTCAAACTTCTTCGTGGATAATATCATTATTTAGATAAATAAAACACACTTCTAACTTCTTCCTGGATAATACCATTATTTAGATCATAAATAAAACATTCTTCAAACTTCTTCGTGGATAATACCATTATTTAGATAAATAAAACATACTTCGAACTTCTTCGTGTATAATACCATTATTTAGATAAATAAAACATACTTCGAACTTCTTCGTGGATAATACCATTATTTAGATAAATAAAACATACTTCGAACTTCTTCGTGTATAATACCATTATTTAGATAAATAAAACACAATTCAAAATTCTTCGTGTATAATACCATTATTTAGATAAATAAAACACCCTTCAAACTTCTTCCTGGATAATACCATTATTTAGATAAATAAAACATACTTCGAACTTCTTCGTGTATAATACCATTATTTAGATAAATAAAACACCCTTCAAACTTCTTCCTGGATAATACCATTATTTAGATAAATAAAACATACTTCGAACTTCTTCGTGTATAATACCATTATTTAGATAAATAGTACACACTTCAAACTTCTTCGTGGATAATACCATTATTTAGATAAATAAAACACACTTCGCACTTCTTCGTGTATAATACCATTATTTAGATAAATAAAACATGCTTCGAACTTCTTCGTGTATAATACCATTATTTAGATAAATAAAACATACTTCAAACTTCTTCGTGTATAATACCATTATTTAGATAAATAAAACACACTTAAAACTTCTTCGTGGATAATACCATTATTTAGATAAATAAAACACACTTCAAACTTCTTCTTGTATAATACCATTATTTAGATAAATAAAACACACTTCGAACTTCGTCGTGGATAATACCATTATTTAGATAAATAAAACATGCTTCGAACTTCTTCGTGTATAATACCATTATTTAGATAAATAAAACATACTTCGAACTTCTTCGTGTATAATACCATTATTTAGATGAATAAAATACACTTCGAACTTCTTCGTGTATAATACCATTATTTTAGATAAATAAAACATACTTCAAACTTCTTCGTGTATAATACCTTTATTTAGATAAATAAAATATGCTTCAAACTTCTTCGTGTATAAAACCATTATTTAGATAAATAAAACATGCTTCAAACTTCTTCGTGTATAATACCATTATTTAGATAAATAAAACCATAGATCTACATACACTGGATTTGAAACATGTCGTAAATCCAATTTATCCGCCAAATAATAATTTACCCATGAATACTTGCGCGTACAGGTAAGGTATTATGGCGCATGCGCATTGCGCTAAGTTACGCACCGTCTTACGAATTGATCAAATGTAAGAAAACCTAGTATACATATCGTTGTTAATTTATTTGTTTTGGGAAAAGTATTTACGATTTCCGGCTATTTCAAAGACGAGTTGAAAGATAATTCTTTATTCTATACAGTGATGTTGGTTTTAGCTTTACTAAAAACAAACTAAATAACAAAAAATACGTTCGTTTGACCGTATGTGAAACTGCGACAGTGACGTGACTCGGCAACTTTAAAAATATATATATATATACATATTGTTGCTGATTTGTTTATTTTGGGAATAGTATTTAAGCTAGCTGGCTACTAATTCAAATACGAGCTAAAGGATAGTTATATATTCTATACAGTGATGTCTGTTTTAGCTTTACTAAATAAGAACAATTACGTTCGTTTGACCGTATGTGAAACTGCGACTGTGACGTGACTCGACAAATTAAATATATATATATATATCGTTGCTGTATTATTTCTTCTGGGAAAAGTATTTAAACTAGCTGGCTAATTCAAAGCTGAGAGATTATTCCTCATTCTATAAAGTGACTTCTATTTTAACTTTAATAAACAAAATAAATAATATGACCGTAGGTGAAACCGCGACATTGATCATGTGACTCTGCAAATTGTAAATATACATGCATAATGATACATGTAAGTACATAAAGAAGGCTAAAAATATCGGACAGGGAAAGCAGCATTCAAGGACGACAGTCAACCACAAAACACAAAAACAAACACGCAAACAGAAGTTCGCTGGCTCATTAGGTAATTCGACTTGATTTTGGCTTCAATTGCCTTGTTTAATTAAACTATGATGGATTTACTGGTCTATTGTTCCATATTGCACAGCTGGCGTCTTCTAATTAACACCGTTCGATACCGAATATACAGTGCGGTTGACGTGTCTGTTTTTATTACACCCTTCCACCCCTTAGTCAGAGGTGTCATACCGAATATACAAGGTGGTCGTGCGCGATATTTCGGCATATTGTCTCCTTAGAAGGGCGGTAACAGATGTAATTATAATGGTTGTTTTGTGTTCCAAATAACAGGATGTTGGTGATCGATATAATATTTCTGTTTCATTGCACGCAAGTACCCCCAAAAGTCAAAAGTGTCATACCGAATGCACAGGTCTCGCATCGTAATACTATTTTTTAACCAACTTAAACAGCAAAATTTGAGACGAAAACAAAGGCTATACAGAAATCCAAGGCCGTCATTCAAATCTACACAATAATGGCAAAATACAAAGGAATAATTATATATATGTAGATCTATGGCTTCACTTAGAATGTTTATACATTTATGAAAAATAAAGGCGATTTTATTGATGAATTTTCAACCAATTTCAACTGCTTAATTTGCGAACAAAACAAAGGCTATTAAGAAATTCAAGACCGCCAAGCAACTCTACACAATAATGGCATTACGAAGGAATAATTACTTTGAATATCGTAACGTAAATGAAAGAAAAGTTAAATTTTCACAAAATGTACATTCTCGATTTCAAGCCGCAAATGGCGAAAACTAGAAAAAGAATTTATAAATTTTCAACCAAATTCAACTGCGTAATTTGCGAACAAAAACAAAGGCTATACAAAAATCCAAGACCATCAAGCAACTCTTCACAATAATGGCATTACGAAGGAATAATAACTTTGAATATCGTAACGTAAATGAAAGAGAAGTTAAATTTTCAAAAAATGTCTCGGTTTCAAGCCGCAAATGGCGAAAACTGTAGAAAAAAGAAAATCAACACAGCTATCGAAATTAAAAGCAATACATGCAGATTTAAATAACTTACCTCGATATTTGAAATAGATCGTGAAGTAGTATGTTAATAATTCAGCTTTAACTCATTTCAGGATAATCGATCGCGTCAAAAATAGCCACCGCGCACCTGGTACCCTGGCAGGTACCCTGTTGTTTACCGCATAATAATCAGGGAACCAGATTATTGACCATTCGGCGGATAAATCGGGAATAAACAAGGGGTGTATAGGGTGTTTCAAATCCAGTGTACATATATATCCATGATAAAACATACTTCAAACTTCTTCTTGTATAATACCATTATTTAGATAAATAAAACATACTTCAAACTTCTTCGAGTATATAATACCATTATTTAGATAAATAAAACATGCTTTAAACTTCTTCGTGTATAATACCATTATTTAGATAAATAAAACATACTTCAAACTTCTTCGTGTATAATACCATTATTTAGATAAATAAAACATACTTCAAAGTTCTTCGTGTATACTACCATTATTTGGATAAAAAATTCAACACTAATCAAATGAGTAATTGTAATGGAATAAAAAAATGAGTTCGATTTGACTGTTTCAAAGTGTCAATGAGAATGATTTTTCAAAATGTTTTGACTTGAGTACGATTTGACTTGAGTACGAATATGCTGAAGTACGATTTGGCGGATACACCTATGCTTACATCATTTTTCATTCGCTGAATACAGTTCCCAAATACCGCCAGTGTATTGTCAGACGGTAATCGTACGATGATAATACCGAAGGTCACTTTGAAGACAATATCCACAGTAGGAGCGGTCTAAGATAGTCTAAGGCGGAGCTATAGTGTGATTAAATTGATTCTTACGTCTTTTGCATTTCTTCACTACTGCAGTATGCATATGTGAATGTAAAACATTGTTAAAATATATAAATGCTAACATGAATGATTTTATAAAAAAAAAAGTCGTAAAATTAATATTGAATAGAATAGAATATATAGAAGAATGTATTGTTAATGTTTTGAAGTTTTCTGAATAGAGGTACATGCATAAAGTTGATATGGACGTGTTCGTAGAGCATGCTGCTCTGGTTTCATCTTTCTCGCAGATGGGGGAGAATATATCCGTCGCAACAGACGGAGGCCTCAGGGAGAACCTTTTTTCAATCCCAGCATGAACCACCACAGATAGAAGCGGGTCGTGAGGCAATATGCTAACCCGGCGACCACCGTCTCCAAACGAACACATACAAGTTATGCTTTTCCATGATAACTGTCCTCCAAATATATCCCAGCTGTTGCAGCTGAGGTCGCAACAGCCGAGGTCCCCTCTTTGGTACACTTCTAGCTAGAGGGAGCTCTTTTCTTTCGGTAATCCCTCTGGATCTCTCATTTAATGATACAAGATAAAAAAAATCATAATATTTATTTTAAGTCGGTTTTTATAAACAAATATAACATTAGTTCTGTAAGCTATTTTCCGACAGAACATATATTATTATCAAATATTGGTTGGAGGTTATTAATACGGACGAAAGAAAGTATATAAATGATGTGTATACATTGATGTTAAACGACCTAACGGATAAACAGAACACCAACAACTGGGCCTCTTTAATAAAAAATGCTCTAGCGCAGTTTTTGTTTCGAGGTGTGGACATTACAAGGTGTAGGAAATAAAGTACTCTTCCTAAATGTTTCAAAACAGATACTTACCGATAATTCTGTTCAAAACTTGAACAATAGACTAAATGAGTCTAGTAGAGCTTCTTTTTATAAAGAATTTTCATCGTTTGAATTTCAAAAATATTTGGATATTGTTATCATTAAAAAATTCAAATTGCTCTTTCCAAATTACGAGTATCATCTCACCGGTTAGAAACAGAAGCAGGCAGATGGTCAAAACCACAAATAACACCGAGAGAAAATCGTAAATGTAAACTTTGTAATTATGTTGAAGACGAGTTTCGTTTCGTTTTTGAATGTTCATTATATAACGATAGAGTTGCATTAATCAAACCATATTACTATAAAGGAAAAGTATGTTTAAGGCTGTTGAACTTTTGCAATCGACAAACATGCGGGATATAAAAAATATGCTGAATGTATTTATAAATGTTGTAAGGTAAGGAATGATAAAGTGTTCACAAGATAAAATCTGACTAGATTGTTGTAATAATCGCATAATTATAATTATAATACAATGCGGTTATGTATGTTCGTTTTGTGAATGTGTTTATCGCTATTTATATGTGTATCACTATTTATGACTATTTTATATTTGATCAAAATATGCTTTAAATAATAATAAGGTATAATATGCTTTTAAATTATGTATATGTCGGGTATATTACTATGTACTAGAGGGACTTTTCTGAACATAAATTATCCCGAATTTCGATTTCGCGCCGGTCATGTATGTTCAATAGAGAACTTACAGATTATAGCATGCATTTAGACGTAAAATGTTACGTAGAACAGAATGCAATTATATACTACAAATAAGTTATGACGTACATTTTAATTAGATACAAGTTGCATGTATTATTTTGCATTAGAGCGACCTCTCGGAATAGATATTTTCCCGAATTTCAATTTCGCAACTGTCAATATATGTTCAATAGAGAGGCACCTGAAGATATAGATATAAAAACGCGCGTATACATCTAGATATGGTACAGTATTTTATATTTATAATTGCGATAACAAGCATATAACTTATAAATATGGTTTATTTTATGTCTAAATATAACAAGCAACACTCGGATATATAGCTGCAGATGAACAACAATATTATAATTGTTTGATTGACGATTTATTTTATTATTTCCATATATATTTGGGGTTTTAAGGCGCACCAACACATGCAACGTTATATGGCGCCTAACAGGAATGAACATGCCAGGCTCATCTCCATGTACATCGAGAACGGGCGTAGAACCTTCTCACCCTGAACTGCAAACTGCAGAGTTGCTGCAATTTCTATTGTAGACACTCCATTTACGCTGGAGCCACGTTATAGTTTTTCTGTCGCTAGTGATATGAGCGAGATGGCAACCTGAAACAATGCAGGGGTCATGGTGAAGACCTTTAGTGAGCATGAACAATAAATGATAAAATTTACATGGATTTGTGGGGTTCTGCCCCTCTTCTTTCCTTTCCAACGGGATCTGCAGTGTCCCTATTCTTTGCCCCGTAACCAAACGGGGCCCACGGAACCACACGGGTAAACATGTTATTTATAACATACAATCGTAAAATGTAATTGCAAATGTTGAAATAATGATATGTTAACTACGGTGTTCCGTTAGGGCCATCGTACCATCGCGCATCGACCTTTACAAGTCGATGCGCGATAGTACGATGGTACGATGGCGATGGAGCGATGGTACGATGGCGATGGTACGATGACGCGATGGTACGATGGCGATGGTACGATGGCGATGACGCGATGGACCATCGTGTCATCGCCATCGTACCATCGCACCATCGCCATCGTACCATCGTACCATCGCGCATCGACTTTAAACGCGATGGTACGATGGTACGATGGTAAGATGGTCCATCGTACCATCGCGCATCGACCTTTTACAAGTCGATGCGCGATGGTACGATGGTACGATGGCGATGGTACGATGGCGATGGCACGATGGACCATCGCGTCATCGCCATCGTACCATCGTGACATCGCCATCGTACCATCGTGCCATCGCACCATCGCAGTCGATGTGCGATGTTGCATCGCCTCCTGCTGCATCGTACCATTGCTCCATCGCCTTCCGTTTAGACATGCGCTAATCAAAACAAAACAAAAATGGAGGACATCATAGATGCAAAGATTCGACAATAAGTTTTGGAAATGTTTCTTACCGAGAAATTCATGTTTTGCTGAGCCTAAATGAAGGGACAGATTTAAAAAAAGTATTGTCGAATCTTTGCATCCATGATATACGGTAATGATGTCATCCATTTTTGTTTTGCTTTGATGTGCGCATGTCTAAACGGAAGGCGATGGAGCGATGGTACGATGGAGTAGGGAGCGATGCAACATCGCACATCGACTGCGATGGTGCGATGGCACGATGGTACGATGGCGATGTCACGATGGTACGATGGCGATGACGCGATGGTCCATCGTGCCATCGCCATCGTACCATCGTACCATCGCCATCGTACCATCGTATCATCGCGCATCGACTTGTAAAAGGTCGATGCGCGATGGTACGATGGACCATCTTACCATCGTACCATCGTACCATCGCGTTTAAAGTCGATGCGCGATGGTACGATGGTACGATGGCGATGGTGCGATGGTACGATGGCGATGACGCGATGGTCCATCGCGTCATCGCCATCGTACCATCGTACCATCGCCATCGTACCATCGCGCCATCGTACCATCGCCATCGTACCATCGCTCCATCGCCATCGTACCATCGTACTATCGCGCATCGACTTGTAAAGGTCGATGCGCGATGGTACGATGGCCCTAACGGAACACCGTAGTTAACAGATAATTTAAACTATTTTCAATCCAATATGCACTGAAATAATTAGCAATGGGAAATTACCTAAATAGTACAGGAGAAGCATGTGTAGTCAGTGAAATTGATTTAACAAAATGTGTTCGTTTATTCGTAACTTTAACATATTTTATTTTTTTTGGGTGTTTGATTGTTTATTTTTTGTTATTTTTGTGCTGTAGCTGGACAGCAAATATTCTAACACTCAAATTAGTGTTTATATCAATATAAACACTCATTATTCCCAAGGTTATAGGCAGGAACCATCTTGGTGCCATTTTAGTGCGTGCGGTCTCATTGGAGGTTGGACAGCTTTAAATCAACGAGTGCTTAATCCGTAACACCCCTGGTCTATATCATATCAATTCATTTATTTCAATTCAAATTCAAATTAAACAATATAAAATAAAATGAAACTAGACAAACCATGGTAGTCCAATTAGGCCTACGTATGCACATGTACAATATTCCATGTCTAAGAAATATGGGGTGCCCCAGGGTTGTGTTCTGGGCCGTCTTCTCTTTCTGGTGTTCACTATTGATTTACCTGATCATTGAATTGTATCATCAAAGAAGACGACTCAACATTGTACTCAATACTTGTTCTTGATCGACCGTACTTGACAAGTTACTCCAAAGACTAAACAATAGACAATAGTCAGGGTCCGGTTTCTACATTAGGTATGTGTAGGCCTGTATTACCGGAAACAAGTCAGGGTCAAGATTCTAAACTAGGTAGGTGTGGGCTTGGATTATTCGGATAATAGTCATGGCCAGGTTTCTACATCGGCTCATGGCAAGGTTTTTACATCAGATATATGTGTAGACTTGTATGGGCTTGTATTACGGAACAACAGTCAGGGTAAGGTTTGGTCATAAGGTATACGTATGGGCTTCTATTAGATGCATGTATGGGGGTTGCATTATGTGACAATAATCTGGATCACGTGTCCACGATACATGTATGTTTGGGCTTGTCTTAAGGGACAGTTGTCCACAATACATGTATGTTTGAGCTTGTATTACGGGACATTGCCCAGAGTAAGGCTTGTACATACGGTATATGTATGTGCTATCAAGGTTCAGGTTGCTACATTAGATGCATGTATTGGGGTTGTATTAAGGGACATTAATCTGGATTACGTGTCAACAATACATGTATGTTTGGGCTTGTATTAAGGGACAGTTGTCCATAATACATGTATGTTTGGACTTGTATTACGGGACAGTTGTCCACAATAGGGCTTGTATTACGGAACAGTTGTCCACAATACATGTATGTTTGGGCTTGTATTACGGGACAGTTGTCCACAATACATGTATGTTTGGGCTTGTATTACGGGACAGTTGTCCACAATACATGTATGTTTGGGCTTGTATTACGAGACAGTTGTCCACAATACATGTATGTTTGGGCTTGTATTACGGGCCAGTAGTCCACAATACATGTATGTTTGAGCTTGTATAACGGGACAGTTGTCCACAATACATGTATGTTTAGGTTTGTATTACGGGACAGTTGGACACAATACATGTATAACTGGCTTGTACTACCGGACAGTTGTCCACAATACACGTATGCTTGGGCTTGTATAACGGGACAATACATGTATGTTTGGGCTTGTATTACGCCACAGTTGTCCACAGTACATGAAAGTTTGGGCTTGTATAACGGGACAGTTGTCCACAATACATATATGCTTAGGCTTGTATTACGGGACGGTTGTCCACAATACATGTATGTTTGGGTTTGTATTACGGGACAGTTGTCCACAATACATGTATGTTTGGCTTGTATAACGGGACAGTTGTCCACAATACATGTATGCTTAGAATTGTATTACGGGGCGGTTGTCCACAATAAAATATATATTTGGGTTTATATTAAGAGACAGTTGTCCACAATACATGTATTTTTGGGCTTGTATTAAGGGACAGTTTTCCACAATACATGTATTTTTGGACTTGTATTACGGGACAGTTGTCCACAATACATGTATGTTTGGGCTTGTATAACGGGACAGTAGTCCACAATACATGTATGTTTTGGCTTGTATTACGGGACAGTTGTCCACAATACATGTATGTTTGGACTTGTATTACATGACAGTTATCCACAATACATGTATGTTGGGCCTGTATTACGGGACAGTTGTCAACAATACAAGTATGTTTCGACTTGTATTACGGGACAGTTGTCCACAACACATGTATGTTTGGGCTTGTATTACGGGACAATTGTCCACAATACATGTATATTTAGGCTTGTATTACGGAACGGTTGTCCACAATACATGTATATTTGGGCTTGTGTTACGGGACAGTTGTCCAAAATGCATGTATGTTTAGGCTTGTATTAAGGTACAGTTGTCCACAATACATGTACGTTTGGGCTTGTATTAAGGGACAGTTGTCCACAATACATGTATGTTTGTGCTTGTATTACGGGACAGTTGTCCACAATACATGTATGTTTGGGCTTGGATTACGGGAGATTGGCCATTGTCAGGCTTGTACATAAGGTATATGTTTGGGCTTGTATTAAGGGACAGTTGTCCACAATACATGTATGTTTGACCTTGTATTACGGAACAGTAGCCAGGGTCTGGCTTGTACATAACGTATAATTATGGGCTTGTATTAAGGGACACTATCCACGGTCAGGTATGGGCCTGTATTAAGGGACAATTGTCAGGGTTAGATATGTGCATAATGTATACGCATGGGTTTGTATTAAGGGAAATAGTCAGGGACAGATTTGTACATCAGGCATATGCATGGGCTTGTATTAAGGGACACTATCCAGGGTCATGTTGCTACATAAGATGCATGTATTATTAAGGGACATTAATCTGGATTATGTGTCCAGAATACATGTATGTTTGGGATTGTATTAAGGGACACTATCCAAGGTCAGTTTTGTACATAAGGTATATGTATGGGCTTTTGTTAAGGGACAATAGTCAGGGTAAGGTTTTTGCATAATGTATATGTATCTGGGTTTGTATTAAGGGACAATAGTCAGGGTCAGGTATGGACATTATATTAATGGACAATAGTCAGGGTCCTGTGTCTACATTAGATACATGTATGGGCTTGTAATATCCATGACAAGGCTCGTACACCAGATTCGTGCATGGGTTTGTATTATCGGACAATAGTCAGGGTCAGGTTTGTACATAAGTTGTATGTATGGGCTTGTAATATGGGACAATAGTCAGGGTCAGATTTCTGCATAAGTTGTATGTATTGGCTTTTATTACGGGACAAAAATAAGGGTCAGAGCCCTGTTTTATTAAACATCTTACAATAAGTCTCAAATTTTAAAATCGTTGACATTTTTCACCTAATCATTCAATATAGACAATTATGTGTGAACGTAGTGCAGAAATATCCCAAGTATAAGAAAATGAAATGAAATTACGTTTATTTGAAAAGTGTTTGAAATTTGAAAAAATGATTTACGATCAAAATGGTCGTAAGTTGTTTCATAAAACGGGAACCAGATGTCTACATAAGTTGTATGTATGGGCTTGTTTTAAAGGACAATAGTCAGTGTCAGATTTCTACATTAGGCGTAAGTATAGGCTATGTTTATTATTGTACAAAACAGTAAGGGTCAGGTTTATATATATATAGATATGAAATAAATAATATTTTTGCACAAATCAAGAGTGTCATGTGTACAATTTAACGCTTTGTGTTGAAGGTCAAGGTCGCAGTAAAGGTCAACGGTCTCATTTAAGGTCTGATTCGTGTCCTGGCTGTATCTGTCGAACGGCTTGGTTTATTGGAATAATATTACGTACAAATACTGCTTATATCAAGACATTGTGTCGCGCGCAATTTTTAAGGCTGTGTGTCCAAGGTCAAGGTCATAATGAAAGTCAAATTTTAAATCTTGTGTCAGTGATTTACCTTTCGATTTATTTGGTATCTTGAGATAATATTTAGTACAGATGTTGCACATATGAAGACAATGTGTTATGCGCGAAATTCACTGCGGTGTAGCCAAGGTCAAGGTGGTCAAGAAGCGGGTTATTAATCACCTTTAGTGATAGTTCTAGTTTAAGAAAAACTCTCTTACTTCCTGAGTAGAACAATCATCCTTTTACAAGTGAGTAGCGCATATTCAAACAGGATTAGTACAGGCGACTGTAGTAGTGACATACTTAACTCAGGGTTTACATTGTTTAATGTCTTTATGTAAATCTAAGCTCATGCGGAAGTCAGACCCTAAATGTTGCTCGTTGCAGTCTTTAAACAAACTAACATACAAATTATAAGAAGGAACTTGACCTAGTAGATTGCTGTCTGTAATAAACTTCTAAAAATCATCTTATAAAAGAAACATTATCTTGAAGGTTGTCACCTTTAACAAACTAATATGTATATAACCTAAGATGAAACCTGACCCTGATACTTGCTCTAAATGTAAATGTAGATAACTTACTATCATCCAAGACAAAAAAAGCTCTTATATGGAAGAAACGTGACCCTGATAAAATATGCCCATACATAATTATACCTTATGTAGACACCTGATCTTCAATGTTGTCCCATAATACCAGCCTACATATACATCTAATGTAGAAACCTAACCCTGACTATTGTCCCATATACATATC
Source organism: Cyrtodaria siliqua (assembly GCA_037043455.1). NCBI lineage: Eukaryota > Metazoa > Mollusca > Bivalvia > Adapedonta > Hiatellidae > Cyrtodaria > Cyrtodaria siliqua. Next base: position 95,397 of record JAWPHD010000275.1, on the reverse strand, counting down.
ACACATACATCTAATGTAGAAACCTGACCCTGACTATTGTCTCGTAATACAAACCTACACATACCATACATACATCTAATGTAGAAACCTGACCCAGATTATTGTCCCATAATGCAAGCCTATGCATACCATACATACATCTAATGTAGAAACCTGATCCTGACTATTGTCCCGTAATACCAACCTACAAATACCATACATACATCTAATGTAAAAACCTGACCGTGACTATTGTCCCGTAATACAAGCCTACACATACATCTAATGTAGAAACCTGACCCTGACTATTGTCCCGTAATACAATCCCATACATATCATACATACATCTAATGTAGAAACCTGACCTTGACTGTTGTCCCCTAATACAAGCCTATACATACCATACATACATATAATGTAGAAGCCTGACCCTGACTATTGTCCTGTAATACAAGCCCGTACATACTATACATACATCTAAATTAGAAACCTGACCCTGAATATTGTCCAGTAATACAAGCCCATACATACATCTATGCAGAAACCTGACCCTGACTATTGTCTTTTAATACAGGCCCATATATACGACTTATGTACAAACCTGACCTTGGCTATTGTCTCTTAATTAAAGCCCATACGTATTACTTATGTACAAACCTGACCCTGACTATTGTCCCGTAATATAATCCCATACATATACCTTATGTACAAACCGAACTCTGGATATTGTCTCGTAATACAAGCCCATGCATATACCTAATGTACAAACCTGTCCTTATATATTGCCATTTAATACAGGACCATATATATACCTTATATACAAACCTGACCCTGGATATTGTTCCGTTATATACAGGCCCATATATATACCTTAGGTACAAACAGGACTTTGGATATTGTCAGGTAATACAAACCATACATATACCTAATGTACAAACGTGACCTTAGACATTGTCCTTTAATACAAGTCCATACATATACATAATGTACAAACCTGACCCTGGATATTGTCCCGTAATACATGCCCATATATACCTCATGTACAAACCTTACCCCAGATATTGTCCTTTAATACAGGCTCATACATATATACCTAATGTACACACCTGACCCTAATATTGTCCTTTAATACAAGCCCACATATATACCTTATGTACAAACCTAACCCTGGATATTGTCCCTTAATACAAGCCCATACATATACATAATTTACAAACCTGACCCTGGATATTGTATCTTAATTATAGCCCATACGTATTACTTAATATGTACAAACCTGACCCTGGATTATGTCTCTTAATAAAAGCCAATACATAAACTTAATGTACAAGCTGACCCTGAATATTGTCCTTCAATACAGGCCCATATATATACGTTATGTACAAACCTGACCATGGATATTACCCCATAATACAAGCCCATAAATATTACATATGTACAAACCTGACCCTTGATATTGTCCCGTAATACAACCCCATATATATATATATATAAAGTAGAACCTGACACTGACTATTGTCCCGAAATACAAGCTCATACAAATACCTAATGAACATATCTGACCCTGTATATTGTCCCTTAATACAAGCCCATACATATAACTAATGTACACACCTGACCCTGAATAGTGTTCTTTAATACAGGCCCATACATATACTTTATGAACAAACCTGACCCTGGATATTGTCTCTTAATACAAGCCCGTACATTTACCTTATGTACAACCCGGACCCTGACTATTGTCCCTTAATACAAGCCCGTGCATATACCTAATGTACAAACCGGACTCTGGATATTTTCCCTTAAAACAGGCCCATATATACGACATGACTTGTATAAACCTGATCCTGGATATTGTTCCTTAATACAAGCCCACACATATACATAATGACTGGATATTATTTCTTAATTAAAGCCAATACGTATTACTTATCATAAGTAATACGTATAATTAAGAAATAATATCCAGTACAAACCTAACCCTAGATATTGTCTCTCAATAAAAGCCCATATATATACCTAGTGTACAAAGCTGACCCTGAATATTGTCCTTTAATACAGGCCGATATGTATACGTCATGTACAAACCTGATTCTGGATATTGTCCCATAATACAAGCCCATAAATATTACTTATGTACAAACCTGGCCCTGGATATTGTCCCGTAATACAACCCCATACATATATCTAAAAACATGACAATGACTATTGTCCCGAAATACAAGCCCATACATATACCTAATGTACATACCTGACCCTGGATATTGTCCCTTAATACAATCCCATACATATACATAATGTACAAACCTGACCCTGAATAGTGTCCATTAATACAGGCCCATACATATACCTTATAAATAAAGCTGACCCTGGATATTGTCTCTAAATAAACGCCAATACATATACCTAATGTACAGCTGACCATGAATAGTGTCCTTTAATACAGGCCTATATATATACGTTATGTACAAATCTGACCCTGGATATTGTCCCATAATACATGCCCATATATACGACTTATGCATAAACTTGATCCTGGATATTGTCTCTTAATAACAGCCCATACATATACCTAATGTACAAACCTGACCCTGAATATTGTATTTTAGTACAGGCCCATATTTATACGTTATGTACAAACCTGACCCTGGATATTGTCCCAAAATACAAGCCCATACGTATTACTTACGTACAAACCTGACTCTGGATATTGGTCCGTAATACAACCCCATACATATATCTAATAAAGAAACCTAACCCTAGATATTGTCCTTTAAAACAGGCCTATATACACGACTTATGTATAAACCTGACCCTGGATATTGTCTCTTAATAAAAACTCATACAAATAAATAATGTACATACCTGACCCTGGATATTGTCCCTTAATACAAGCCCATATATATACCTAATGTACAAACCTGATCCTGTATATTGTCCCTTAATACAAGGCCTTAGATATGATGTATGTACAAACCTGACCTGATTAGTGTCTCTTAATTAAAATCAATACGTATTACTTATGTACAAACCTGACCCTGACTATTGTCCCATAATACAAGCCCATACATACACCTTATGTACAAACCTGACCCTGACTATTGTCCCTTAATACAAACCCATACATCTACCTAATGTACAAATCTGACCCTGGATATTGTCTCTTAGTTAAAGCCCATATATATACCTTATGTACAAACCGGGCCCTGACTATTGTCCCTTAATGCAGGCCCATATATATACGGTATGTACAAACCTGATCCATGAATATTGTCCCTTAACGCAGGTCCATACATATACCTAATGTACAAACCTGACCTTGTATATTGCCCTTTAAAACAAGTCCATAGATACGACTTATAATGCACAACCTTACCCTGAATATTGTCCCTTAATATAAACCCATACATATACCTAATGTACAAACCTGACTTGGATATTGTCCCTTAATACAAGCCCATATATACGGTGAATGTAAAAACCTGAACCAACAATCAACAATCAACAATAATTATCGTTTACAATGAAAGTTTGCGAAAAAATAATAAACTTTTTATTGGTTACTCGGAAGTGTCCGTAACTGTTACTTTATATGGACTTTGCAACATTTTTTACAGACCCTTTGTGTGTTCGCGATATTTTTTTAAAATCAAATCTTGTTTGGAATTTAATATTTCTGGTACCAAATTAACCGGGTAGGGTAGACCTTGGTTACTAAAAAAAAAGACACTTAAATTCTATCCACTAGTTTGATTTTTATATAACTTTATATGCCCTGGTCCAAAACTTTTTTTACCGAGTATAGTTGTTTAAATACATTACAACCGGCAAAAGTAATATCAGTTTTCTTTTAATAATAGTTTGTTTCAGTGTTCATGCATAGTATTAGTCCTGGATGTATATCAAATAAACCACATTCATCAAGCTACGGGATGAGAAAGACGAAGGCATGGATCTATGTTTGTATGAGGATCTGCTTCTTCCCACTATGTTTTTAAAGGGTGATCCTCAGACAAAGTTGGACGCAATAAATAGATTAGACAACAGGGACGGTGACGTGCTTCTGTGTTCTTATCCAAAAACAGGTATAAAACATATTGCAATGACTCCGACAATTTAACTTCAAACTACACTGAACAAAATTCCTAATTACTCACTTTTGCATCTTAACTAATTTTTTTGATTTTAAATTTATTTTAGAATAGTTGTGTGATATGGAATTTTGTTTTGACCAATAGTTTGTAAAATATTTATTTTTTGTTTAAACTGTTACAGCCTTTGAGAGTTATCCTGCCTTTATATGGAAATAAAAATAGTATAAAAGTCAAACAGGAAATGCATCTTTCACAAAACACAGTAAACCCAAAAACACGCAAAAGGACAAACATGAATGGCAATGTTAACAAAGAATAAAGGCATATGACACAAACACAAAAAGGGTTGATAAATAATAGGGCTACCGGCCTTGGAACGGTAAGTGGCAAAACAAGGCCGCTGGGGGTTTAAACAAGGTTCTAGGGTGCACCAAACCTTACACTTAACCTACTTCATCCTAATAAAACAGGACAGTGTAAATACAGAAATCCCCACCATGAACTATTCTCTAACAACCAAGTCAGCATTAATAGGCAATATAAGTAAAACACAAAGATGCTCGAGTATATATAAAAAACAATGACTTGGCAGGAGCCAGAGCAACAAGAGAATAAACCATTGAGGGTACGACAAGACATGATTGCAGACAAACATCAAACATCACCGTCCTTTTGGGATTTAGGTAGCCTGTCTTGTCATCGCACAATTAAAGAGGAAAACATTACATTTGCTGATAAAACACATGCCCTGAATCGAAGTCTGCTTGAAGATATAAACTTCTTAAAATTGGTAGGAAATAATATAAAAAAACATAACAGTTTCACCCATTTATTGCAGCTATAGTAAAATGAAACATGGAACATTCTAAGTTACCTCCCTTTTAAATGAATAGCATTTTAAATTCATTCAGCTTTAACATTAAATATGTCGAACAATTCATTTGCAAACGCGTTTGTAGAGGTAATGCTAGTAAAAAATGATGTCAGAGTAATTTTAGTAGGCATAGTTTAGAATAAGGACCATCGAAAACTGCACTAATTCGAAGTACTTGACAAAATCTCATGTACCCTTTTGTATAAGTGTCATCATTTATGTTTAAGAAAACACATCGACTTGCAATGAAAGCTTTAAAATGTATTCATGTAATCAAAGCAGACGATTTAAACTCGTTATTATTCATTTCAACCGTATCTCTAATCTATTCTTACAAATTGAAAACTTTATATATGTATATATGTGTGTGTGTGTGTGTGTGTGTGTGTGTCCGTGTGCGCGTGCGCGTGCGTGTATTTCGACCGTGAATATTGTGACATGCACTGTATGGTTGTTTTATGGAATGATTACGAGTCCTAAAATTTAGGCGTTATTACCACGTGTGCTCTGTTTCATAATACTGGGACATCCCTAGTATGTATTTTTTATGTTCTTCTTCATCTTGCTGTAGGCACGCACTGGACATGCAATTTGATCAACTGTCTGCTGAGACCAGGGCCAGTGGAAAACATGCCATCGGTTGGGCCTACGCTACTGGAGTTTTTTCCTACAGAGGTGGTGTTATCGCTACCTAGTCCTAGAATATTAACTTCTCACCTTAAAATTGATCGTCATTCAAGAGAACACATACAGAAGAGAGGCAAGATTGTGTTCGTAGTTCGGAATCCGAAAGACACGGCGGTGTCCATGTACCACCACTCGACGAAGTCCCCAGATTTAAACAATAAAATGTTGTGGAGTAACTTTGTCACAACCTTTCTCAGTGGGCATGTTAAAAAGCTGAATGTAATTCTGACAGTGTTTTACAAAAAATATGTCTAGTAACCTACTCATTATTTTTATCTGTTTATTTACCAAGATGTCTACGAGAGTAACGCTTCAATAAACACAAATAAGCTAGTACATGGCAAACACAAATAGGTTTTCTTTTGGTTCGTCGAATAAGGTTTTCCTTAGTGTCATCCAATATGGATTCTTTATTCCATCGAATACGTTTTCCACTTGTCAATCGAATATGGTTTTCCGAAAGCCCATTGAACAATGTTTCTCTTATTATGTTCATGTAATTTGCGCATTGATACCGTCGACTATGGATTCCCTTAGGCCCATCGAGTTTCCCTTAGGTTCATGTTTTTCTTGCCATAACATACTGTTTCCATCAGGCCCATCAACTTTAATTTCCATTAGGATCATCGAATTAGGTTCATTTTGATATCGAATATCATAAGAGCCATTGCATATCATTTGTCTTAGGACATCGAACATGTCATTGAGTATGATGCCATCGAATAAGGTTTGCCTTTAGGTGATCGAATACAATTTCCCTGACACATTGGTTTATTAAACGCAAATTTTGTAGTTTCCTTGACATGTGCGTCCAGTGATTTGATATTGAATGCTATAAAATTAATAAAATTAAAATTATATTTTTAATATTAATGTATTAACAAATGCTTTACTGTATTTAAACGTTTGTTAATTATGAATTTGTAGGATATTATCATTGAATTGGTAGGCCGTTGTATATACATGATTTATTTGACGTATTAGCTGATACTGTAGATTATTTACATAACAGTATCTTTGTTGATACTGACAGTGCGTATTGTTATTTACTTAAATAATTTACTGTTAAACAATACGTTAAAACAAATTCATTTAGTTATTTCTGGAACGTGCATGCGCCCAAAACAAATTGTATGAACTGCATGTATACATGTAACATTGTTTATTTCAGTTGGTGTGGGTCCTATTTTGACTATTTGAGGGCATGGCAGGCAGTTATAGAAGACAACAAAGACCTAAATATACTCGTTGTTTACTATGAAGATCTAAAAAAGTTAATTCACATACGAATTGCATTATATATAACGTATGTATAAAAGTAGTTTTCACAGAACATAGTCAACCATAAACACGCATTAACACAAACAACAATATATATATGTAAATTGGGTGTCCTGTGGTATTTTTGAGTTGCCGAAAATACCACAGGAATTTTTTAATTTTTTTAAACACACCTATCTACAAATCAGCATGAAATGATGATTTTGCTGGTTATTTGTTGATTTTTTTTTTTATTGTTAGATTTTAGTTTATACCTCAATACGTCTGAAATTTAAACACTCTGCGTTATACGACTTAAACTTCCAATAATTTTGCATTTTCCTAATTGAAGCTGCACCACAACCAACACACACTTGATACTTTGCATAAGTGCCTTTTTTACATTTTATACATGGTACTGCATGACTTGTTTTTAATCTATATTTATGCAAACTGCAATAATTAGAATCTTTTGTTGCCTTATTTTTACATGGATTATGCAATCCAATTTTAAGAAATTTACAAACATTGATTTCCATTGTCTATCTTTACTATAATTATTTTTATATTAAATAAAAAAAAAATTAAAATATAACAAAGAAAGAGAATGGAAAACGAAGAGACTATAAGAAACTTAATACGTTTGTTTGATACAGGAGTGATAAGCAAAGAAGCACTAGAACATAGTCTTATGGTTATTCAACCCCCAAAGGAAACTTTAAAGGAAACCCCAAAGGAAACTTTAAAGGAAACTTTAAAGGAAACTCCAAAATCTCAAACATTAGAAAATTTACTTAAGAGACGGCGTGCTAAAAAACAACGTAGGCGAGAAAAAGCAAAAAATATAAAATTACAAGAACAAAAAAATAAAGCACAAATTGATGTTATAAATGAATTGAAAAAGTTTAATGATAAAATATTTAAAGAAGAACTAAAACTAGTTGACAAGACGAAATGTGGTTATTTCAAAGCATACGAAATACTTGCCAAAAAATATAAAGATCCTCGAAAACTACTCCATGATAAAAAATCTATCATTACGAAACAAATAACCAAAGAGCTGACAAAAATGAATGGAATAAAATTTCAGTTAGGTCTTACTGTAGAATTATTTAAAGATGATGGTGCTACAAAAAAATACACCACAGCAGTATTACATAGTGAACAAAATACAATTTTATCATCTGTAAACAAATATATGAGTTGTATGATAAATCATCTGATGACATACAAGATAATTTGGAAAGATTTACAAACACAGCATCAGGATTAGAAGTTGATTACTGTGTTACACTTTATTTAAATTTTGCAAAGTATGAGCCACTAAAAGGTTCTTCATATATTCCTTTACATAAAGTAGTATCTGATAAAAAAGCAATTATAAATGTTATGAATAAAGATAATAGATGCTTGGAAGTGTCACTGGTTTCTGCTCTTTGGCCTAATAAAAATAATCCAACTAAGATGTCTAGTTACAACAAACACATGGGTAAGTTAAACATGGATGGTATTGATTGTCCGACTCCGATTTTACAAATTCCAAAAGTAGAAAAACAAAACAATCTTGCTATTAATGTTTACGGGTATACAGTATCAGAAAAAATTAAAATATCAGAGCAGCCGAAGGACATAAAAAGAATTGATTTGATGTTAGTCTCTGCAGATACTGAGGTTGAATCAGAAAACGAAGATGATCAAAACAACGAAGAAGGAATTATAGATAATTCCAACTCTGATAATCAAGAAGTTAAAAAAGAAACAAAACATCATTACTGCTTGATCAAAGACATAAACAAATTACTTTATGATCAAAATAAACATCATGGTAAAACTTACTTTTGGGATCGTTGTCTTCACGGTTACTCTGGAGAAAAACTACTTGAAAAACACAGAGAAGACTGTGAAGGTATTAACAAAAACTCTTGCCGAATCGAGATGCCAAAAAAAGGTACAATTACCAAATTTAAAAATTATCAAAAACAAATGCCTGTGCCTTATGTAATATATGCTGACTTTGAAAGCATACTTAAACCCCAATTTTCTAAATTTGGGAAAAAATCAAAAATTACAAGTGTGCACGAAGCTTGTGGATTTGGATATCAAGTTGTCAGATATGATGGTAAAACAGAAAAAACTGTTATTTATAGGTGAAGATACTGTTGAAAAGTTTTTAAATTATTTGGAATGTGAAAAGAGCAACATCAATAATATATTTGCTCATCCTAAACCATTAATAATGACACAGCAGAATGAAATAGATTATGAAAAAGCAACACACTGCTGGATATGCAAACATATAATAAATAATGATAAGAACTGTAAAGTAAAAGATCATTGTCATTTTACAGGAGAATACAGAGGTGCAGCACATAAAAACTGCAACCTAAAACTAAAAATAAAACCAAACAAAACAACCATTCCTATTATGATTCACAACCTTAAAGGATATGATAGTCATCTTATCATGCAAAAAATAACTAAAATAACAGGTAATATTACTTGCATCCCAAACAACGCTGAAAAGTATATTTCATTTAGTGCTGGACAATTTAGATTTTTAGACAGTTTCCAATTTATGGCTTCGTCTTTGGAAAAATTGGTTAAAGCAACAAGCAAATCTGATTTTAAAATTACCAAAAATCAGTTTGGAGAACAAACAGATCTACTTTTACGAAAAGGTGTTTATCCATACGAATATATGGATAACATGGAAAAATTTAAAGAAACAGAATTACCACCCATAGAAAATTTTTACAGTAGTTTGTCAGATGAAAGTATAAGTACTGAAGATTATGAATATGCTCAAAAAATATGGAAAGAGTTTAACTGTAAAACTCTTGGTGATTATCATGATTTATATTTAAAAACTGATGTAAATTTGCTAGCAGATGTGTTTCAAACTTTTAGAAATACATGTATGAGTGCATACAAACTCGATCCTTTGCATTATTATACTGCACCGGGGTTATCTTGGGATGCACTACTAAAATATTCTGAAATAGAATTAGAACTTTTGTCAGACATTGATATGCATTTGTTTTTAGAAAAGGGAATGCGAGGTGGAATTAGCATGGTGTCAAAAAGATATGCCAAAGCAAATAATCCACATGTTGCTGATTATAAACCTGACGATAAAAATAATTTTTTAATGTATTTTGATGCAAATAATCTTTATGGACATTCAATGAGTCAACCACTTCCGTATTCCGGTTTTGTTTGGAAAAAGAAAAACAAAAGTGGTCACTTTTCCATACCAAAACTTGTTTAAGGACAAATACTTGAAGTTGATTTAGAATATCCGAAAGAACTTGATAAATTACATAATGACTATCCACTTGCGCCAGAGAAATTAGTAGTAAAAAAAGAATGGCTTATCAAACAGGTTTGATGGAAAATAATACTATGACAGAACAGCTAGTTCCGAATCTGATGGATAAGAAAAAATATATAATACATCATAAAAATTTAGAGTTGTATTTGTCTTTGGGTATGAAACTAAAAAAAGTACACAGAGTAATAGAATTCAATGAAAAGCCATGGAAGGAATCATATATAAGTCTGAATACAGAATTTAGAAAAAAAGCTAATTCAGACTTTGAAAAAGATTTTTACAAACTTATGAATCTATCTGTGTTTGGAAAGACAATGGAAAATCTTCGTAAGCGGACTGACATAAAATTAATCCGAACTGACGGATCTGAAAATGAAAAAATAAGAAAAATAATAGCCAAACCAAACTTTAACCGACGCATAAAATTTTCAGATGAATTATCAGCAGTGCATGTAAACAAAACAAAATTAACATTAAACAAACCAATCTATGTTGGAATGTCAGTATTGGATTTATCAAAGCATAAGATGTATGATTGGTATTATAATACACTGAAAAAAAGATATGGAAGCGATTGTGATTTATTATACACAGATACTGACAGCTTGCTTATAGATGTTAGAACAGAAGATGCATACAAAGATATTCATGAAATGAAAGATGAATATGACCTATGTAATTATCCTCAAAATCACCCAATGCACGATGATACAAATAAAAAAGTATTAGGCAAAATGAAAGACGAATGTGCTGGTGTTGCTATAGCTGAGTATGTTGGATTGAGACCTAAGTTATATTCTATTTTGAGAGCGGATGAACAACTCATTAAAAAAGCAAAGGGTGTAAAAGAATATGTAGTTAAAAAACACATAAACTTTGAAAACTACAAAGATGCATTATTCAACAAGAAAAAATATAACCATGAAATGAATATGTTGCGATCAATAAAACATCAAATATACGGCATAACAGTAAACAAAGTAACTTTGTCACCATTTTACTCAAAAAGATACATCCGAGAAGATGGAATCACAACTGATGCACACGGTTTCTATAAAAACTTATGAATTTGGGTATCAGCAGGAACAATAAGTAGTTCTTCTTTGACAAATCCTCTTTGAGGCGCTGGTGCTTTCAAATAATAAACTCTTATACCTTGCGTCACCATATAACTTTTAATCTTGTGAATATCTACACTCCACATTGGATCAGTTGCTCTGCGTCTACCACCTTCTTGTTCCCCGGGTTGATATAAATATCTTACACTTGCATTCATACAGATAGGATCATCTTTTAATATTTTTGTTTCAACAGGAGGAGGCTTTTTTGTCTCCGCATTTATGGCTTTAACAACTTCTGGTAATCTCTTTACCCATTCTCTATTACGTTTTTGCGAATCTATTTCCTTAGCATACTGATAGCCAAACAATCTTTCAGCTAATGTTCTGTTAAATCTTTCCACTAAAGCTTGGTCTCTGTGTATTTCTGTTCTGCCTCGTCTGATATTTACTTTGTGTTTTGCCATCAACTGTGATACTGCACCCATAAATTCTCTGCCTGGATCCACTTGTAATAACTTTGGATATTTCAAATGCCGACTGTATATTTTTTCAAATGCTTTAGCAACTTCTTTACTATCCTTGGAAGTTAGTGGCTCTGCTTCTTTGTATCTACTTGCAATATCAACCACAGTTAACGCATATTTATAAGTCTTGCGTCCACGACCAAAGCCAAAAGTATCATGCGGTAAAAATAACAAATCAGCTTGATGCACTCCATTCTTAGCAGAAACATCAAACCTGGGTCTAACTATTTTCTTTGGTGCGGGTAAATAAATCTGCCACACAGCTTGTTTCTTTAAAAATTCTAATGCCTTTTTTTCACTGACACCAGCCTCTTTTGCTAATTTTTTAACTGCTGTGTAACCTCTCCAAAATCCTTTTGGGCTGTAATAAATCTTTTCCATTTTTTTCTACTAAAGATTAAACTTTATATAACTATAAAGAAAAAATGGATATCACAACTGCACGATTCGATGAACTGCTCGAAGAGCAATATCAAAATAGCACAAAGAAATGGACAGACTTGGAACTAAATAAAATATACACTATTACAGATACGAAAATAGTAGATACTGAATATGGTCCATCCATGGTATTGACTTTATTAGACAACGGTGAAGTATGGGCGCCTGATCATCTCAAAAATAAATTAGAGAAGAGTGCTAAACCACCATATTCTATTCGACCACTTGGATTGAAAGCATGTAAAAACAACAACAAAAATAGGTATCATGCATATGACTTAGTCTTTTCAAAGTAAACATACTTAGTCATTCCAAATCTAAAGTAATTACAGTTTTAAACTATTTTTTTTTATGAACTCAATTTATACGCCACAAATCCAGTTGCAGCCATGCCCACCACAATAAACGTAATTTCTCTATTCTGTTGATCTGGAGATGGTGTATAAAAATCACTCAACTTGGGCTCTGGTTCCAAAAGTAAATGTTTACCAGTTGTGTAATAATACTGCTTCATAGCTTGGTCTACATCATCAAAAGTCTGCTCTGCATGATGCTCTTTTTTCAGTTGCTTATTAATAAAATCTAATCTCTCTGTTCTTTTTTTATTCCACTCCACTTGTGCTGCGTTTAATTGTTCCACTGCTTTGTCATGTCTTTGTCTTTCCTCATCTGAATGACTTCCCATTTTTGAAAAGAAATAATTTGAACCGCTAAACGCTAATGCATTTGTTAATGCGCCACCTATCATCATTGCTACTGCACTTGCCATTGTTTTTTATATATATTTTTTTTAAATTATTTCATAATATCCGCAGGAATAATACCTTGCTTAATCAACATATCCCTCGTAGCCATTGCTAACATTATATCCACAGACAGCATCCCAAAATCTGTCATATTAAAATCCACTTTAGGTGCTGGTCTTTTTAGTAGTTTTCTGCCAATCTCAGAATATCCAACAGTTAGAAGTGTTTCCACTCCAGCATGATACATCATATTTACAATTTGTTTTCCGTCAATACTTGCTGCCATTTTTTTATATTATTTTTATATTATTTTTTTAAATAAATTATTAAAAACAATCAAACGGGTCTTTTGGTGCAACCAACACGAACAGCAGCAGGTTGCACAGGTTGCGTAGCAGGTTGCGTAGCAGATTTCTTGTTATAAATATACAAACCCAACCCAGCAATGCCTAATAAAACCACACACGGTGGAATATAATTTTTGTATACGTTTATTTTGATTTTTTCTGGTTCTTCTTCACCTATTGTTATTTTTGTTATTTGATTTGCAGCATTTTGATTTGTAACATCTTGAAGCAAACGCTTTGCCTTTCTTGCCGCTGCTCCTTTTTTTCCAGCTTCTATTCTTTTTGGATTTTTTACTTTTTGTTGTTCAACAGGTTGTGTAACAACAGGTTGTGTAACAACAGGTATAACTTCACTCTCTTGATTCTCCATTTATATTATCTGTATTTTTATTTTTATTAAAATCAATATGTCTAACAGTTGTCAGTATTGCTGTAAATGGTGCTAAGCACATTCCATACCTGTAATACAACTCACAACAAGCGCTTGTCAAAGCATGATTAATAAATGGGTCTTCCTCCAAATCTTCTATCAGCTTTGGTGGATTGGTTACATTAAAATATTTTGATACTCCCATCACATACAAGTTAATAAAAGAATTGCCTAAAGTTTTAGTCATGCTTGCCCCAAGCCTTGCTTCATATCTGCAGTAAAGTTTGTTAATTTCATCTGGTGACATGCCATCTATGTTTGTGAGTTGTATGTCCTTACCCAAATAATGACGACTACCACCGCCAGCCACTATGGCTGATAATCTTTCTTTTTTTGTTTCTGGTTGCTTTGATTCATCTGGTTCCGTCTGTTCCGATATATTTTGTAATAGTTCTTCCGCATTCATTTTTATATTATTAATCTTATTTTTTAACTTGAAATAAATATAAAATACAAAACAACTAACTGCGATATTCATGCAACTAGTAATTGTTAGTATTGTTAATAGCATTGTTATTAACATTGCTATTTTTTCTATTAACATTATTAATTTGCTGCAAGCATTGCTATTAACATTGCTACTTTGCTATGAGCAATGCTATTAGAAATACTATATTCATGGTCAGCATTGCTATTAACATTGCTACTTTGCTGTTAGTATTACTATTAGCAACAGTTGTAAAAAAAGGTATTATGCCTGCGGATATTATGAAATAAATATATTTTGTAATAATAAAAAAATATTATATAAGAAAAAATGGATTTGAAAATAACAGACGGTGAGAATAGTGATTATGGCAAAAATAAAACAGCACTGGAAATTATGACAAGAGATGACGATGACGTAAAATGTTGTATATGTGTTTCAGAAAGTAAGTTTTTACAAACGTATGCAAAAGGTGCACAGAAAACGCCTGTAATTTCTGTGACAAAAGATGGCGTAGAATATTTTATATGTGAGCCAAGAGGGTATGTTTTACAAGCCCCGAAAAACATGAGTAGTGTTGTTGCACCGATATTGGTTGGTGCATTGAGTATATTGATTATATGGGCACTCTAGATTTTATTTTTGAAAAAAAGTATTCAACCCAATAACCAGTTGGTTGGTCAGTCCTCAATATCAACTTGGAATATTTAGTCTTAGCTAAAGCTTTTCTTATTCTGGTTCTCTCTTCCAGTGTAGGAATAACATCATTTTCTCTCAAACAATTTTCATAACTATCTCTGTCCTTGGTGTAAAAGATACACAACCATTTTGCTTGCTCTCTCAAATCTTTCAATACAGAATTATATCTCTGTGAAATGACCCACACTGATTGTTTAGCGTGACGACCAGAGAATGCCAACTCTGACAACATATCTTTTTTCTTTGATAATTCTTTTGTGGCTGAGCAATCGTCAATAATGTATAATGTGGGCTGGCCAGCATATCTTTTGAAAAATAAACGCAACAGTTCTTGTAACATTTCTTTACCGTTGCTCACGGGATTGACAATTATTATTTTTTTATCTTTTGGGTTTTTCACATCTCCTATCCAGGATCTATTTTTATAAGCCTCGTTCCACTCTATGGTTGGACACAATATAATTATATGTTTAAAAACTCCAACATACTCTTGTTCAAGTATGTCAAGAACAAACTCTGTTTTACCACAGCCTGTATGACCACAAATAATGGCACTGTGTGAATATTTAGGATATTTTTGTTGCAAACTAGTATCCTGCTTCTTTGAATCTTCCATCTTCGAAATTGATTTGCGCATCTTGTATTATATATATATAAATATTTAAAGTTTGATCTGCATCTGCTTTTTTATTTATTAATATCGTTATGCCTTCACTGCCGTTTTCTATTCTTCTTCCACTGCCGTATATTAAATTGTCCTCACATGTTCTAAGGTCAAGCCTAAAAGCATATGCTTTTGTTAAATAGGTCTCAAGAGAAACATTGGTAAAGTTTAAGTCCCTTGCTGCTATTTCTGTCTCTTTGTTTCTTTTTGATGTCAAGGCAAAATATTTGTTGATTTCATCCCAATGTTGATATGCCTTCATGCCCTGACTATACAACTGATTTGGTACTCCCTCTATTGTCATTTCAACTTTTTCAATCATTGGGTTGTAATAGGTTTCTGTGCTTGTTCTTTCTGGGTCTTCAAACAGCATTAGAATACCTTTCATGCTCCGTGCTGGTACATTAATGTTGATGTTCCAAAGGGTTTCAGATTTGTTTGCTATTATTTTTCTATGTCGCAAGATACGATCATACATAAATGACATCTTACCACTGATTTGCTGTCTTATTTGTCTGGCTAATTCAACATCACTAACTGTATCAAATTCCAAGCAGATATTTTTTATTACATAAGATGCATCAGCATCACTGCTTTTAATAACTTTGTTATAATCGTTAAACGTTAATTCATATTCTAACCTGTCACCAAGCCCCGCTTGATAAAATGGCATATGACTTTCTAACATTTCAAAGTCCAGTGGAATACAAAATCTATTTCCATAAGCTGCTGTTATAGCTTCATCTCCGGTGTCTGCGGAAGCATCTCCCGCACCAATTCTATGTTTTAACATGTTTGCTTTAACAATACCTTGGTAAGCTATGTTTAATCTTTCGGTAGGGCTTTTCCATAAATCTACATAACAATGATATATATCACTGTCATCTATTGACATGACTTCATTGCCACTTATTCTTATTGTCATTTTTTTCACAATTGTTCTGCCCAGATTCTGATATAAAGTACGGTTGGCGTCTGCTCTGCTTTTAAGTTCTATTTCAAAGGCAAGACGAGCAGTACGTGGAACTATCACATCATTAGTACTTAGATTTGGAAATCTCACAAGCAGTTGCTGGTTATGGTCTATTGTTGAGGGATTATTAGTTATTACTACACTTGTGCGGATGCCTTTGGCACCATGAGGTTCTCTTAGTTTTCTATGAGGGCTGAGTTTGTTTCCGTAAGCCGACCTTGTTTTTATTTTTTAAATATATTTTTTAAAATTAAATAAAATAAACAATGGCTGAAGGAGGATTTGAAAATCCTATGTTTGATGTTGGGGATATAACTGAAGATATGACTGAAGAAGACTTGGATAAATTACTTGAAGACGAAATTATACAACCTGACCCAGAATTCCAGAGACAAATTGTAAATGAAAATAACTATATTGATCAGCTTCAAGGGGAAGATAAAACAGAAGAACAGCTTACACAAAAAAAGTGGTTAGTAGATCAATTTTTTACTGAAGTTAATGCTGAAATCAGCGGAATTGATTATAAAAATGATTTTAGAGTGGCTGAGGACGAAAACGGTAGAACAATGTTATATGCAGTTCGGCTGGGAACGGATGATGTTCCACTTACCTATTATAAGGGAAATACTCCAGAAGAACCAATCAAGTTTTATGTGCTGGACACTTTAGTTAAAAAACATGGTGTTGACTTCGTAAAAAATAATTTAAACATTTATGATTATTTAGTTCCACGTGAAAGAAAGGCTCAGGGTAGGGCAGAATTAGCATCCTTGGCAAAAACAAGAGATACCATCACAAAAGCAGTAGAAAATATACCAATGCAAACTTTTTCAACAACCGAAGATGTACAAAATACAGTAGATGCTGTAAATATAATTGAGAGTGATTTGAGTAATATAATAGATGAAACTCATTCTAAAACTGCTGTTTCAACACAAACAAATATAGGCAAGCGTGAAATGGATGGAATAGTAAAAGCGATGACAACTGGCAGGGAAGAACTCGTCAATAACTTGGCAAAACTCACTGAGCTTAAAAAAGACCGAACGAAAGAAAAACAAAAATTAGAACAAGCTAAGGCTGATGGTGATGAATTTCAGATAAAAAGAATTAGCGATCGCCTCAAAAACATTGAAGATGATAAGTGCGCGACTTGAAGCGGCGAGTGAAATCACAAAAGCATTACGCAGTCAAATAAACAGGATAAAAGAAACTATAAATAGGGTGTTAAAAAAAGACACAACATTGGGTGAGAGAATAAAAACATTATTCAGAGAGCAAGGTATTACTATTGTTAGTATTTTGACTGCCTTTGGTTTGATTATTGGGGTATTAGTTGAGACCATTATTCCTACAACGGGAGGAGGGACTGCACCTGTTCCAACTCCAAAACCTTACCCGTCAAGTGTCAAGGACTGGATAAAAAAACAACTTCTTAATCTTTGTAAACTTCTTGCCAACCTAGCTGGTAAAGCTGCTGCAGCACTTCCAGGAGTTATTGGTGCAATAGTATCATGGCTTTTATCTGCAACAGGTAATGTTATTAATTGGCTTGGTAACAATCTATGGGCTTTGCTTGTGTTTGTTTCCGGGTTGTTGTATGTGGCAGCCAAAGAGTGGTTCAGTAAATCTCGTAAATAAGTAATGCAGCAAGACCTATTACTATAGTACCAACAATTATAGTTGTTTTGTTATCTTCGTGTTCAATTGCTATTTTATTGTATTTCTGGTGGGTTATGCTCCACAGTTTTATGTATTGATTTATCAGAATGTTCCGGTAAAAATGTCTTTGTTGTGGTGCCTTGAAAAGGTTGAATAATTTTTGGTGGCACTGGTTTTACATTTACATCATTATTCAATCATAATGCTTGTGCATCGGTTGCTATTACAATTTCATTATTGTAGTCTTGTATTATTCCAATTCTTAATTCCATGTCGCTCGGAGACATGTACAATCCACTTCCATAGACAAAATTTACTTTACTTCTTGCATATTTTAAGGTGTTTTCATATCTTAAAATTTGACTGGGCAAGTCGATGGGGCTATTTATTGCATCCTCTACATTTGCTAAAAATTGTTTCTGTGCATCAAATGCTGTTCCAGTTCCAAGTATATATGTTCTTGTTTGTGATTGTGAACCTAGAATTGCCCAGCAGTATGTTCTTATGCTGTCATTGATTCTTTCTACTCCAGCTCTTGTAAATCCAGATGAACAATCTAGTATAAAAGTAGACCAGCTATTGTCAGCCTCAGATCCTTGTGCAATGTAATCAATGTGATATGTTTTATCACTCTCATAGACTGTAAAACTCATCGTTTTGTTGTCGTATACAGTATTTACCAAAGGATGATAACCAATATTTGTCCAGTAATTATAAATTGTTCCTAGACCATTATTATAGCTTTGTTTCTGTCTCCAGTCTGAATATAAGTCAACATTAAACTCCTTGCATATTCTCTCGTAAGCGTTTCGGTTATATGTGTTATTAAACGCATTCCAATTTGAGTCTTGCGGCATTGCTACACTCATCTCAAATAATATTCTTCTGACTTGGTAATAGACATGAAATCGAAATAACGAACCAACCAAAGTATCAGCTTTTAGATGATTGTTAAAATCAATACCACATCCAGTGGTCGCACACCAAATAGCAAAGTTCAACTGATTTTGCCAAAATGACATCCAATCTGTTCCCCAGCGTTGGACTATAGCATCTGATTTGACGTATGAAAGTTTGTATTTTTCAAAGACATTTGGAAATGATGCTTTAAAGCCTTTACCGTCTGATGTAATAACTATGTTTTGATTTATTATATCTATCACTTTCTTGCTAAAAGTATTTGAATAGTGAGCATCCGGGTTATATTTGAATTCTTTAGAAATCATTTTTATTTGTGTTTTTATATATATATATTAAAAAAAAAATGTTTCATACAATTTCAAACATAGACAACTCTATTAATTTACAACAGTATATCGATAATAGAGATGGAACTAAGCGCGTTGGATTAAAAAGTTGTACATACACTGTCGGTTGGTGTAATATTAATCATGAAGTCATAAGAAAAAAAAATGCACCAGACCATACATATCGTATACCAGATGGACTCTATAACTTTCAACAGTTGGCAGATATATTTGAAGGATTGAATATTACCCTAACCATTGATGAGCAGAATGGTATAGCCTCTTTAAATATATTAACAAGAACACGATTATCAAGCGGTCTTTCAAAAATGCTGGGATTCAGGGACAGAGAATGGGTGGAAGGTACTTATATTGGAAAACAATCAATTGATTTAGCTCCTTATAAACAGCTATATGTTAATCTGAAACAAGTTAATACGAGTAGTAATTATTTCAATGGTGCACCAAGCACTATTATAGGTGTTGTACCTGTAGTAAATAAGCAGTTTGAAGATATAGTATATACAAGTTTTTATCCTGAATATCACTGTCTTATGAATGGTGCAATTACTGAATTGAAAATAGAAGTTAGAGATGAGTATGGCAACAAGATATTTAATCACGGTTTGCCTATGAGTTGTGTTTTAGAAATTATTTAAAAAATATATTTTTATAAAAAAAACAATTTGGACCACCAAGCCCTAAAAAAACAGAAGACTTAGAGGCTTTAATAAATAATGTTCAAGATTTATATAGACGAATTGTGCCTTTTGTTAACCAGTTTAATCATTTAAAAAATAGATTTGATAATCTTAAATATGGGATTATAACAATATTTGCGGAGGCTAAGGGCCCACTTGTGTCAAACAGAATACTCTCATTTGGTAACGGCGGGGCAGAAAAAAATGTGGGGCATGTAATGACACGCCGTGGACGGATTATGGGAATAGGTTTAGCATGTGAACGATTAGTTGGTGACGTATCTGTAATAGTTTCTGTAAATGGTGTTGAACAACCAAATTATGGCATAACGCTTCACATCATCCCACGCAATCATGATAACTTTGATGAACCTTTAGAGATTGGTGCTGGTTCTGTTGTTAACTTTGTATGCAAGGTTGCCAACGCTACCGCTGTAAATACGGTGGCATCATTATTAATTTAATTAATTTAATTTTTTATTTATTAATAAAAAATGAAGTAACCAACAGCACCAAGTATATATCCTGAGTTGCCAGTGGAAGACGGACAAAATTATAGATTACAAAAGATTTCAGAGATTAAAAAAAAGTTAATTACAGAACGAGATATACGTCAGTCACTTTATAAAAAATATAAACGTGGTATTAATATTACAGA
Organism: Cyrtodaria siliqua; assembly: GCA_037043455.1. Lineage (NCBI taxonomy): Eukaryota > Metazoa > Mollusca > Bivalvia > Adapedonta > Hiatellidae > Cyrtodaria > Cyrtodaria siliqua. The sequence continues at coordinate 74,589 of JAWPHD010000275.1, read as the reverse complement.
TGGAATTGACACTACCTTGATATCTGCAGGTGTTATTATGGCTGGGATTGGATTTGCTATTCCAGTTTTGCTACCTTTAGAAATAGCAGCAATAGTATGTGGAGCTACAGGTGTTTGTGTTAATTTTATCAGACGCAAGCTTAATGCAAAAGCTCAAAAACATCATGAAATAAAAACTTTGGCAGAGGCTAAGTTAAATAGTATAAAGCAGTTAATATCAAAAGCGTTGAGTGATGCACAAATATCTGATCAAGAGTTTAAGATGATTTTAGATGAGTTAGATAAATATTATAGTTTAAAAGAAGACACCAAACAAAAAAAGGCTAAAATAAGTGAAGCTCAAAAAAAAGAACTAGTAGAGCAGGGAAGAAAGGAAGCAATGGCAACATTACAAAAAAGTCTAAAAAGTGTGTAATAAATTGTTTTAGTAATGTGTATGAGTACGATCCACCACCTTTGTATTCAAGGTCAGAAAATTGTTAATTTAAATGTAATTTTAATAACAAATCAACAAATTTGTTTTGTATTAAATAAACATTTTATAATTTTGATAACTTATAAAAAAAATTAAACTTGCAATCTTCACTACCCCTATTTTAAAAAAGTTTTAATAAATCAAGTAAAACAATATAACCAGCAAAATCAGCATTTCATGCTGATTTGTAGATAGGTGTGTTTGAAAAAAATTAAAAAATTCCTGTGGTATTTTCGGCAAGTCAAAAATACCACAGGAGGCCCAATTTACATATATATACAATAACAATGTTAATAAAAAGCCGGGCATATGACATCACAAACACAGGCGGGTTGACAATAGGGCTAGAATATATATATAGAATAACGTCAAAGATATGTTTAAGTAAAGATATTGATTTGTATAAGATTTCGAAACAACTCGCAGATATATTAAATATTTCATTATGATGAAATAGCGCTATAGATGATGCTTTAAACAGGGAATGAATACATTATATATAGAGAGGATCTTAAACGAGTTCCCATTTCATATAAGATTTATGAAACGAGTTATGAATTATTTTAATTTCAGTTAACGAGCCTTTTGGCGATTTAAAATTAAATAGAATTCATAACGAGTTTCATAAATCTTATATGGAATGGGAACGAGTTTAAGATCGTTTTTATCACATAACATTGCAATCAAATTAGTAAAAAATAATTCAGATGGACATAGAACCGCCACGACGTCAGACACACTTTAGCGCCAAAACGTCATAAAATATGTGACGTCGTAACGTCGTAACGTCGCGTCTCACACATAACGTTGCGTATAAAAGAGTTCGCGTTGTACCTCTTTACAATATAGCAGTTTACGCCAACTTTTTAACAAACCAACAACAATGTTTTGTATAATGTGCATTATTTTTATAAGCTGTAACAAATAATAAGTTTATGACTCAGATCTGGGTGAATTTGTAATAAATAAAATAGTTTCAGTTAATAAACTTGCCTAGTGTTACAAGATTAACTCATCCAATCAAAATCGTTCCAGGTTGTATTACACGTGTGTCATACAACAGAATATTAAATGGGTGTTCGACTCTGCTAACAAGTGACGTTATGTGATAAAGCCTGGTACATTTTCATAATACGCTTATACCGTGATACCGTTTATATGTCTTTTTTATGTTGGGAGGTCTATAGATTCCAATTTCCTCACATACTTTGATTTCCTTCAATTCAGTCAAGTGCAGTCTATTTGACAAGCATTGTTCATATATATAATCCACTTCATAGTTATATAACTCAAAAAACTTATAACCAACAAATACGATTTTTTTTCTTCTATTTTCAATGTACTGAAATATACGTTAATGTTGAGTGATTAAAATTAACAATAACTGTACTGTAAACGTTTGTCAATATTTTTGGGCGATTTTAAGCAAAATTAATTAATTTTACATTCTGAAAAGAGACAAAAACGTTTCATTTATCCAATTTTAGAAACCAGCATTTAAATTTCCATTGAAAATAAACAAAAGGAGTTCCATAATATCTACTTTGAATTAATTTTGTTGAGTTTCCGTTAACAAATAAAGATCTTAGTTCTACATATTATGACATGCTTAAATTGTTGCACATTTATACATTACCTGACTATTTGTTTGTTCTTGAAATCAACACAAATAGTGAAAACGAAATGCAATTAAAGTACATTTTTATTAGTTTTATAATATTTACTGTTTACATTGAAAATAAAGAACAAAAGTCGGTCGTGTTATAAGTTGTGTTTAGTACTGTAAATCCGGTATTGTTCGCGAGGGTTTTATTTTCGCTTATATTCGCGAATCCACTGTCTCGCGAATACAAGAAACGCGGATAATAAACTCGAAAGAGTATCCGAAAACTCGACCATCCGAAATGAAGTAGATTTGAATTATTTTCACATGATCGGTATGTCTATATATGTATACAAATAAGAAACATTGTATCTTTTAGAGTGGTGAACCAATACTTACTTATTAATTTATATCGATTTGATTTAAAGTAGAAATTATGATAATATTTATAAAAAAACGTTTTAGATTGAGTAATTTTAATAATCATATTGAATCGAGGCTATTTAATAAGTTTAATGTACGGCATCTATAATTTGCATTTATCCTTTACGCTATACGGAATAATAAGAGAAAGTAAGAACATATAAATATTTACATTATGCTTGGACGCGAATTCATGAGCACGCGAATAAATCAGAGACCCGCGCTTAAAGTCACGCGGAATAATGTGATTTACATTATATAAATCAAAAAGGTACAAACGTTTCATGTATTGCTATGCACAAAAGCTTATTTAAAAATAAGGTTTACGTGTCGGATCAAAAATGTACATGTATTTAATAAGTTTGTAAACATTTTGTTGAATACTATTTCAATAAAAGTCTAATGTACAAATATTACATAACTGTTTGCGGGAGTTGAAATGAGTTTTGGGTACCGACGATAACGAAAACCCTACCGAAAATATGAGCTATATCTTCGGAATAATAAAAATATATGTAAAAACAAGTGTGTTTACTTTTTATTGTGATAAACATTTCAATTAAAGCTAAACGTGCATATATGTTACATATGTTTAATAACTTTAGAATTGTTTGTCGGAGTTAAGAAGAATCAATGACTATCTGGGTACCGACAATAATGACGACCGTCTACGGGAGATTATGAAACGCTGCTCTCTACAGACTCTTAAAGCTGATGTGGATGACGGTAAAACAAAGTCTCCGCTCGTTAACAAGGAGGGAAAGTCCATCTTGTATAGAAAAGGTTAATATATCAATCATTATCGTTTAAGAAATCTCTTATTTTTTGTAGAAATGAAAACAATTGCTACGTGTATAGTTTTTTTTGTATAGAATATGATCTTCTATTATTTCATCACATGACTTTCGGTATGGGAGTGTAATCAAACCATGCTATATTTATCCTATTCCACTAGTGAAATAAATATGCAAATGAAGTTTTATTGGACGACGTAGAAAACTCTGAACACGTTAATTAATCCACAGGTATATGTATTTATCAATTATCTGGCAATAGTTGTGCAGTTTTACAATTCAGATTTACCTCATTTCTCCGTGCAGTTAAGTAGTGGTAAAAGTAGTATCTACGTCATGCAAATATTACTTATTTTACATACAACTTAGTAGCGGTTTTAGATATATGTTTCTCTCCGGGACTATCAAGAAATGTTCATATGATGTTTAAGAGTTAAATTTGTTAATTGATAATACTACAAAAAGGGTGCCATTCATCTATCATATCAGTTATTTTATTTACAGTAATATATCCGTTCATCAGGTCGTGCATAATTACTTAAGATTAACATCACTTGCTGACATTTTAATGTGCGAATTTATCATTGTATATGTGTATATCAAAACGAATGGGCTGTATTTATTGATTTAATTTAGAGTTAAGTATATGCTATATACAGGAATTTGACATTTGACTTGTTCTTTCATTGTGTTTAAAGTGTAAATTATGTTATAATTGTTTCTGAGAATGTATCGGTCACTGAATGCTGGCATTTGTACAATTCAAATGTGATTCACCGCAGACCTAATAACTTTATTCAGAGATTATTATATCTGTGGTTTGACATACTTTATTTTTGCATTGGTACAAATGATGAGACTCAAATAAACACTTCAATGTAAAAACTGTTGCGTTGCCTACAAATGACCGATACATTTTAGGAAATTATATAAGAATATCTACACTTTAAACAAACTAAAGGAACAAGTCAAATGTCAAATTCCTGTATATAGCATATACTTAACTCTAAATTGAATCAATTAACAAGCCCGCCGGTGATTTGGACTAATTGATTGTCTTACACAATATACACACAAGCCAATTAGTGGCAATCATCTGACCACGCGTAGTTGCGTATTACATATATGTGTTGGTATTTTAGTAAAATTGGGTACTAATAAAATATACGACTTTTTGTTTGAAAAATTTGAAATTTGCAATTTTAACAAAAAAGCCGTTAAGTCTGTAAATACATAAAAAAAATGGCAGGGATGAAGATCCGTGGTAAATTATAAAATCCATCGCTAGGTCTAAAATGCGTCTTTTCTATTTATATCATGCACTTGGTGTTAGAATATAAACCTTCGTCCCGTATAAACTCAGTCTCCTATGTTTCAGTTAAAAAGACACATTGTATTGTCCATAAACAATATATTTGTACATAAACATAGTCAACATTTTGGTAAACGTTAAGTCATTTGTTTTGAACATAGGCAGTATTATTTCGGAGTGGCTATGTTTTAGTTAAAATCAGCCGTATATGTGTAGTTGCACAGATAAAAAGATATTTTTGGAAATAAATATTTTCTTTAGAATATCAAGTCCCCGGGCTGAATATTTGGCCTCTGCAAGAAGGTGCAATATCTACGTATAGACAAAAGGGAACAAAGTGATATTCTTTCAAAATCTCTTGTGCAATTTAAAAGTTGTTTTCAGAAAAAGCATATCCTTATATACTAGACTATCAAGTTATTCAAAGATAACATTCTCTGGGGTGAACGATGGGCCGCTAAGAACGTTCCATGTTTGTATTTGAAATGGAACATCGTAAAGAAAAAAAGTATTTCTAGAACCACTGGACCTTGTTTGAAAGATTTTTCAAAAATTAACATAATACCCATGACTATCAATAAATACTGATAAGGGAGATCTTTTGGAAACAACAAACTAAAGTTTATACCATTCCAGTATTTTAACCAATGGACTATATTTACAATATACATTTTCTAGTGCGCTATAATAAGTTAATAGTTAATCAGATAAAATTCAGGAATAATACCCCCACCATCCTCCCCCAATGTTCAGGGGGCCAGTTTGTTTTGCTTGTTAAATATTTTGTGAAAAGGTTTGACACATACTTTTTATGATTGTCAAATATCTTGTTCAAAAGGTTTGCATCCCACCTCAAAACCCAGTAATTGAAACGATCCTACACCAATGACCATAGTAGTAATCAGTCGATACTAGTGTATCTTGAAGCATGGAACTTGTTGAATACACCTTATGAATATAAATCGGGTAAACGAAACGGAACTTGACCAATAAGAGGACACTCACCAATACGAATACATGTAGGTATATACTTACGAAAGATATATCATAGTAATAGTAACAGCAGCGGTAGAAATAGTAGTAGTAGTAGTAGTAGTAGTAGTAGTAGTACTTATAGTAGTAGTAGTAGTTGTAGTAGTAGTTGTAGTAGTAGTAGTAGTAGTAGTAGTAGTTGTAGTAGTAGTAGTAGTTGTAGTAGTAGTTGTAGTAGTAGTAGTAGTAGTAGTTGTAGTGGCAGTTATAGCAGTAGTAATAGTAGCAGTAGTAGTAGTAGTAGTAGTAGTAGTAGTAGTAGTTGTAATAGTAGTTGTAGTAGTAGTAGTAGCAGTAGTAGTAATAGTAGTAGTAGTAGTTGTAGTAGTGGTAATAGTAGTAGTAGTAGTAGTAGTAGTAGTAGTAGTAGTAGTAGTAGTAGAAGTAGTAGTATAAGTAACAGTAGTAGTAGTAGTAGTGCTAGTAGTAGTAGTAGTAGTAGTAGTAGTAGTAGTAGTAGTAGTAGTAGTAACAGCAGCAGTAGTAGTAGTAGTAGTAGTAGTAGTAGTAGTAGTAGTAGTAGTAGTAGTAGTAGCAGTAATAGTAGTAGTAGTAGTAGCAGCAGCAGCAGCAGTAGTAGTAGTAGTAGTAGTAGTAGTAGTAGTAGTAATAACAGTAGTAGTAGTAGTAGTAGTAGTATTAGTAGTAGTAGTAGTAGTAGTAGCAGTAGTAGTAATGTAGCAGCAGTAGTAGTAGTAGTAGTAGTAGTAATAGTAGTAGTAGTAGTAGTAGTAGTAGTAGCAGTAGTAGTAATAGTAGTAGTAGTAGTAGTAGTAGTAGTAGTAACAGTAGTTGAAGTAGTAGTGCTAGTAGTAGTAGTAGTAGTAGTAGTAGTAACATTAGTAGTAGTAGTAGTGCTAGTAGTAGTAGTAGTAGTAGTAGTAGTAATAGTAGTAGTAACAGTAGTAGTAGTAGTAGTGCTAGTAGTAGTAGTAGTAGTAGTAATAGTAGTAGTAGTAGTAGTAGACAGTAGTAGTAGTAGACAGTAGTCGTAGTAGTAGTAGTAGTAGTAGTAGACAGTAGTCGTAGTAGTAGTAGAAGCAGCAGCGGTAGAAGTATTGTTATGAGTGTTGGCCTTTGTATGAGTTGCATTTGTAGGATGGAAGGGCTGTAACTAATGTTGTAAGAACTTGTGGCTCGACCAATTTGTATACGTTTTAAACAAAAATGCAATAAAATATGTTTAAAAGAGGATAAATAAATATGGATAATCAATAATAGGAATAATAATAATAAATTATATTTTTGAGTCATTTTTGTGATAAATTTTGGGAAAATTTGAGAAAAATCATTTATAATTCACTTGCTATTGGTTTTGGAGATCATTTAATTTGCCATTACATACGCTTCATTACTCCACATGTACCAGTACAATGTTTCTGCAACACAGTTTGCCAGTTATGTAATGGAGAAATCACGAACAACTGTAGATTCGTGAAAAATAATTATTTGTTCACGAATCTATAGTTGTGAGTGGTTAAACCATGCGACTAAATTATAACATATTTTAAAAAAGGGAACGACCACCTCATAAGTAAGTGTTATTGAAAAAAGTTGATATGTACATTCTTTGTTTCCTTTTACGGTGATGACAATGTTTTTGAGTTTGTGTGTATTAGATATGCGGTGTTAATAGCCAACACGTTGGTCCCGTGCAACACATGTTACACATGATCATGATACACATGCCATAAAGACATGGAGCGCTGAACACATGATGGAGTCGGACGACTATGTTTTCGTAACGCAGAAAAATAATGAATAAAGATCGACTATCTATTAGTAAGTGTTTATTATTAAAATAAGTTTTAACAACATATTTGTATACATTTTATTCTTTAACTAGTTTTCGGATGTAGCTCAGCGTTTGACAGTAAATTTGCGTGTAAATCTTTCCGTAATGAAATAGTTTTCAATCCACGAAATACTTTCCTAAAATGTTTAATCTGTATATTTTTCAGGAACTGGTAGGTTCCAGAAACCCGTGTCTACAGATGATATAAAGGCGTGAAATCTAAATTCAGTGCCAAAGAACAGTTTGACAAAAACGCTGTGGCTGGATTGGGCCAGATCAAGCTACTCCCAAGTTTCTTACTTTTATAGAACCCGGATTTCCTATGCCCGAGGATGTGGGGCAACTACTCGTGTGCCCGACACTTTGCTGGATTATTGTTGTCAGAGATTTTCATGGGACCGTTAAGGATAATGCATGTGAGAAATTGTCACTGAATTTAAAGTGTGAAAACAGTGATACTTTAATTATATTACTTTAATTATAAACTACAAACTGTGTCAAAAATGATAACAGTACAAAGGGACGTGAAAAGGATAGTAATTGAAGTGTGATACTTTACTAGACTTGTGGATATATCGGAGTTTATTAAATATTTTGTTTTTGCAATATCTAGGAATTTTGGATTGCTTACTGAACATTGGATCTAAAGTATGAGAAATGAGAGAACTTTTATTTTATTTTGTTTCATTTTTCAATATCTTCGTTTTTTGGATTAATAATTCAAAAGGTAAACAAAATTGAACTCTTTAATATATTGTTTGGGGAGTATTTAATTGTTTAACATTACGCGGTCCAACCTTAATTCCATTAAGCGATGGGAAATCTTATATAAGCAGCTTTTATACATGTTATACTGATAAAATGCGCTAACCTGTTTAAAATTACCTATTAAAGGGGTAGATGAACTATTTTCAAACGAGTTTATTTTAAAGGGTTCTGAAAATCATGAAAAAAAAGCTGAAAGAATTATCAAAATGTCATGAAAAATAAATAAGATATCACCTATTGAAAATTTGCAAAGAAACAAAAATGGAGTCGGCCATCTTGGAACGATGACGTCATCGCGCCGCTTTTTTTTTAAAAATATATGGCATATTGACAATATGTCTTTTAAAGCAAAGAAAATCACTGCAAATGAAAAATAAGCATATAATTTATAAATTTTATACCTGTATATTTAAGAAATAGAACATCGTTTACTGTGAATTATCGTTTAATATATCACGGTTTGGAGTTCAATTGTAAACAATAATTTCACGAGCCCGAAGGGCGAGTGAAATTATTTTTTACAATTGAACGACAAACCGTGATATATTATAGATAATTCACCGTAAACGATGTTCTATTTCTATTCTAATACCCCTAAAATGGGAAAATAACGCACACATCTGAAATCTTTCGCATTGCTTTGCTTACTATTTTAATTGAATTACCTTAACTCTGCTTTGAACATGCGCAGCTATAGGGGAGGGGCACAAGGCGCCCCACCCTAAACTTGAGAAGTTATGAAAATACACGTAAATAGTCCTACTTTTGTGATTGGTTGTCAATTATTTTCTAGACGAAAACTATTGTGTATATAGTATATTAGTCTAATTAAAGCAGGGTCCCAATGATCAGTACATGAAAAATGCTTATTAATAAATGCAGACAATTCTCAAGTTTTTGTCTTCTGTGTGATCAAGGACGTTTCGGTACCAAACCATTTCGACACCTAGACGAATCGGCACCTAGACGTTTCAGCATCAAACCATTTTGCCATCTATTTTAATTTTTACCCTAGAGATTTCGGCACCCATTTATATTTGAGTATTATAATGAAGTAAAGAAGTAAAGAAATTAAATAATTATGTTCTTGTAATTCATTTAAAATGCAAAGTTGATTGCCTTAACGCCAACTCCGAAGCGGGTTTGAGCCTGAATACAACTAAAACATAAACATAAATAGGGCCCATATGATAACGACTTGTAAAATTGAAGTAAATATGACTTTTATATTATATTGTAGCATGGTCACTGAAATTCCCTTTGTAATAGTTCAGGTGTAAATAGTTTAATTGAAAATACTTGTATAAGACCAAATAAAATATCTTTTAATTCTTCACTTTACCTTCCTGTCATCTCCATACCATATATGTGACTTGAACAAAGCCTCCACAAACTAACCCATTAATAAAAATCGTCTACATATAACGCTTGCGTTATACTTTTCTTGTTAATGTTACGCCCCGCCCCAAACCAACCCCAACCTATCCCTCCTCTCCATCCCACCCCCAAACCCCCATACATTAAAAATAAAAATCTGACAAGTTGGGTTCTTCGCGTTTGAAAAAAGCTGCGGCCACCACTTCACTTAATCTGAATCCGCCACTGGTTAAACCATATATATGACGTCACTCAACGGTTGATTCGTGTGTTCGCCATTTACACAGTCTGTGTTAGAAGAAGACATTACTTGCTTCTTCCAACACAGACCGTGTAAATCGCGAACAGAGGAATCAACTGTTGATTCATGAAAAATAATCCACAGTTATAACAACAGAGTGACGTCATAGCTATGGTTTAACTTGTGTGAACAGTGATTATGGCAGGCTAGCTGCTTGTCTAAACTAATATATTTGTCAGTATCTTATTTTAGTTGTAATAAGGACTGATACTATAAAGTTGCCATTCTATCACTGATGCTAATTAAAATAGAAATCATCACATAATTTTGAAACACCACAGCGAAAAAGTGCATGACCAGTAGTATTAGACTAAATCAAGTTATGATACAGTCCTGCATTTAGTCACAAACAAAAGAAAGTGTATGTCTCACCATTATTATGTTGGTGTCTGTTTGGATATGTACTTGTAACATTGAACTCTTATCATGATACTAGCTCCACCCACTTGCCAATCATTCAGCAGTAGAGATTATCAATGTGTATTGTATTGTATATAGGGGCATTACGATGTAATATTGCATGGAATAAACACGTAATCAGAAACTGGGGCTATGGGTTTTCATTGATCAGGCCCACAGATCGAAACATGGTGTCAGAAGTGAATAAAACACAATGGAATAATGAACATAACGACAATTTGACTGAAGTTCTGAAGAAAATCGATCAAGTCGGATTGAAACACAATAGGCAAAAATGTCTATTCCGACAACCACGAATTGAATATTTCAGTCTCATTATTAGCGAGCAAGGTAACAGTCCGAATCCCCAAAAAATTACAGGCAGTTCGTGATCTAGAACCAACCCAGAACAAAGCATAACTGCAAAGGGTAATTGGTCTAATTGAGTCCCACAATTGACCTTTTGAAGTCAGATATAGCGTGGTACTTCGGAACAGAACAAGACAGCGCATTCTCAAAAATCAAACACATGCTGACAAAAGCACCTGTCGTAGCATAGCATGATCAAATCAAGCCCATAGTAGTTACCGCTGACGCGAGTCTAGTGAGCATTGGAGGCGCGATATTGATGAAAGACGGATCGGAGATTAAACTTATAGGATTTTGTTCGGAAACATTTACCGAAACAGAGCAGAGAGAAAATGGGAACAAATAGAGTTAGAATGCCTTAACTTAGTATACACATGTGAGAAACGTTCAAGATATCTCATAGAACTACAATCTTTACGACTGACGCCTGATCAAAAATCCACTTGTACCACTGATCAATAAATCAGACATAGATAAAATGCCCGAAATATGTCAAAGACTATTATAATAAGATTACGAAGGTTCAATGCTGTTGCATTGCAAAGACAAAGACATGATTGTCAAGGGCTCCTTTAAAGGAATAGGACAAGGACATTGAACATGAAGTCAATGATTACGTAGAAAGTGTCAATTCGAATAGGCCAGTGAGTGATATAAGATTGAAATTAATCCAGGACGCAACTCAAAATGACCCAGATATTCAGACAGTAATTTCACTAACCATAAATGGATAGCCAGAAAAGGATAACTCGCTTCCAAAATCAATCAGAAGTTATTTCAACATGCGCACAGAGCTCTCTATAACTGATGGATTACTTCTCTACAGACAAAGAATAATGGTACCCGAAAATCAAGAAACTGCATGTGATACACCAAGGGGTAAAAAGTGCAAAGACTTGGCAACACAATGTGTTTGGTACAATAAACACAGAAATTGAAGAAAACGTGAACACATTTATTTTCTGTCAAGAATACAACCCAACACAACACTGAAAACCACTGAAATCAACAAGTTTGCCAGCAGGGCCATGGGTAAAAGTTGCAGCTGACCTTTGTAAAATTGTAAACAAACATTATGTTGTTGTGATGGATTATTATTTCAAATACATTGAAATAGGATATCTGCACAAAGCAACTAGTGCCTATATCATAGGGAATATGACAAATATGTTTTACACTGGGGGAATAGCGAAGAACTTAGTCAATTCACCTCTTCAAACTTCAAACAATTTACCACAGAACATGACATTAAGCATACAATCAGTTCTCCACATTTTCCTCAAGCAAATGGCCCAGCTGAACCTGGAGTGACAATTGCAAAGAGAATTTTGAGGCAGAAGGATCCACCACTGAATTTTTATCGTCACAATTGATGATAGGCAGTAACATTCGCAGCCAAATTCCGTGTTTGCCAGAGGAATTGAGACCAAAATGGCCGAGCCATAGAGCTGTTACGCATAGAGCTGTTCTTTAACAGAAGACATGCAACGCGAAATATACCAACTTTAAATGCCGGAGACAAAGTGAGAATAAAACTGGATAATGAGAAACTATGGGAAAACAAGGAACTGATTTACGTGGGGATACAGAGAAGAGAACTTACATAGTGACAACAAACGCGGGGACATACCCTAGAAACAGAGTTCAATTACAAAGAAAACACTGAGAAGAAATTTCAATTCACAAATCAACCCAAAACTCTTAGCTCAGAGAGGGTACTTTAAACACAATTCAGAACATTATGTGAGGTTAGTGAAACCACGTGTCAACAAGGAATGCGAATAATTCAGTTATCTGGGCGAACCTATAATTGACTTGAAACTATGTATAATTTCTAATTAACCATTAAATGTATCTAAATATTTATTCTGATTCACCAAAGCATTCACTTGAAACCTATTATCAAAGCAGTGTCTTAAAATGACAATCCCCAGGAACATCTTTCTAGCATGAAAATTATCAGTACTGTTTTTCTCCGAGCAATGTGGCCAGATAAACATTTGTTAATGACCATGGTAAATTGCAGTGGGCGGCATGGCCTGGAATGGCTCTCGTCTCAGTGGTGATAGCTGCATGTAGTCAAACATCGCTTGGCCTTACTACCCTGGCCTCATTCGCCTGGCATGGCCTGATCTTAAAAGTGTTTATCGTAATTGTTATTGTTCCAGGTCACGCCTTAGGGACCGACCATTTTGATTTCTGGGGCTGGGCCTGGGATTTTTCCTGAGAAAATATTCCGGCCCTTGAATTGTTGAAAAAAAATATTCTGGCTCTGACTTGAGGGGGAAAACAAAAACAGTCCCTCAAATTGTTGGAAAAAAATCCAGCCTTCTCTCACATTCTTGGAAAACAATAATCTGGCTGTGAGCCCATTTAGAGGGAAAAACAATCTGGCTCCCGCTTCAGTCTATGATAAATCTAGATCTACTCCATCAGCCACTGGATTCAACATGGAAATGATTAACCACAATCTGACTACATCCACAACTTCTGCTAAGAAGTTTATCGAAATCTACAGTTGAAATGAGTTTAGAAGACAGTGATAGTATTCATGATTCTAAACAATGTGATGTACATAGATCATGGTAGTAATACATGTGGTATACATTAGTCATGGTAGTTATAAATGTGATAAATTGGTATACACTGGCCAGGTGGTAGTAAATGTGTTGTATAAAGTCTTATAAAGAGTTCGTGGTAGTAAATTAGTATACATTGGTCATGGTATTAATGAATATGATAGTCATATAAAGTCATAGTTATAATTAATGTGGTATACATAGGTCATGGTTGTAAAAAGGCCATTATTTTGTTATGATTCGTTTTACGAACCCTCCTACGACAAAACGAAATTAGGTGTTTGTTTTTTTCATCCTCCCAGATTGTAATAGAACATTTCATTCTCTTGCTTTCAAATAAAATAATTAAACTATGCTTTACCAATTTTTATTTCTATTTTTTTCCCTTCCTCCTACAGAAATTCTCTGTCTTGATAATAAATAACAAATAATAAAAAACAATGGCCTAAATGTGATATACATTGGTCATGGTATTATGTGAATATTGAAATCCTGTGAGGGTGACAGTGGATATTTGTCAACCTTCTGAGGCTATTTATTTTATTATACTGAACAATATGTTTGAAAACATTGTTACTTCTCTTGTTCAAAATCACTATTCTTAGCACCTAGAAAATAAATTTCTGCGGATGGTTCTTTATTTTCTTCCGGAATCTTCAGTCCTGAACTCCGTGTGTCTGCCATTTTAGTAAATGTTCACTGATTTTCATTTGCGCATGCAAACATACACTGTTCAGCATAGGACGCCACATGAGGTATATTATTAGTAAATATGGTATTCAGTGGTCATGGTAGTAATGAATGGGGTATTCAGTGGTCATGGTAGTAATAAATGTAGTATTTAGTCTTAGTAGTCATGGTAGTATTAAATGTGATATACAGTGGTCATGGTAGTAATACTTGTGATTTACAGTGGTCATGGTAGTAGAAAATGTAGTAAAGAGTAGCCATGCTAGTTATACATGTGATGTACTTTGGACATGTTAGTAATCAATGTGGTATGTAGTGTTCATGGTAGTATTACAATACAAGGGTCCTGGTACTTATGCGATGGACTTTGTGGATATCATCAACAATACGTATACTTAAGAAGCAGACGCAGCCATATGCAATGCCAGGTTACAGACAAAGCTATGCGTTATATTCCAGTGTTAATAAGAATAGTATGGAACATGGTACTCATTGCCCAGTACAAGACAATCCCCAACACCACAAAACAAAACATCTAATCGATACATAATTTAGAAGAGCAAAAGGGGGCTCACATAGAAAGCAGAGAAGGACAAGCATAACAAAAGATTAAAACCAGCACATGGAGTTCCATCCACCAAATATGGACAGATCCGTATTAAACAAGAGCTGTCGAAAGGACAGCATGCTCCACTATTCAAAGTCAATGTTAAACAAGGCCACTGACATTTCTGTCTCACCAACAATGGTGCCAGTTCATTCACAAGGTCAAGTCTTAATTGTTGAGGTTAGGTGGTGGTGAGGTGAGTGTTTAGGAGGTGCGGTGAGGGTGTAGTCAGTAAATATATATACCAAATATTAAAGCAAGACCTTAAATACCCCAGAAATAATATGAACTTGAAGAGGGTGGGGAGGTGAAATAAAGTGTTACTGAATAGAAAACAACAGAAATAATACAATATTTACATTTAGTACAGTCTCTGGTGGAGTTTGAGTGTACATAAAAGGTCCCCTAACAATTTCTCCAGAAATGATAAGGGGTGTGTCTGATAGGTCAGAAAATCGAGGGTGTTAAGTCTGAATCATGGTACGTTTTCAGAAATCCAAGATGGTGGACAAAATGGCCGCCAAAAATTTGAAAAACTTAGTATATTTGATACTTACAACAATTTTTTAAAAAAAAATCACAAACATAAACTGTTTTTGTTGTTTTAAATGGAAAATATATGCAGTTCAGTAAAAAAAGATGATTTAAAGCAGAAAAGTTGCAGATTTTTGATTTTTTTGCTAAAAATCGGATGAAAAATGGCTAAAAAATGACAAAATTTGGGGTACCACCTAAAATTTTAAAAAACTTAATATAGTATTACCTTATTTTTTACCTATTTTAATTATTAAAATGTAAAATGATGCATATCCTGCTCAAAAATGTATACTGTTAGGTTTTAGTTGACCCCAAAACTCTCCAAAACGAGGAAAAAGTGGGTGGGGTATTTTGACATAAATAAATCTGAAATTACCGGCAAAATTTAGAAATGCACTACAATGCTAATATTGCTTAAATGGATAGTCTCTTTTGTTTTCTTTCGTTTTTCTTCTTTAAATTGACAAAATAGACACTGGTTATCAGATCTGGATGCATGTTTTTGGGAACATTTGGTATTTTGATTGGGGGAAAAAATGCAAATTTAAGCATCTAAAATGCCCATTCTGCTTGATATTTTAATTTATTGTTAGAAAGTGTTATCACTGAATGATGTTTTACAGTTGTTAAAATAATATGCTACATATGTGCAAACCAAATGTTTCATTTTGACTTTCAAAAACAATCAGTTTTCAATTTCAATTTATAAGCCAAAAAAGTGGGTGGGGTAATTCAACATGTATTTCAGCTTGACGAATATGTTATTATACCGAGACAGTTTTCCATCATTATCAATTTGTTTATATTCATCTAATTATTGTCTAGAATCAGAATGACCATAGACAGAATTGAAAATGATGAGCAAGAACTGAAATTGAAATTGTATAACCTTACATTACTTCCCTTGTTAGTCTCTATGGCTTGATAAGTTTTTATTAAATAATTACATTGTTAAACAATCGATTTAATATGTTATCATACTGCAATATCAAGCATAAGGAAAAATGAATCGGACGGGTTTCAGTCAAAACACAGGTAATTCAACATATAGATAATTGAATATTATACTGTTTTGCAAAGTTATTCCCTTGTTGTAATATCATCATTACAATTTTGCAGACATATTATGCTCCACATGTACTGTTGATGTTGTTACGTTTTACATTTTATTGCATAAATATGTTTTAAATTATTTGCAAGTTTCTAATTGAAACACTGCATAAAACTGTAATTGATCATAATCAGTTTCACTATTCTGGGGACTTAATAATATTTACAAGTCACTCCAGTGATTAAATATTTACCATTATCACTTTTATTGTTAGAAGTCACTTTGAACTTGGAAACCAACAATTTGTGAACAGGAAGTTTTGTAACAAGGTGTTATAAATAGTCACTCATTTATGAAAGAAGGTGGTAATTATTTATTTCTATATATAAAAGAAATATGTTTGCCTTCGATTAGTTTATTGAGAAGTGATATGTTTCCTTTGTTTGCATTTCCTTTGTTTCATTAAAAGTGTGGGTTTCTTTGGTAAAACTGTGAATTTGGCCAAGCCAAGAAATTGTATTTAAAACAGTAGTTATGTGCTCTTTTAGGCAGACTGGAATTTACCGTCTTAACGTGCATTACACTTTTAATTTGAATGGAATTACCTTCAATTTTCATAACTGTATGATACTGGACTTTAACAAATAGTTTATTAGTTTACCTTGAAAGGAATTACCTTTCATGTGCATTCAATTCGGATAGTAACTTTTCTATCGACGTTTAGTTATCTTGGAGTATGAGCCAGTGATATAGAACTGTATGTTAGGAATACCGATCTACATTATAACAGTGTTTATAGTATTAAAGAAGTTATCATTGAAAACCTGCGTGTCCATTATTTCAACCTTCGAATTCACACCAATTCAGCACGCATAATACGTGGTGGGTATCACAGCGGTACGTGAACTGACGTACCTCTCAGCAATTGCCAAGCGAGTTCCCTAAATAAACACTATAATATAAGCGACTTTTTACTGTGATTGTGAATTTCCATCATTAACATGGATCGCCGATCAACAAGGAACAACACGTTTAGAAACAGCAGACCACCGTGGAACCAACAAATGCTACCCGTGATTCTCTATTTGACACTACCTGCAAGCAAGTGCCATCATCAGCTTGACAAACAGACACAATGGAGAAATAAGAAAAGTGTCAAACAACGGCAGCGTGACCAGGAAAGATTGAACACTTTCATCCAACGTAAGGCAATTTGCACACTTTTTCCTTTTCATTCAGTTAGCAATTCAGAAACTAAAGCGATGGTTTCTAGGCACAACGTACAGATTGCATCTAAAGCTGTTTCAAAACAATCAAATCTTTAAAATAATGATAAACAAAACATAGAAAACCTACAGCTACAGTCAGAAGTTTCTCTTTTGAAAGATTGTGTGTCAAAGGAACACTTTAAACAGGACATTACTCAAAAACTTATTTCGCATCTTAAAAAGGAAAATGAACAATTAACATGGAAAATGCATCATTTAGAAGAATCGTTAAAAGAGAAAACCCAATTTATTGAAAAATACACAACGGAAATGACTCAATTGAATTCTGTAGTCGGCCATCTCAAAATTCAGATAGCATGTCTGCAGGACGAGAACCATCACATTACAAACAAAATGAAACAACAAACACAAATTCAAGTTAAACATCACCAAGATTTAAAACCTAAAATCAGTTCCAAGTCAAACAGAATACAATCTCTTGGACTGCTGAACGAGGAAGCCATACTGAAAGCAAATGATAGACTCTTGGAACGTTTAGAACACGTAAACGAACCTATTCCATGGGAAAATGACAACAGTTCTTCAGCAAGAACATTTCGTTTTGACAAATCGATGGCAATGGCCTTACGAAAAGCAGCAGAAGCACACGCATCCAAAAGTTTAACTGTGCCAATTGTGAACGGCACACCTATAGCGACCACTTAAATTGGCCTGCTTAAATTGGAAACTGTGCATTTCGCATCAACCCTTGAAAGGCTTCCGATTTGAACCCAGTGTGTCAGTATAATTTACTTTTCAGATTATGATCATATTGTACATTATGTATATTTACTTGCATTTTCACTTTTCAAACTTTGGGGACCAAAGTCTTCAAACCAGAGGGGAATTATTATGCTCCACATGTACTGTTGATTTTGTTACGTTTTACATTTTATTGCATAAATATGTTTTAAATTATTTGCAAGTTTCTAATTGAAACACTGCATAAAACTGTAATTGATCATAATCAGTTTCACTATTCTGGGGACTTAATAATATTTACAAGTCACTCCAGTGATTAAATATTTACCATTATCACTTTTATTGTTAGAAGTCACTTTGAACTAGGAAACCAATAATTTGTGAACAGGAAGTTTTGTAACAAGGTGTTATAAATAGTCACTCATTTATGAAAGAAGGTGGTAATTATTTATTTCTATATATATATTATGCGTGCTGAATTGGTGTGAATTCGAAGGTTGAAATAATGGACACGCAGGTTTTCAATGATAACTTCTTTAATACTATAAACAATGTTATAATGTAGATCGGTATTCCTAACATACAGTTCTATATCACTGGCTCATAATCCAAGATAACTAAACGTCGATAGAAAAGTTACTATCCGAAATGAATGCACATGAAAGGTAATTCCTTTCAAGGTAAACTAATAAACTATTTGTTAAAGTCCAGTATCATACAGTTATGAAAATTGAATTCCATTCAAATTAAAAGTGTAATGCACGTTAAGACGGTAAATTCCAGTCTGCCTAAAAGAGCACATAACTACTGTTTTAAATACAATTTCTTGGCTTGGCCAAATTCACAGTTTTACCAAAGAAACCCACACTTTTAATGAAACAAAGGAAATGCAAACAAAGGCAACATATCACTTCTCAATAAACTAATCGAAGGCAAACATATTTCTTTTATATTTTATGCTTGAGGTTGTGAGGGTTAATTGATTTTCTGGAAAAACAGGAGACGATATAAAGATTACGAAATTGTCTTTATTGTTGCACAGGCAAAGTAGATGTGTGTATACATACATATAATGTGTAATGTTAACAAAGTTATGTCCCTTATAGGGAAACTCCGTTTGCAGAATTAACCCAAATACAAGCATAAATTGAATTGACAAAATATAGTAAGATAACACAAATGGATGTTATACAGAATTGATCTACATTAGGGGAAACTCGCTTTAGCTCTATATGAGAGGTATGCGATACACATGTGTTCTAATTAAAATAATATGTTCAATTTCATTAAATATCGAAAGTATTTAGTTACGGATGAAGTACATGTAATCTAACATGTGACAATTATGTGTACTACAAAGAACTGATGATTATATTATTTGTAAACTTTGAAAACACGAACTTCTACTGAACGATAATAATCAAAGTGACAATGGTGTAGTAGTTTTAAAATAAATCATTAATTTGCGATTTAAAGAGGTTTGCCGAAATGACATATGCATGTTATAATGAAATGCTGAATTCACAGTTCAAGGAATTAGCTATGGTATTATGATGCGAGTCGATTTCTAATATTTACAAAACTATCTAAGTTATCCTCAACATATCATAACATACAGAGCCTAGCGTTAGAGCGTGGTCTGAATGATATACGTATGTTATACATGTGCAAGTTACAAGTATTACCTTAAACAAATGTTGTGTTTAAGACAGGATAATAACATTATTTCAGAAATTACAACAAAAGCTACAGAAAATAAGCATGAATATTCTAAACTAGCAAGTAATAAAAATATACACTGATAAAATTGTACATACCTGGAAAAACAGGAGACGATATAAAGATTACGAAATTGTCTTTATTGTTGCACAGGCAAAGTAGATGTGTGCCTGTACACCGATCGTCTTGAAATTTATACCATACATGGCTTCCAGGTGTGATAATCATTGTAAAAATAAGAATGGCTTAAATAACATTTTGCATTATAAGGCTAGACAAACAAGGATAACACAATCAAGTTGGCTTTGATATTTCCTGTTTCACAGGAATTCCACAGCTTGTTTTACTCTATGGCTTGATCACTTTTCTAAGGATCAAACAACTTATCAATTAACACCATCTGAGAAGTTGATAAGTAATTATGAGAACATTTGTTGTAAACTTTTCATACAAAATGTTGACTTTGAATGAACTATTTTTGGGAAAGTCAGAAACTATTTAGTAAAAACAATTTAATAAAATATAAGATAGTATATTTAGAATTACGTTACAAAGTTTGAAAAATGAGAAATTTATGTTATTTAAAGAAATGTACACTGATGCCTTTGACAACATATTTAATTAAACACACCTTTATAATTACATACATATGACAATTGTTTGAATAGTTTATTTTATACTTTTTACAAGAAAAACTACATGAAAATGCAGGGCATAACAATTCCCCACTGGTTATAAGACTTTGGTCCCCAAAGTTTGAAAAATGAAAATATAACATGTGTACAAAGTGATCATAATGTGAAAGGTGAATGCATATAAAACATGACATAATATACATGTTTAGTAGGATTTTTCGTTTTCTCGTAATTGTCCAGCATGGTATCAAGTAAAACATTCTTAAGTGGGGCGTAAAGGAATCATAACGCCGTGATGTAGTTTATATACATGGACGAAGAATGGTTTTTGAAATATGCGTCTTAACTTTGCAGCAGTAAATATGCTTACATTAATTGTAGATTTGATATGTATCACTTGGTCTGTAAAATTGTTTGTAATTGAAAAATCGGGCCAAGATACATTCATTTTTGGAGAAAGGCAATAACCTTTGATTTCTAGGTCAGAAATAGAAACAGGGGATTGAATGTCATAATGTGTAGGGCACATGGGCAATTGCATGAGTGTAACCAAAACACATTGCTGGCCACATGTAACTTCTAAACACAGTTGAGACGTCCTTCTATCTTCATAATGTTTCCATAATGAAACAAGGAGGACACACAACATTGTGCACAAAAGACAAAAATTGGCATGTTCCCATGTAAATTCAATTGAAAGATAGAAATTTTCTTCTTGCTTGATACTAGCAGTATTTGACTCATAAATGAATGATGGTACGTCTGCAGCCAAAGATTTACATAGTTGCACTCTTTCTAAGATTATAAGGGCTGCTGTAAGCTTTCTAATTTTAACAATTGTCCAGATTAAGAGTGCAGTCAAAAATACAGTGGCACCCATAGTGACAAAAAGAAGTATGCTTTCTAAATTAGGCCACTCAGAATCTAGCTGAATTTGCCCATCTAACAACGGTTCTGCTAGAGACTGAAATATAACAGCATCTTTCTTTGCTGTAAGAGCCATTTTTGATAGACTTAAATGTGCCTTTGAATCGGCAGTCATGACATCGGACATTTCATGTTGGTATATTTTAAAATTAGGTACGGTAACATTAACTGCAGTGCCAAAAGTTGTATCAGCAAAAATATTTTGAACAAAAGAATTGTCAAAGAAATGTTGAAGTAAAGCTAAATTCACTGGGTGTAGAATTGTTATATTATCACTGTGGCTATGACAAGATGCCAGTCTCGGTGCGAAATAGTATTGACTAGTTGAAATGGAACATTGACATGGCAATTTGAAGAGACAAAAATCACAACCTGCTACCATTTTATGGTCTTGCAGACACTCCAAAGATAATAAAGGTGTACGATAGAGTAATAAGGAATTGGGAGATAGTTCCTTTATGTGAGATTTTATCACATTCTGTAAGAATCTAAAATTACAAAGGGATTTAACTTGATCTTTATCATTTCCAAATAAGGCTAAGATGCAGGAAGGAGACGTAACCGGAGACAAAGCAACATTTGCAGAACAATACCTTACAGGTTCGCCATTACATTTTGACAAATCAAAATCATGCAGTGCAGCATAGTATTGTTTGCTTGAAGTAATCAGGAAGTATGCAGGTAAATCTAACATTTGTGTTGCATGTTCGGATGTGGAGTTAATTGGAACCGGTACAGACATGACCTTGTACAAAGTAAGCGGATGTTTCAACGTTACATACACTTTCGTGCCATTCCTAGCAAACAAGAATTGGCTGTTTGAATATACTTCTTGAACAGACTTTGAAGTAAGATGAAAGCCATTGAACTGTGTTTGCAACATCAACCTTATATCCTCTAAGGTGCTGGCCATCACATCATTAGGAATCAATAAAGGAGAAAGTTTTCCATTGACCAAATCTGTAATGCCGAGTTTAAATTCATCCAGTTCATGATTTAGAGTACTCGATGATTTGATTTGATCTACTAATATTCCCATCATATACTCAAATGATTGTTCCAAATTAACAGTGGTTGTATGTATTTCTGTTTGTATGAACTTAATAGCCAACATGTTGTCCTTGATCCCAGCTATTAAATTATCCATTCTTGAATTTGCTGCATTAATAAAAGAACTCAAATGATTTTCGTGTTGTACGAGTGCCTTACTTAGTCCAGTTGCCATGGTATTAAGTGTGTTCATATGATTCGCTAATATATCGACATCCTCAACAGTTGCTGTTCCAAAGAGGCCTTTGGAAAGTGTCCCTATAAATGGAAGCAAGGAGCGCCGACTTCGTGAGTTATGGACATCTGTTTCTGGAATCAGCTGTTTCACTGAAAGTTTTGATGAAAGTCCTTGAGATGTTTTCTCCTGTTTCTCCTGTTTCTCCTGTTTCAACAAAACTTGATCTCCCACACTGAAGGTAGGTGGTGTGGCATTTTCATCATGCCAAGTATTCAAGTATTGCCGAACATTTTGAGTTAAGGTAGGTTTTGGAATTAGCGTAGTATCAATTGGTAAGTTCATCTCCCTACCAAACATCAGTTGAAATGGACTAAACCCTGTGCTTTCTGTACATGGTGAAGATCTAAAAGCCATCATGATACTAGGAAGCAAGGAAGGCCAATTCATCTGGTCTTTGTCGATGTATGTTCTCATTGTTTGTGCCAAAGTACTGTTAACTCTCTCCACAGTAGCATTTGTCTGTGGATGGTAACTACTTGTGTGATGTCTTTTAACTTCAAACATCTCACAGAGCGCATTCACCAACTTAGACATGAAGTTTTTTCCGCGGTCTGAAACAATGGTTCGAGGCGCCCCGTATCTTGTAAATATTTCATTGTACAAGACGTTGGCAACCTCCTTGGCTTCTTGTGTTTTCATAGGAAAAGCTTCCGTCCATTTTGAAAAGCTATCCACTACGAGAAGCACATATTGAAAGCCTTCCTTAGTTTTTGGAAGCTAGCACAATAAATCAATATGAATTCGGAAAAAGACCTCTTCAACTGGCAAAGGAGTTAGTGGTATAGGATGCCTGTTTCTTGCAACCTTTGCCCTTTGGCATGTGTCACATGTGCTAACATAATCATTAATGTGTTGGTACATTTTGGGCCACCAATACCTTTGTTTGATTGCAGCAAAAGTCTTTTTAACACCAAAATGACCACCGCCTGCCTTGCTATCATGTAAAGCTTCCAAGACAGAAGTGCGTTTAACAGACGGTAAGGCAAGTTGTAAGATCATATTGTCAGGATCAAGATCTTTTACTTGCTTTGTTCTAGGTGTGAATACATGACGAAGAGCTCCATCAAGTAACACATACTGATTTTCAGCAACAATTGAAATGGTGTTTGCAAGTTTTGCATCTTCAGGCAATATGTTTGATTCTAGGTAGTTGAAAATGTCCTTAAAATCACTACATTCTCTTTGCAATTTAGATATTTCGTGCAACACATCAAACTGTTCGTCCTCTAATTCATCTGTAGCACATATCTCAGGAGAATTTTGGTATTCAAAGGAAACTTCTATTCGTACCGAAGAATCCTGTGAAGATTGTGCAATATTGGAATCAGAGCTTAAGAGTGGTTCCTTTTCTGGAGTGACAGACAATCTTACGTCACTTTCAGAAGGGGAATCAATGTCGTCAGGCATTTGTAATTGCAGAGGCGATGATAGTATACCTGTACGATTGACATGGATTTGGCTATTTTGAGATTCTGTGATTGCATGGCCATTAACAAGCAGGACGCTGTCAGACTTGGAACCAACTTTACCAATGTTAGATATAGGTAAAGACATAGCATTTTTGTCAAATTCAGAAGGTTTACTAAGTGCCTTGTCTGCAGAATCGTCAAATGACACAATGCTGACAGACTTGGTACTATCGTTTATACTCGATACTGAATCAGTTGGTGCTAATATTTGAACCGTTTCCGTAACACTAGTGTTTAGTACAGTGCTATCAGAAATTGATTCAGAACACTTCAAATCAGGTTTGATAGCAGAACAAGCATCTGTTGAGTGAGTAAGTTTTTCATAGTTTATTCGAGAAAGGGCATCTGCATTTTGATTTTGCGTTCCTTTTCGATGTTTAATTGTAAACGTATAACTTTGAATTTTCATGCTCCATCGTGCTAGCCTACCAGTTGGTTCCTTTTTATGCATGAGCCATTGCAGTGCAGCATTATCCGTTAGCACAGTGAAGTGTCGATGAGACAGATAATGTTTAAAAGTCTCAATACCGCTTATTACAGCGAGACATTCCTTCTCTGTTACGTTCCAATTCTTTTCCTCGGAGCGTATGGTTCGACCGCCATAAGAAACAACATATTCCCTACCATCATCATCAACCTGTCCAAGTATGTAGCCTAAAGCAGCATCACTAGTATCAGTAGTGAGAATAAATTCTTTACTCATGTCGGGAAAACGCAATATTGGAGGGCTAATTAATGCAGTTTTAAGTGTTTCAAAAGCCTTTTGACAATCGTGAGTCCAATCGCTACGAGAGAAAGATTTTCTTACATCCTTTTTCAAAAGTGCATTAAGAGGAATACAAATCTTTGCAAAGCCATGAACGAACCGTCTATAGTAATTGCAAAGACCTAGAAAACCACGTAATTCCCTTTGAGTACCAGGTTCAGGAAAGTTTTTAACCTTTTCAGATTTGTCGGTGTCTATCCATACACCAGCTTCAGTCAAAACATGACCTAGGAACATAACCTTATCATGGCCGAATTTGCATTTTGAGGCTTTCAAAGTGAGTTTTGCATCTCTTGATCTTTGAAACACCTCGTCAAAATGCTCAAGATGTGTTTCAAAATTTGGGCTAAACACAAGAATGTCATCAATATAACAAAGCACAAATTTCCAATTCAAGCCCTTAAGAACAACTGACATCAACATTTGAAAGCTCATAGGGGCGTTGCGTAATCCGAAACTCCTTCGAGTGAATTCAAAAACTCCCTCATGAGTGACAAAAGCTGATTTGTGTTGAGTTTCAGGATCTAGGGCAATTTGAAAGAATGCTGAGTTAAGATCCAAAGTTGAAAACACTGTAGCCCGAGATTCACCCAAAGCATCAAAAACATCTTTAATTCTTGTCAAGGGTTGTGCAATTGGAACAGTAATGTGATTTAGTTTACGATAATCAACTGCAAATCTCCAGGAACCATCTTTCTTTTTTACTAAAACAACAGGTGAATTCCAAACAGAAGTGGATCTTTTAATTATCTTAGCTTCATACATTTCATTTGTTTGTCTTTCAGTTTCAGCCTTTTTGATTGCATCCTGGCGGTAAAATGTTGAGCGGACAGGTTTAGAACCAGGTTCCGTTTCTATTTAGATACAAGTCTGTTTTGCCAATGTCAGACAAGGAAGATGAGAAAACATCCCTATTATCTTCCAAAAAATGTTTGAGCTCTTGTTTTTGCTGCTCAGAGAGATTGTCATTTTCGATATTGAAGTGAATGTTTGCATTGTTTGGAACACTCGTGGATTCAACATTGACATTGTGAACATTAGCACTTTGGTTAACTTTACCGTTATCACTAAATGAATATTTTTCGTTTGCATCAACTATATTAACGTCTGCAATTATCCTGTTTGGAAATAATGTAATATCATTTTTGGTTGGGTTTATCAATCGCATGACAGACTTATCGTTATGAGTAGAAACCAAGCATCTAGCACCGGCAAGATTGATATCTTTTAAGTGTTTAGAAGGATCTAATAGCACAATGTCATTTTTATGACCTTTTGAGATTTTGATAGGAATTGTAATTTCAGACTCAGCAGGAATGACTTCAGGTTTAATACATTTAGCATAACTATAATGGCTGTCAGAGACCAAAGCTACAGCTATGAGATCATCCCAAATTGTCACAATTTTATGGTGGAAGTCAATGTTCACATGGTTGTTGTTCATGAAATCCAAACCTAGGATAACTGCATGCTGTAATTGTTCGAGCACTAAGAAATCATGATCAATTTGTAATCCTGAAATATTTAGAGTCAAGGTAACTTGACCAAATATTGAGTGTTGTTCACCTCCAACACCAACTACACGGGCCAATTTTGATGGTAAAATTTTGATTTGATTGTTCTTATTAAATTTGTCAAGTGCAGATTTTTGAATACAGCTCACACTGGCGCCAGAATCAACTAATGCGCGAGTTTTTTTGCCGTTAACTTCTAAAAGTATTGTATTTTTATTTAAAGATGTGGTGACATTGACTTCTACTTCAGACTCTATTTGTTTTTCAGACTTATGGGCGTTTTGGTTAGCACTACTATGATTTTTCAGGTTGCCCATTAGGTGCCTATCCGCAGGTGACACACACTTACGGACAGGCGCGCATCCCTATCGTGAACCCCTGTTTGCTAAATCATCACTTTTCCGTTTTTTACAGGTTTGGATAACGTGATTAAATTTGTAACAATATTCACATGTTTTACCATAAGCTGGACAATCACGAAAAGAATGAAAAACCCTACCTTCACAGTTTCTGCACATCCAATCTTCATTTCTTTGTGTGCGTCCTGGTTGTTGATGTTCGTGTTGTTGTTGCTGAATCTCTTGCTGGTGATGTCTGGCAGCTGTTTTCTGTCGACTCCAGGTCGGTGGCGGGTGCTGTGGAATTTGCCGACTCCAGGTCGGTGATGGTTGCTGTACATTTTGGTGACTCCAGGTCGGTGGTGGTTGCTGTGGATTTTGGCGCTTGTCATGATTGAAGGCCATGACTTCTGCAAGTCTATCCGTCACCGCATCTAGAACGCGCTTGGCTATATCATCTACGGAAGCAGAAGAGACTGACGCTGAGGTTGCAGCAACAGTTCTTTCTGCCAGTGTCGCACCTTTTCTTAAGTTTTCCAAAGTTGCGTGATTTTGAGGCATCACAATTGTTTTAATGTTAGTAGTTAGCCCGTTCAATGCAATGGTGGTTAACAATGATTCGGGATAACCTTTGTTACTAGTAACTTTTAATATTCTAGTAAAATAGTTCGCACAGCTCTCACCTGGTTGTTGGCTAAGTGTAATCAGAGCCATGTCTGAATTGAGCCCATCGCTGCCATTAAAACGCTCTGTAAGAGCCACTGTTAGCAACTCATAGTCGCCCTTGACTTCTTCTGCAGCAGCATTGTACCAGGCCAGTGCATGATCCTTTAGATAGAAAGGTAACGTTTGTCGTCGCCTCGCTGCATTCAAGTTGTGCGATTCAGCAAAATTGTTAAACCATGTCAGCCATTCGTCTGCACGTTCGCCGGGGTTTCCGTGGAATGGTGCCATAGTGATGTTGAGAGCCATTGTAATTGGTACCTCTGGTGAGTCTTCTGGTTCCTGATACACAGTGTCCTCGTGGTCGCTCAGGCCTAGTGAACTGTCAGACAAGTAGTCGACCTCTGGCTCTGATGTGCTGGCCGGGGAACTGCTATCAATGGAACGCAGGTAATATCGGTTGATAGGTGTTGACATGTGTTGATCGCACCGTTCACGTACCACTATGTTACTCCACCAATCTTTGATAACTTTGATCATGAGGAAGCAACCCTGTCAGGGATTGAAAGCAATCATGATACAGTATCTGTACTGTTTCAAGAAAAAAGTAATTCACAGGAAGCCTAACATATCAGATTAAAACATAACGCGTGAATCCAGTGTTCACTAAACAACTATCTTGTCAGGAACTACAGGAACATACAAGACCAGCAGGAAGATCAACATTACCAGAAGACTATATTGTCAGTGATGGGCTGATCGACAATGATGTTGATAAGGAGAAAGGCATCAAGAAACAGGAAGCCGCATGTATTGTCTCAAGAATATATATAAGGTTGACACTGATTTCAAACAAGTTGAATGCAATAATCAAATCTTGCCATCATGGAGTGCCTTCAACTCTGTTGTTTCAAATGAGACTCTGTCTGAGAAAATAGTAGGGTTCTTACCAGTAATCCCACACCCCGTAACAGAATACTCAACTGTTAACACAGCATTGAACAATTTCCGGGACATTCTGCAACAACTCAATCACGATAAACTTGCCATTACCTGTGATGAAAGGGTGTACCACATTGCAAGAGAAATTATCATGGGAATGACAATACATTTTCTGACCTCGTTTGTGCTTAGGATTTTTCCATATGTCAAAGATTTTTGTGGCTGCATTGGGAAATACCTACGAAACAGTGGTTCTGAAAGCATCTGGACAGAAAACTCATTGTTTGGGCAACACATTGTACAGCCTGTATTAGCAGGAACACACTATGTTCGTTCAGTGAAAGGCAATCTTTTTCTCAGCGAGGCAATGGAAAGGTTGCAGTGGAAAGAGTTCTTCGCACAAAAGGGAATTCAACCATACCAACAGCAGTTAGTCATACTAAGTGAGTAAAATACCTATATTGAAGACAAGGATACCGAAAGAAGCAAGCAAAAACTGAAGGAGTTCCAAGACTCATCGGATGAACTGCTGGAATACTTTGACAGAGCAGAGAAGTACAAGCGAAACTTTCCAATACTGGGACACTTATAGTATGCTTCTTGGTTTATTAAAGGACTTGATAAGAGCAGACAGAGAAGGCGACCAGTACAGTACAAGCAATACTTCCATATTTTGCCTTGTTTGACTGTGTCAGTTACTTACGATGGTGTTCGGTATATCTTGAAGACATGCGAAAACTTCCAGTGACTGCTCCCACAATATATCAGCACTTCGTAGAAGGCAAGTTTGCCGTGAAAAGAACACCGTGAAAGTTCAAAGATGTAGCTGCAGTTCAAGCATTGGAAAAAAACGATACACATATCTCAGAAGAGCAGTGGGTGTATTATAGGGAGCCCAAGTAGAAAGAACTGTGTTGCTCTTTGAGAAATTATCTACCAGGAGATGATAGCTGTAAGTGAGGTCCATCGAGAGATTGGCGGATCAAAGCCATTCTATCATGAATTAACTGTTAGTCACGAATTCAGTCTGACAGAAACAAATGCCGGAGAAGCAAATATCAAAGACATGACATCATACATACAGATATATGACAATCCGTTTCACATTACTCCAGATACCGAGAAGAAACTACACAATATCATCACACAAGAGGTGATGATGGAGGAAATAAGAAACAGCATTTTGAAGGTGGAAACCGAAGGGCAAAACCTTTACCAAGAGTTTAGAAAGGAAAGATTTCTCGACAAGTCAAAACAATAAACAGATACGATCCATAGAAACAATCCAAAAACCTTCCAGTCCATCAGCTAAGACCCAGTCATCAGCATCAGAAAGCAGGAAATCAAATGGAGCAGGAGCAGGACACAAACTGATAGAAATAGCACAGGCCAGAGGGCATGAAACAAAAGAAATGTTTAAGTATGACTTGGTCTCAGACAACTACTTATTTGACGAGGAAGGGTTGATGACGAAACCAAATAAGAGTGCATTATGTCATGAACTGGAAAAAAGCAATTGGCAAAGAAAACGTACAGGTATTGTCACATTCGGATTCATTACCGAATGTGTACTTAGTCGACATCATGGCCAATATGAGAAAAGTGAACCTTAAGAGTTTGAAAACGTTCAATGACCTCTTTGCAGCATTGGTACGAATGCTATTGAACGTTTGCAAATGTGCATCCCAAATCCATTTTGTGTTTGACTCCTATATCGATGGATCCATCAATGATACAGAGAGGCTAAGGTGTGGCAGTACAAAACCATTAGAACTAAACCTTGTAAATGAAGATACACTACTACCTGTGAATATTAACACATTCTGGCCATCAAACTTAAAAAAGACGAAATTACAGCTTTTGCTCAGGAAGTGGATTGAGGAAAATAAAATGCTGGGTATACTTGTCCAAATATTGAAATCCCGTTGAGCGGAATTAAAGGTAGAGAAGATAATATTACTTGTCAATTGATTTCAGCAGGAATCATCACCAACTGTCCTGACTTGGAGTTTCCGATTGAAGAAGCTGCTGTTAGTCTTGTATCACATGCATTTAATGCATCTGAACCAAACGCACAGTTGTATTGTCATCTGATACGGACGTCAGGGTCGTGATGTTGTACTTTTGGAGTGCGCTACAATGCCCAGGACACAAAATGTGGATCAGAGCAGGAATTGAGGACTCTACACATATACATTCCTCTACACACAATAGCAGAAGAAAAAAAACATTTCCACTTTACGCTTTACTCACAGGCTATTAAAAATCGCAGCATTTTACTGTGTAGGTTCAAATTTATAATTATCTTTTTGATTTTTAAGAACTTAGCTATTTCGCTGACAGTTAAGAACATATAACTTTACCCTTCCATTTAGAGTAAAAATAATGGCTGACCTTTTCGCATGTTACATAATTCAGTTACTCTACAAAACTCTGAATGAGCATCACGCTTAAGAGTCGTTAATTGAGCATATTGGTTTCTATACATGACTTTAAAATGATGTTGGCGGCCATTTTGGACGCCATTTTGGACGCCATTTTGAATATTGCCACATCCCAAATGTACAAAATGAAGAAAAGAAACAAATTGAAATAAGGCAACTATGAATATAAACAAAACGATAATGATAGAAAACTATCTTGGTATAATGACATATTCGTCACACTGAAATGCATGTTGAATTACCCCCACCCACTTTTTTGGCTTATAAATTGAACACTGATTGTTTTTGAAAGTCAATATGATACATTTTGTTTGCCCATATGTAGCATATTATTTTAACAACTGTAAAACATCATTCAGCGATAACAATTTCTAACTATAAACTAAAATATCAAGCAGAATGGGCATTTTAGAGTGTTATATTTGCATTTTTTACCCCAATCAAAATACCAAAAGTTCACTCAAATCTGATAACTGGTGTCTATTTTGTCAATTTAAAGAAAAAAACACGACAGAAAATAAAAGAGACTATCCATTTTAGCAGTATTAGCATCATAGTGAATTTCTATATTTTGCCGGTAATTTCAGGTTTATTCATGTCAAAATACCCCACCCACTTTTTTCTCGATTTGGAGAGTTTTGGAGTCAACAAAATCCTAATAGTATACATTTTTGTGCAGGATATGCATAATTGTACATTTTAATAAACAAAAATTGGTAACAAATAAGGAAATATTATATTAATTACTTTAAAATTTTGGGTGGTACCCCAAATTTTAACATTTTTGAGCCATTTTTATCCGATTTTTAGCCCCCTAAAAAAAATCTGCAACTTTTCTGCTTTAAGTCATCTTTTTTTACTGAACTGCATATATTTTCCATTTAAAACAACAAAAACATTTTATGTTTGTGAAAAAAATATAAAAAAATATTGTAAGTATCACACATACTAAATTTTTCAAATTTTTGGCGGCCATTTTGTCCGCCATCTTGGATTTTTAAAAACGTACTATGATTCAGACTTAACAACCTCGATTTTCTGACCTATCAGACATCCCCCTAATCATTTCTGGAGAAATATTTAGGGGAACTTTTATGCACACTCAAACCCCAAGAGACTAGACTAATTGGGGGAGTCTAAGGAGTGTGTGTGTTGCGTGGGGTGAGGGAGAAGAAGAGAACAGTATGCAGACATGATAATTGAAAAGAATTTAAAAACAATAGAACACATATTTGTCTTTTTATCTGGGGTGGTGGTAGTGGTGGTGTAGGAGTGAAGAAGGTGTGTTGTTTATTGGGCTAATGAAATATAACAGGCTTGCCATTGTTATTTGATGTATGCAGTGAGTTTCATTGAAATATATGAAGCTGCTTAAAAAACTTTAACCTGAAACTATAAGTTGAAAAACATTATCATCTGGCTAAAATTCAATAAACATTGATGAAATATGTGTCTGTAAGCGTCCTTGATGACTCTGATGACACTTGTAGAGCTTCTTTGACAGAGATATATGGCTAGTGGTTATTGAAATAAGTGGATTTGCCAACAAATAAAATTTAAAAAAATCTATGTGGTAAAGGAGCTACACCTTTTCTAAAATACAATACAGAAAATATTTATCCAGGAAAAGGGCCATATTTTGCTATAATGCAATACAGAGTTTAGTAACATGTGTCTGAAGTTGTATTACTAATTAACAATCACCTTTTGACATACAAGAACTTTCTTAAAATCTTTAACCAGAATTTTGAAGTCGAAAAAGGGACTTAACATTGCTTAAATGCAATACAGAGTTAATATTGGACATGTGTCTACTAGCGCCTTTGATATTCCAAGCTTTAAAGTACAAGTGTGTAATCTCCCATCTGTTACATCTGTAGTATTTGTATATTAACTACACTACTATCGTAGTCGCTACACGATAAATACCTTGATCCACGCATGTTTACGGAATAAGATAACACTATACATTTTACTGTGTTGTTAAATGAAAAGGTAAGTATAATATGTATATGTATAATGTGTTCATACTATTCATTCACTAATATGTGCTATGCATCAACTGTTATGCCTTAAAAGTTCAAGGTGAGTGCATAATGCAAGTTATATAATAATTGAAAGGAAATTCAACAAAATAGTCTATGAATAATAACCTGAAACGTACAATCCTTTCTCCAGCCATCATTATAAGTTAAGTTATACCCCTAAATTTCAAAGAATAATACATATAAACAGCTGTTAACAACAATAATACGTTACAAACTTGCACTGCGATAATAACATATCTTATACACAGTAATCATTACCATGTTTCCAACACATTTGACAAATCGTTTGACTTTTCTCGAGCACTTTTGTATACTAATAACCAAGTTATAAATTCACGTTTAAGTTGTACTTGATTCTGATGTCCCATTAGTAATACATGTATATGTCGATAGTACATGAATGTATCGTGCATATACAGTTGTAATGTACACATAAATAACGGTTACCTTTTTGTTATACACAAGATGGCCACCACACTAATCAAGATACGAGATGAGAAAGACGAGGGCATGGACCTATATCTGTATGAGGATATGCTTCTTCCGAGTTTGCTGTTAACATCTGATCTACGGTCAAAGTATGAATCAATTAACAGAATAGATTACAGGGACGGTGATGTGCTTCTGTGTTCTTATCCAAAAACAGGTATAATATACTTTGGTAGAATTATATAAACCAAGAATCCCAAGTTGCCCACACGGCAGCATAAGCTTCAATAATAAAGTGGCTACCAGACTACCAGACTTAATAACTTCAAACGCGAAAAATGCTTATTGGGTTGCAGTGCCGATTGTTTCGAATCCATTATTACAGTTTTTCGAATCCATTATTACAGAATGTCGCGTTCTAAAATAGTGTCCATAACTCAAATATCAAGGTAATACTGAGCATAAATAAAATGTACCCCTTGTTCTTTTCTTTAATATATAGACAGCAAAACAGGAAATAATAAATGATGTATATAGAATAAGTAGATCTACCACCACCAATAGTCCAAACAAAATATTGTTCGAAAAGCATAGTACACAAGCGAGTTATACCCCTTTTTCTTAAACCTTGTATTTTTGGTAAAAACACATTAAATCTATAAAAATTACCTAAATGTGTCCATGATAATATTCTCCATACGTTGCTTCCGAAAAAAATAACAAAAAACGCAACACCGATTGTGTAGGTAGCAGCTTTTGATTATCAAACATCATCAAATGACCTCCCATTAAAGTTTCCATCATAGCATCCATAAAAGAGTACTGCTTGGCAAAATTTGAAACTATTTAATGGAATATTTAGTTCTCGGTAAAGTGTGCTTACAAACGTCAAACTTTGTTTAATTAAAGCCCTGTTGAAGCTGTTCTACACCCTCAAAAGCTGGCCTATGAGAATACCAGCAAACAAACTTGGTACTTTCTTTTTGGTGAGTATAGATTAAATGTAAAGGCCTTTTTTCCTCTGTTGGACTAGCACTGATAAAGATGGTTTGATTACACTTAGTACAGTGATATATTTTAACAACATGATGTGTCAGTTAATATTATTGGGTCAAATGTCATACATGTCCGTTTAGTAATTCTTGAACTGAATAGAATAATTTACTTTGCAATCCCGTGATTTACTTTTAATCGGCAAATATACATTATTATATGACCTGAACACCTGGAAAGAGAGTTATTAAACGGTTTTGTATTGTAATTTCAACGTTATTTGGCGGGTTTGACTTTAGGTTAATAGTTCATATTGCAGTAATATAATGTATGAAATAGTTGTGTAATCCCTTTATCTTTGCATTGGGTTAATAGTTAATAGGGTAAGTGGGAGGTTTGGTGCACCC
This sequence comes from Cyrtodaria siliqua, assembly GCA_037043455.1. Lineage (NCBI taxonomy): Eukaryota > Metazoa > Mollusca > Bivalvia > Adapedonta > Hiatellidae > Cyrtodaria > Cyrtodaria siliqua. The sequence continues at coordinate 39,925 of JAWPHD010000275.1, read as the reverse complement.
AAGAACCTGGTTTAATTCCCCAGCGGCCTTTTATGCCACTGACCGTTCAAAGGCGGTAGCCATATTGTCAACCCTTTTGTGTTGGTGATGTCTTATTTGGCCGTTTATTGATCTTTAAAGTTGTTCTTTGTTGCTGTGTGTGTTTGTGGTTGTTTGTTTTCCTTGAATGCTACTTTTCCTGTTCGATTTTTATATCGATAAATTATATATTTCATGTAGTTAAGTCGCTTCTTCTTTCTACAATTGTTTAAAGATACGTGTAGACATGATATTATTATTCAACTATAAGTGCATTTAAAGAAAATAACCCGACATTTGATCAAAAGTCCATCTATGTGTTTAAAGGCCCATCTGCCGTATAAAAACCACTAGATGGAGCTGGGGCAGGTTTTTGCATTTAAATTGATACATGGCTAAATCTGGGAGACCTTTTTCAAAATATGGAAAATTCCACCTCATAAAAAATATAAATATTTTACGCAGAAGTAGACTGATATTAAACAATTGTATTGGCAAAAACAAATTTGTGAAAAACTATTTCTTATTCCTGGTTTCAATTTGTTTTTAAACCCAACTGACTGAAAATATAGGGGAGGAGCCTGTGGGGTTATGAACTGAGAAGTGTACACAAATACACGTGGTAGTGTTTACAGCAGACGACACTCAGCGTCACGGCTTTATAGAGAGATAAGTTATAATGGTCTATAATTGTGTGTAAACCTACGTATCAGTATTCTTCAATAGAATGTTAGTATCTGTGACAAATAACAAATCATCCCTACCATTTTCACATCAGAATCAGAAACACCACCATGCACTTCTATATCCCACCCATGAAAATTCAATATTCCATTCTCAGGCTCAGTGATGTATGTTCCTTAGTCATAACTATATACGGTGTAATTCCTTATCTTGTTATCTCCATTATGTCTATTCATGCCATTCCTAACAATAATTTGAACAGTTGTACTTTATTTTTGAGTGTTTGAATGATTATTCCCAACACAATGTCATCCTAACATACATACCCAAATTATATGCATATCTTGTGTACTGCCACATATATACACTGTTTCTCCAGACCAACTATAATTGGCAATTAATTTTCATTTAACACTGATACCTTATGTCATGAAATATTTGCTGGCAGTGTGAAGTTCTGTTTATTCATTAGATTACTTTTATTTTGGCGCAAAAGTTCATAGCAATTATTTTTTATATTATACACAGTGCAGTGGATATCAATGAGTTAACTATAGGGTAAAATAATGAAATATACTAAAAAAAACTGTCATAGTTCCAATAAAATAAACAGAAATTATATACTATTAGTTCGGAGTCACAAGATTGAACATTTTTACTCCTAGCTGATTTGTAAGTACATTTGCCTGTCGTCTGCAAACTCTGCATCCAGTGAGAGTTGTTTACATGTGCTATTTTTAGAGTCATTCACTGAAACTGACAGTCTTGTATAGCTGGTGTAATCGATAAGACACGCCTTCAATCTCTCCCTACCAGGGTAGGGAATGTTGCCCTTTTAAGTCATTTAATAATGTAAATATGCCGATTAAAATCATGGGTTTGTTCGAAGGTTTTTCAGATAAGCGTGATTGAATATGCGTAAAATTAATTATGAGTTGTTAACTCTCAATTTGACGCTCCAGTTTTGTGGTTAGTTCTGGCTGGTTAAAGACGCTTACTTTGTCTATAGAGTTTGTATTCTCGAAGTCTGTTAGTTATATATACTGAGGCGAAAAAGAAACGCAACTCCGGAATTTCCGCTATATATTGTATATACTGCACACTTAATTCCACATAATATTCCATAGAAATCCCAAGATGTTTGTAAACAAAAAAATGTTGCAGTTAGTTAGAGAAAGGACACAACTGTGATGTTGTAGACGTTTTAATCACAGTTCATTTTGTAACAAGAAATTCATAAATGTTGAAGTTCCGCTTTAAAAAATTGAGCCATTTCAATACTGTATTTAACGTAAAGAGTTTGCAAACTCACATGCTTGAGCCAAACCCGTATTCTGTCAATAATGAAAATTTGAAGGAATACTATTTCCTGTGTTATGTGTCTCTTTTCCGAAAGGAAAGGTCTTACGGAGCCAATATATAGCGGAAATTCCCGGGTTGCGTTTCTTTTTCACTTTAGTATATATATTGGTTTCTTGGTAGACATAGAGAAATACTTAAAAAGTTTCAAATGATTTTTTTGGACAATAACATTCTCAACCTCAACTCCTTCCCACCCCAATTAATCCAAAACAGAAGACAAAATCCTCCGACATGCATATTTAATTTTATAAAATATTCATTTATCAACAGATGAACAAACTTCTGGCGACGAATATAAATCATGTTTTATAAAATGGGTCTGCAATACACAATTTAAAACACCACAATTGTTGGCGACCATTTTAAATCGACGACTAAGGATTGCACCAGCCGTGATTAAACATTATACACGTGTATCGGTTATCTAATACTTGCATTTAACAGGAATGGAGAAGATGAATAATTATGAATGTAACTCTGAACAAGAATAAAACAAGCATAATGTATTCCAGCGTTTGCCACTCTTCTGGTAGGTATTTTGTTAATGTAACCGGTATATCTTAGGGGTTTTCCCTTAATGATGGAGTCACATGAATCCATTCCATATATGTTTCATATTGAATTATACATGTAGCCATTCATATTCATCTACCCTAACCCTAACCTTAGTCCTAGTGGTCTATGGTGTCAGTTCTACTACATATAAATATCCTCTCTCCTCATACTAATTACTCCGTATTCATCACTGTTATCATCACAAACTTCATGTAATCCCTATCTTCTCAAACCCACTTGGAGTGTTCCAAACTAAATATCACTTCTCAATAAATGCACATAAAAGTAATACGTTTGTCCATATATTTAAATTAATAGACGCGTCTTGTTTGTTTAAATAAACACTTGGTTCACAACCTGTTAGTACTGTATGCTTTCACGTCCTACCTCTTTGTCCATGTCTTCACTTAAGTTGATCGACGAGGAAGCAGACAACATTTTCATTCGGACAAATGCTTTGTATAACACTGCTTCCATAATTCAAAGTTACATACAGCATGTTCTCCGACCCCTTATAGACAAGGAGTCTGAACACGTCAGACATTTTCTAAATATACTATATCGTACTAAGGGTATTAATTTTATTGACATGTCAAGTAATTTGCGAGATAAGCATACAGAAAGTCCTATAAGCATGATAAGTTGTAATAAGTATAAAAAAATAAATTAGAAATATTATTTTCAACTACAACAGAATAGATTCCGACCTTGACATAGAAAATAACACTCCTAAATTATATGAGTGTAAAACATCGAAAAGTTGCTATGCTCCGGCAAGTCATGCCATCACTGGTAATTTTGATATTGTAGATAAACAATCAGCATTTCGTTTCTTAAGTTCCGAAGTATAGATTGCATTTAATTATGGATGTTAATGCATGTCGTACTCGGATCGCCAAATCCATTGCGTTTTTAGTAAAAAATGATGTCGTAGAGAACATGCGGAGCCTAACTCCATATCTACTTGAAAAAAAAGTCAATTCTTAAAATTATAGATACCCGTATTAAATTTTATAACAATAACCCCTCTTTACTTCCTCCCAGACGTAGGTCTCCGTTTTGTAACTTAAAATCGGGAATACAAGAATTTCATGATATATTTGTTTTAGTTCCTGCTGATAAAGCAGCTAATCATGTAATTGTTGTTTGACGCCTACATTACATCTCTGGAACTCGGCAGGACTAATTCGTATGCTCCCTTTCAATCTACAGAGGATGATGTTGTTTCCACGTATATCACTCGGTCCACTACTTTAACGGACGGGGTAGACGATTTGTTTGTTTGGTGTTTTACGTCATTTTCAACACATGTAATAGTACGGTCGATTTTTGTGGTGGAGGCAGACCACCCACTTTTCCCGGGTAGAACCAGTGCTGAAAATCTCCAGCCATCGACACTTCCTCACTTACAAGTGGAGCTCCCAGTGGTATTCGAACCGAACGGCAGTTTAGACAATCATACTATGTGGACTTGCCAAGAAGTTTGTGAAGTTTTCGTCCGGTATGGAACTACCGTTTATAGACATATTGTTGGTATCCCTATGGGTACGAACTGTGCACCTTTTGTCGCAAATTTGTTATTGTATTGTTATGAACGAGATTTCACGTTAAGACTTTCATCCGATACTCAGGCAGATGTAAGTAAGGCCTTTAATGACACCTCTCGGTATCTGGATGACATAATGAACATTGACAATACTCTTTTTCTACTATGATCAATACTATCTATCCTTCAACTTCAATTCAACAAAGCTAACAGTTCTGGTACTGTCGGTTCTTTTCTTGATTTACATCTCTCTATTGAAAAAGGTGAAATAATTAGTAAAATCTATGACAAGAGAGATGATTTTAATTTTGATTGTGTTAATTATCCCCACTTAGATTTGGGTGTTCCTTAACTAAAAAGCTACTCCAGCAGAGCTACCATTACCATAAACTTCGATAAACCATTGCAAAGGTTATTTCGTAACCCTGATCTACTTTTATAAAATAAAAATGAGAAAAATGGGCCTATAGAAATCACATGATAGTTATTTACGAACTCTTCTGCGACAAGGACTATCACAACCTGAGTTCTTTGGTGATGTGATTTACAAACATCTTAAGATCCTTGGTCATAATCAATTTCATACAAACTTTTTAAAATGTTTATCATAAGAGGGTAGGACACTATAATTTTGCAATGCACTGAATGTTTAGTTGTTGACCCATTAGCAGATCGCCACTATGCTTTCCTCTTTGGGCGAAGACCCGACAGATTTTGGACGCTTTGCTGATGTCTACCTAAATCCTCAATGTACGGTAAAGTTTGTTGTTTGTCTAAAATGTTGTCTTGTTGTACCCTTAACGGTTTGTTCTTTTGTTTCTTTGGCTTCTGCCAAAGCATTGAGTACTTCTTGCTTTCTGGCTTTCTAGGCTTTTGTTTCTTTAAATTATATATACATTATCATTTATGCATACTTATATTGCTTATTAGTGCTGCGTTGTTTGTTAGATAATATAACCTGGCGGGGATATCTTTATTTACGCTGTCCCGTTTTATGGGAATGACAATTGTAGGAGAGTAAGATTTGGAGAGTGAGGTTTGGTGGACCATAGAGTCTGGTTTAAACTCCTCCACTGATTGTTCCAAGGCGGTAGCCCTATTGTCAACCCTTTTATTTTTTGTTTTGTCATATCTTGCTTTTATTAATCTTTATAGTTGTTGTTTGTTTCTGTATGTGCTTGTGGTTGAATGTGGTACTTGAATGCTGACTTTTTTAATTACCTGTGCGACTTTTATATCTACTTCTAATAAATGCCCAATTGAAATATATTCGATTTTGAAGGTAGATTCGATAACCATCATGCAGGTAATTGCCTAGTGAAACCAATCAAATAAATGCATCATACCAGTACCCATGACCAGTTCTAAGGATAGAGAAGTACATACATACTGACTGTAAACAATGCTTAAATCTGCACGACCTCGGTACACTGATAACATAATTAAACATTTCACGAATAAAACATAGACCACCACATTAACAGTTTCTATTAACGCGTTGGGTTTCAAAGCGTGTTATTGTTCGTCCAGTATGGCCTCATTTATGTCGTACTAGTCAACTGGCATCGACTCTCTCGGACACATGTGTGTTCCGTAATATTATACAACTTACGTAATCGTTTGCCTTTAATTTAAAGGGATAATTCTCGTATTTATTTTATTTGTCATTAGAATATGTTAACATGTTTTGTATGTCTCTGTCCTGTAATAGAAGGAGTTACACTGATCTTAATAACATATACCTTAATATGTAAAACAGGCCTGGTAGCTTGCATATCTAGAACAATGCGACGTCGTTTTTCCTGACATACAAGGGTTATGTTCACGTATGTTATCAACCGTAATACGTAATAGTCAGCTTTCGTATGTAATATGTTCATCATCTTTCTGCATGCACACACTGGACATGCAATTTGATCAACTGCATGCTGAGACCAGGGTCAGTGGAAAAAATGCCATCTGTCGTACCTTTGATATTGGCGGTGATGCCTGCGGAGGTGATATCATCGCTACCTAGTCCTAGAATATTGCTTGCTCACCTTAAACCGGATCGTTTACCAAGAGAACACATACAAAAGAGAGGCAAACTTGTATTTGTTGTGCGGAATCCTAAAGACACAGCGGTGTCCATGTATCATCATTCGACGAAGGATCCAAATTTTGACAATAAACAGTCGTGGAGTAGCTTTGTCACAACTTTTCTCAGTGGACATGGTAAGAAACTGAATGGAATACTGCATGTTTTTTTTATTAAAAGCGTATTATCTTCTGTTTCTTTATATCTGTTTCTTTCTTAAAGACATTTTCTATAGTTTTTTCTGCATAACAGATTTTATTTAAACTTTTTGTACAGTAAGTCTGTTATATATACTCTGTAAAAGAAGTTTTGAACCATGGCAGTGTTCGAACCTGTACAATGATCGCTGAACCATGACATTCGACCATAACCTTTATTATCTCAGTTGATAATTCACAATAGATGAACAATCAACAATAATTCTCGTTTACAATGAAAGTTTGCGAAAAAATAATAATCTTTTTATTGGGTACTCGAATGTGACCGTAACTGTTACTTTTTATGGACTTTGCAACATTTTTTACAGACCCTTTGTGTGTTCGCGATATTTTTTTAAAATCAAATCTTGTTTGGAATTTAATCTTGTTTGGAATTTAATGGTTCTGGTACCAAATTAACCGGGTAGGGTAGACCTTGGTTACTAAAAAAAGATACTTAAATTGTGTCCACTAGATTTATTTTTACATGACTTTATATACCCTAGTCCAAAACTTTTTTTACCGAGTATATATATAGACAGAAAATGCAAAAATAATGGTATGTCACCATAATTGTTAAAATGTTAAAAAATAATTTGTAATGCCACGTCATATGAGTAAATCTGTCCAAAAAGTTGAACAAGTCCATGAAATAACTAAATAAGACATTTTTGAAGTCTAATCATTTATTCATTGGTCACAATTCTGCTAAAATTGTTTTAATGTAAAGAACGTTTAATTATAATAACATTTAAAGCTAATCTTTATGTAAAACCTATCTTTTTTTACAAAATCTGTTGAGACCATTACTCACAGTTTATGCACAAATTAGCCCATAATGATACAATTTCCTTTTTTTTATGTTCCCAAAAATAGAATTTGTTTAAACTATCTAAGCACATAGTTTAACATATATAAAAACTAAACGTGCAATAAAAATGTTAGGTCCCCATGCCCGTTTATAATTATTTTATTTGAAACCCTACCCCTATGCTAAAAGTTTTGTATGAAATTATATAGAAATGGTATATTTTCCTTTTTTGTTATGTTCCTAATAACAGAATGTGTTCAAACTTCCTAGGCACTTATTTGAACTTATTTGAAAGTATAGGTCACCATGCATATTGAGATTTAATATTAGTTTTTAGAACCCTACCATTATGCTTAAATTTTTTAATTTTGTTTGAATTTTTACGAAATGTTATATTTTCTCTATTTTATGTATTTTTTCTAATAATAGGCATTTATATAAATTTATATAAATAAAGACAATAAATACAACTAGACATCAAGAGCAACATTCCTGTTTTCAGGAAACTCAATCCAATAGTTTTAGAAGAGAAGTCGCCCAAACTTCTGCGCATGAAAAACTGCAGAAAATGTCTTTAATAATCGCTCTTACTTTTCCCTGAGGATTATCGAATATGGTTTATTATGCAATCGAATATTGTTTCCCTTAGACACATTAAATGTGTTTTAAATAAGGTCAAAGAAAACTCGTTTATTTTAAGGCATTTCTGGTATTTATGAGCAGGTGTTGGTCCAGCGGTTAGATAGTGTTTGCTTTATAACGAGTCAAAACAAGAAAGAGTTCACTCTAATTTGCATAATCAAACTCAATACGAAACATTTACGCATTCATGTGTTCAAACATCATAACTTTATGTTTGAGAAGTTAAACGTTTGAGATTGATAAGAAATTTCAAGAAAGAAGCAATTAACAAGATAAGATGACCGTTATCAGTTTTCCGTTTCATCTCCATGAATTTGGCAATTTTGGTTTTGCTTTCTTTTGACTTTGAGGAACTCAGACATTGTTAGTGAAGGAACATTTCATATAACATTATTATTTATTTATTTTAAAACTTGTTATGCTAAATTTGTCATTTCAGCTTTTTGCTCATTTTCTTTTCTTTTTTGACTAACATTAATTATACACATGGCAAGGTAGTTCATATTTTACTTTATTGTACGGACATGCAGTAATATTCGTGAAGTATTGGATACTTATCTATGTTATAATGTTTTAATTATTTAAACTATATTAGCCATGTTTTACTGGAAACTCTATACGCAATACGACACAAACTCGGTCAGTACGAACCGTAAGTCGGCCAATACGAAAAAACAAGGTCAATATGAAGAAACTCGCCAATACGAGCTTTAAGTGACGTTATTCACGTTAAGTGCCGTTATTATTTACATCACTTATCAACATATAAATAAATTTAATTTCATTAAAAACAAATTCTACTGTATTGGAAGTTAATTAATAAAATTATCATTAATTAAATGGTTTATATTATCCGATGTATTGGTCCTCGAACTGTCGTCTTGGCCCGCGGACTTCGTCCTTGAAAAATATGACAGTCCTTGGACCAATAACTGGGCCAATGTGAAATCATTCAGTTAAGAACATCATAGTACTGAAATGTTTACACTTGCGTTAATATTAGCGAGTTATAGGGCATTATGATTGGAATTCACGGGTTGATTTACTGTAAAAAAAAATATTATTTTTGGGACCGGCGTACACGCGCCCAAAACAATTGTTGTAGTTCTAATATAAAATTGTGTTATATGCATTTTAGTACTGTTTGGGTCCTTCTTTGACTATTTGAGGGCATGGCAGGCTGTTATTGAGGACAACAAAGATCTTCATATACTCATTGTATATTATGAAGATTTAAAAAAGGTAATTCAAATATTAAGTGCATTATAAACACGTATTAAAACAGCAAATAATGAAATCGTTATATTTCAATATTGACTCATACAGGCACACTATGTGCAGGCTCATTTCGTTTTATCCGATCTAAACGTCTTTGAAATTATTATTATTAGAAGAATCGTTAAATTTAGCCCAAATGCATGAATTAAACTTCATAATATATTACAGTTCCATTTATCTGCATTACAAAGACTACCGTTCCGATGTTTAGTTAGAAATACTTAAAACTATTTAAACGTGGATATATATAACTTGTTTTTTCTCGAAGCAAACTCTGTATTTTTATAATAATCGAAACACTGTTATACCTACTTTTATGAACATGATTAATTAACTAAACTATATTAGCGTGTTTTACTAGAAACTCTGCACATAATACGACACAAACTAGGTCAATAGCAACACGAAGTTGGCCAATATGGAAAAAATAAAGTCAATATGACGAAAATGCCAATAAGATATTTACGTGACGTCATTTACGTTAAGTGACGTCATTCATGATAGCTAATGAACCTATAAATAAAATTAACGCTACTATATTAAACGCAAACCATGTCAAAATAATTTTATTAAAAATGATTTCTACTATACAGTAGTGGAAGTTAATTAATAAAATTGTCATTAATTAAGTGTTTTCATATTGTCTGTTTATTGATCCTCGGACTGTCATATTGGCAAACGGCCTTCGGCTTTGGGCCAATATGACACCCTTGGGCCAATACATTGGCCAATATGAAATAAATTAACTAATAACATCATATTATTATTGGAGCTAAACATGTATGAAACAAGTTTGAATAACCTTAAGCTTTAAAAAAGATAAATGTACAAATCTGTTACATCTGTTATATCCCTTTAATATCTTTAGAACTGTTTGTCGGAGTTAAGAAGAATCAATGACTATCTGGGTACCGACAATAATGATGACCGCCTATGTGAGATAATGAAACGCTGCTCTCTACAATCTCTTAAAGCTGATGTGGATGGCGGTAAAACAAAAACTCCACTCGTTAACAAGGAGGGAAAGTCCACCGTATACAGAAAAGGTTTGTGACAGGGTGCAGTGTTTTGATGTTCTCTCATTTTAAGACCGCTGCCTTGGCTATCGTATAAACGACTTATCACATCATGATCTTCGGGCATGATCACTTTCATTCGATCTATATTGTACTTGTTAGAAAGTTTATCAAAAACAGGGTATGACCAAATCGTTTTGCAACGCACTGCATGTTTAGAGGTTAACTCATTCACCCATCTTTTGATTATGAGATGACCGGAAAACATGTGTGACCTATGAGGACGTATTTTAAAATTCTGAAAAGAAACGTCACGTATAATGTTTTTCTTCAATCTTGTCTTGGTGTACCCTAGAACCTTGTTTAAACCCTCAGCGACCTTTTTTACCACTGACCGTTCCTAGGCTGTAGCCCTTTTGTCAACCTGTTTATGTATGTGATGTCATATCTTGCCTTTTATTCATCTTTGTAATTATTGTTAGTTTCTGTGCGTGCTTGTGGTTGACTGTGGTCCTTGAATACTGCATTTCCTGATACACTTATATATCTATTCTAAGGGGTAAGCGTAGAGTCTCTACACTCTCCATCTCCACGTCACACTTTATATTGAACTTCATTTCACTACTTTCGATGAAAATGTATATATGTACCATAGGTTAACCCCACAATATTGATTTGAACATCAACGGAGTTGATACCTAATTTTTTACGGTATAAGTGTGTAATATTACCGCAATATTTTGCATTAAATCTCTGATCATCAGATGTCTCCAGGCGTTAATGAAAACACTTAATTTGAACAATTCTCTCAATTAAAACATTATGCGACCTTTTAAGCATGTGTTTTTACATACTATTAACCATTTCGTTGCCACAGTCGAAATCATTGCTTTTAAGACCAGCGTAGTTTCAGATCAATATGCACTATGTGCAGGCTGATCAGGGTTTACACTTTCGTCACTCAGTAAGAAAATTATCCAAACATTTTTATATATACAATATATCCGGAAGGTTTTAAGTTGAATTTATGCAGACGACATTTAAAATTTGACAGCGAAATTGTTAATAAACCATGTGTCACCTGTTTTGTGTCAAGCGCAGCGTATTTTGAATGCAACGTAATCGTACGTTAGTTTACAGCAGTTACTATTGAAACTAGTTGACATAGTTTGAAATTTTTAATGCTATCATAATGATCGGCATTTTTAATTCTCCATATTATGAGTCTTTTAAAGTCGCTATCGCGCCAACAACAGTTAAATTTTACAACGTATGTATACCGTTTCTTAACCTCCTGACGACGAGATATATATACAGTTTACCTATTTTGAGAATACAAACTCTATAGACACAGTATAAACCGCTTTAACCAGCCAGGCCAAACCCCAAACCTGAGCGTCGAATTAAGAGCTAGCAACTCATAATTCAGTTTACGCATATTCAATCATGGGTATTTAAAACAAAAATGAATAACCTATACCTTTAATCGGCACATATACAATATTATATGACATGAACACCTGGCTAGAGATTTGATGAACGGTTTTGTCGAGCAATTTTGCCATTATTTTGAGGATTAGTTTCTGTAAAATAGTGTTTAGTTGTGTAATGGAACTCTGAATAAGTACACATTTACTTATGCGACATTCAACTTCAAAATTGAAATTTTACTTAATTGATGTTTCATACACAAGTATTTACATAATTGCTTTTAGCATTATTGGTAAATACCATTTTCGTGAACCCGTCATCCGCCCATTGGTTCTATCGTCTGAAACAGCTTTGCCAATGATGACCAAACGTTTCATGGATGAATTTGAGAACAATACTTTTATGCAACTTAAATCAAAGCAATATTCAAGAGGTCTTCTATTACGAAAAACAATTCTCAAAAATCGCTAAAAAGATCTTAAAAAAATAAATCATCCAGAAATTCTGCTGGACTCCAGACTATCAATATTATAGACATAAATGCATTGATGTCAAAAATACTCCCTATCCGAAGTACATAGAAATAAAAGGAAAACGGTAACATTACTTTTAGTTTAGTTTAAACTTATTTATTTTTCATCGATTGTAACGAATGCTCTCTGAACTTATTTTAATCACTCTCGATGTCTTCCTGGGTAGAACCAGTGTTAAACAAATGAAGACAAAGTGTCTTGCTCAGAGACACAACACATATAGTCGTGTCGGGGATCTAACCCACAACGTTTCGATCAGGGGTTCAACGTTCTGCTACTAAACCACAGCGCTCCATAACATTACTTTTGCTTTAAGCTACTTTTCATTAAAATCCTAAGAACGCGGATAATCTTAATATCAAAGTATTTCAAGTATGTTTTAAACAAAAGTTCATTTAGACAGTATAGATAGCCACCGCCACTAAATGAAAGACATATATAGGTATACAAATCGGACAGGAAATGTTGCATTCATAGAACACAGTCAACCAAAAGTACACAAATAAAAAAAAACAAGTATAAGGGAAAACAGAACACTGCAAACATAAAGGGGTTGAAAGGGTACCGCCTTGAAAATTATCAGTGGCAAAAAGGCCGCTGGGAGTTTAAACAAACCAGTTCAAAATCAATCTTCTCTCAAGAACCATTAAACATATTTTGACAACTGTTTTACAGAAATGATCTTTATGTCAAAGACTATCAATTTTATTCAAACGAATAAAGCGGGGTATACAATGGCGGCTCATCGATGGACAATTTGGTGTATACAACCACGGTGATCCCGTTTAATTGGGATGACATAGGGTAATAGTAGGGTTAAGTGCACTCTAGAACCTGGTTTAAACCCCGAGCGGACTTTTAACACTGACCGTTCCTATTTCCAACCTGTTTATATTTGTGATATCACATGTCTTGCTTATTAACTTTGTTGTTTGTTTTAATGCTTGTCTTTGGTTGACAGTGTTCTGTGAAAGTTACATGTCATGTCCGACTTTAATACCTACTTCCATGTCTGCACAGACAGACAGACCGACAGACAGAATTTGTTTAGTTGTTTTTCAAATCTTTATGCTCTAGAATCGCCTGGGTCACCATTGCACCGTTGAATTTCTGAGATGGATAAGTGCCTACCCTGCTTGGGTCACCATTACACCGTTGTGTTACTGAGATGAAGAAGTGCCCGGCCTGCCTGGGTCACCATTACACCGTTGTGTTTCTGAGATGAATAAATCCCCATCCTGCTTGGGTCAACATTCCACCGTTGAGTTTCTGTGATGAATAAGCGTCCACCCTGCCTGGGTCACCATTACACCGTTGAGTTTCTCTGAGATGAATAAGTGCCCACCCAGCCTGGGTCACCATTACACCGTTGTGTTTCTGAGATGAATAAGTGCTCACCCTGCTTGGGTCACCATTACACAGTTGAGATTCTGAGATTATTAAGTACCCACCCTGCTTGGGTCACCATTACACCGTTGAGTTTCTGAGATGAATAAGTGCCCACCCTGCTTGGGTCACCATTACACGTTGTATTTCAAAGATGAATAAGTGCCCACCCTCCCTTGGTCACCATTATACCGTTGTGTTTCTGAGATGAATAAGTGCCCACCCTGCTTGGGTCAACATTATATCGTTGTGTTTCTGAGATGAATAAGTGCCCACCCTGCTTGGGTCAACAATTATATCGTTGAGTTTCCGAGATGAATAAGTGCCCATCCTGCTTTGGTCACCATTACACCGTTGAGTAACTGAGATAAATAAGTGCCCATCCTTCTAAGGGTCATCATTACACCGTTGAGTCTCTGAGATGAATAAGTGACCACCCTGCCTGGGTCACCATTACACCGTTGTGTTTCTGAGATGAATTAGTGCCAACCCTGCTTCGGTCAACATTACACCGTTGAGTTTCTGAGATCAATAGGTGCCCACCCTGCTTGGGTCAACATTATACCGTTGAGTTTCTGAGATGAATAAGTACCCACCCTGCCCGGGTCACCAATACACCGTTGAGTTTCTGAGATGAATAAATCCCCATCCTGCTTGGGTCAACATTCCACCGTTGAGTTTCTGTGATGAATAAGCGTCCACCCTGCCTGGGTCACCATTACACCGTTGAGTTTCTCTGAGATGAATAAGTGCCCACCCAGCCTGGGTCACCATTACACCGTTGTGTTTCTGAGATGAATAAGTGCTCACCCTGCTTGGGTCACCATTACACAGTTGAGATTCTGAGATTATTAAGTGCCCACCCTGCTTGGGTCACCATTACACCGTTGAGTTTCTGAGATGAATAAGTGCCCACCCTGCCTGGGTCACCATTACACCGTTGTGTTTCTGAGATGAATAAGTGCCCGTTCTGTCTGGGTCACCATTACACCGTTGTGTTTCTGAGATGAATTAGTGCCAACCCTGCTTCGGTCAACATTACACCGTTGAGTTTCTGAGATCAATAGGTGCCCACTCTGCTTGGGTCAACATTATACCGTTGAGTTTCTGAGATGAATAAGTACCCACCCTGCCCGGGTCACCAATGAACCGTTGAGTTTCTGAGATGAATAAGTGCCCACCCTGCCTTGGTCACCATTACACCGTTGAGTTTTAGAGATGAATAAGTGCCCACCCTGCCTGGGTCAACAATACACCGTGAGCTTCTGAGATGAATAAGTGCCCACCCTGCCTGGGTCACCGTTACACCGTTGAGTTTCTAAGATAAATAAGTGCCCACCCTGCCTAGGTCACGATTACACCGTTGAATTTCTCAGATGAATAAGTGCCCGCCCTGTCTGGGTCACCATTACATCGTTGAGTTTCTGGGATGAATAAGTTCCCGCCCTGCCTGGGTCACCATTACACCGTTGTGTTTCTGAGATGAATAAGTGCCCGCCTTGTCTATGTAACCATTCCACCGTTGTATTTCTGAGATGAATAAATGCCCGCCCTGCCTGGGTCACCATTACACCGTTGAGTTTCTGAGATGAATAAGTGCCCGTTCTGTCTGGGTCACCATTACACCGTTGAGTTTCTGAGATAAATAAGTGCCCGCCCTGCCTGGGTCACCATAACACCGTTGAGTTTCAGAGATGAATAAGTTAACGCCCTGCTTGGGTCACCATTACACCGTTGAGTTTCTGAGATGAATAAGTGCCCACTCTGCTTAGGTCACCATTGCACCGTTTGGTTTCTAAGATGAATAAGTGTCAACCATGCTTGGGTCACCATTACATCGTTGTGTTTCTGAGATTAATAAGTGCTCACCCTGCTTGGGTCACCATTACACCGTTGAGTTTTTGAGATGAATAACTGCCCATTTTGCCTGGGTCACCATTGCATCGTTGAGTTTTCTGGGATGAATAAGTGCCCATCCTGTCTGGGTCACCATTACACCGTTGAGTTTCTGAGATGAATAAGTGCCAACCCTGCCTTGGTTACCATTACACCGTTGAGTTTCTTAGATGAATAAGTGCCCGCCCTGTCTGGGTTACCAATACACCGTTGAGTTCCTGAGATGAATAACTGCCCGCCCTGCCCTGGGTCACCATTACACCTTTGAGTTTCTGAGATGAATAAGTGCCCGCACTGCCTGGGTCACCATTGCACCGTTGAATTTCTGAGATGAGTAAGTGCCCATCATGCTTGGGGTCACCATTACACCGTTGTGGTTTCTGAGATGAATAAGTGCCCCACCCTGCTTGGGTCAACATTACACCGTTGAGTTTCTGAGATCAATAGGTGCCCACCCTGCTTGGGTCAACATTATACCGTTGAGGCGCTAACATTGGCATCCACCGATTTTGATTTGACTATGAAACTGTTATAAATAGTGTAATAAATCCTTCTCTTGTTTAAAACATGTAATACGTAAATTAACATGTAATTCTATGAGAATTAGTATCAAATGTAAAAGCAGTTCCCTATTATCATCTATTTAATCGTCCTTATTTGAATTTCTGATGAATAATGATCCATATTAATTATCCAATTGCCAATTAGTGAATAAGGAATAAGGAACCAGACTGACGATGATGTCGTTACAGTTTTTTATTGTAATTGATTTTAGATAAAGTTCATTACATATTGTTTATAATGCCTAAGTAAACAATCTGTACATTTAACTCCATCATATTCGTATAAGAAGGAGTTATTATTATTATTCATTTCAGAATTATACATTTGCTTTATACAATAATTTAGTTGTCCTGAACAACCGGCAATATTTTCTGATCTCGATGTATGAATCGCGGATACATGTGTTTTATCGGCAAATTGATCAAGTTGTTTTCCGATGAAATAGTCCCTTCTTTCTGAACAAAACAATCGTATAAAGATATCTCTCGCACTTGCCTATCACATTTCATTCCCATTTTTCATTTCTCAATGCAGGAGAGATAGGAGACTGGAGGAAACCAGTTTACTGGCAGAAGAGAATGAACTGTTTGACAGGATCATGCAAGGAACAACTCAGGAACTAAGCATGTTTAAGTTTCAATACGAGTAGTTTTATTATGCCATAATACACTGGACTATGAATATAAATGAGGCTTGTTCAGAATCAATGACTCAAACATAATGGTAATTATGAATGTATTGCCTCTACTTGGGAGATCATTACCACAACTATGGACATACATGTATCTAGTAAAGACAAAGTAGCAATTTATTTTATATAAACTTGAAACAAGAAGCACACCGTCAAATCACAAGCAATGTAGAATCATTCAATATAGCAGTAATACTCGCGAAGCGTTAAATCAGGCACATACTATACAAACGCGTATCTATGAACAGCGACTTGCAGTCCTTCATTGTCCCTGATGCAATACATGTGAATTACCTTTATAAGAAACTC
Source organism: Cyrtodaria siliqua (assembly GCA_037043455.1). Taxonomy (NCBI): domain Eukaryota; kingdom Metazoa; phylum Mollusca; class Bivalvia; order Adapedonta; family Hiatellidae; genus Cyrtodaria; species Cyrtodaria siliqua. Next base: position 22,929 of record JAWPHD010000275.1, on the reverse strand, counting down.
AAATGGGTAAGAAGATCGAGATAACCTAAATGCAGCAACTACATCATTACGACCAGCAATATCAATGACACTGGCAGCCAACCACACCAGTGTTACTGTGATAAGCATGTTTCTGCTCTAGCCGATTTCTTCTCTTACCAACCAGTATGTCGTCATCAGACCCTTTCCCTGAAATGAGTCGCCTAATTTAGAGCACAACATACTAAATTGGATTCATTTACATAAAATCACCATTCTAGTGCAGCTATAATGTAACGCGGTAACTCCATACCGTCCCAGATTGAAAATATTAGCATGGTTATCTCTTAATTTAACGTGCATTTTTGTAAAAAGTTTTTATGAACGTTATTTACTGAGATTATATCACTTTCCATTAATTGCCTGACAAGTTGTTAAATAAGGTCGTTTCAAGTTCTGCGTGTAGATTATGTAATTATTACAACTTGGCAATGTCCGCTATATATTGTATGTTATAATATGCTGGCTTTTAGTCGAATGGTACATGGGTATATTAGAGCATTCCTTTCGGAACCAAATACTAAAACATACATAACACACCACTGTTATCCCTTCAAAGTTTCATGTATTCATATAATAAGCAGTTGAGCAAACTTAGGACGTAACATTTTGCAATCTGTTTACAGTAAAAACAGTACTTAAATGTTCAGACTGTCAATTGAAAGAGGAATTTCAACATTTATGAATTTCATGTTTCAAAGTGTACTGGGATTAAAAATGGTCCACCAACAGCACACTTTGTCCTTTTTCTAACTAGCTGCACTATTTTTGTAGACAAAACATCTTCGGATTTCTTTGAATATTACAGTGGTATTAAGTGTGCAGAATATAAATTCATATAGCGAAAATTCCCGAGTTGTGTTTCGGTTTTCCTTTAGTATTAGGTACAAACCGGTCAAGATAACCTCGTACACGTATGTGAAGCAAAATTAGCATAGCGTTTTGAAATAAGATTCAAGTGTCTGTATGTTAGTGCATGTATAAAACATATTTCGAACAATTAATAGAACAACCGTAAACTATTTCACTCTATTGTATTTAAGATTAATTGTTAATACTGTTATACTGCATTTTAATTAAATCTCATGTTTAACATCTTATGTTAAATATTGCTGGTTATAATGTGTGCATTAAATATTAATTACTAAATCATTAGTGTTTATTATGTCTTTTATCTATTTAACCCTACCTTAATGACCACGATCACCTCTTTCCTCCATCACAAAATTGTCAAACAAAGTTAGGCAAGTCATGGTGTTTTCACTTATGTGTATCTTCATGGCTAAAACAGAAACACATCAAGAAATGTTTTTAATCTAGAAGAGTGTCTGTGAGCACGAATGCCCCCGCTGTAAACGATCAGGTGAAATAAGGTAACAAGGTATGAAACCATCAATTATTTTCCCCATTGATCCAATGTTACAATGTCACATATTAATGGTTTGCTTCATATTCAACTCAAGTATGGATACTGCAGCAGTGTAAGTTTCATATAGAAAACTTGGGGTCACAAGACATGTAAGAAAGTTCTTGTTTATTTACTAAACAGATCAAGTTATACATACAACAACAAAATCGGATAGAAATGGGCAAGTTTCCCCTACTTCCATAAAAACGGAGGGTTTACTTTTATTATAGGAACTGCATTTTACTACACCTCGGGGGTGTTACATGCAGTTGGTGGTGGTAACCCATACTCTGCCGAAAGTCAATGGTGGACGGAAACAGCGCGACGATATGCGCAACTATATTATCAATTTTGCCGCGCATAAGTATCATATGATTCGTATATGCTTTTGCATATGATACCTATTACATGATGCTTGTATTAAAGGAGTAGTACATGATTTGTATAAAACCCTTTATATAAGAATCATGTAAGTATCATATGAGAATCATATAAACTTGACAAATAGTTAATTTAAAAAAAACATATGAAATTCCTACTATTGTAATTAAACGTTTCATATGAAAATTATATGTAGCTACGTATACCTTTATATAAAAAATCATATGATTCTCATATGAGAATGCATGCATGATATGGCAAAATTGTATATTTACACTTTTGTAGCAAGATAGCTATGACATTCATTTTTTAGTGGTGGACAACCTAAAAGTCTATCACGTAGGTTGTACGAATTTAACGAACGCTGATTCAAAATTAATTAGTTATATCATTTAAGGACTTTTTAGGAAGGATATTTGATCTGTGACTATTTAAGTTTTATTTCGTGATTAAACAAAACCAATATTTGTAGTGCAGAATAAGTATTTTACATAAGATATTTCATTTTTAAGGTAGAGTTTTATGATTAGATTCGTCCTCAAAACATTTCGTCCCGGAAATGACTTTCAATAATCATCATCGTCTCTGGAAGCTTTATTTCGCCCCGATCGTCAGACGCTCATTAAATAGTATATGGACTATGAGTATAAAAGCGCGGAAAATCAGTATTAGTTTCCATCCGACAGCCGAGGTGAGCATACAATTAAAATATTACCGTAAAAGGGTTGAAAGTCTTTTGCTCAATAATATTTACGTTGCAAGCAGTGTTTGTCTCGTCTGTATATTGACAAAAGCTTAATAATGAGGAGGTATATATTACCCTTGTCCGTGGAGTATTCATGCAAACTACGTTGGTGGTGGATTACAACACGACAAGGAGTGTTGACTCTCCATCACTGGTGTTGGATAGACGATACCAAAGAGATAGACAGGAATACTGCGTGGTAATAATAAGTGCGTGATTCAGCTGTGATTCGTTTTCAAATAAATAATCATTTATAAATCAATTTGTTATAATCAGCTGGCCAGGAAGCTTTAAGAAAAATTAAATTATAGTCCAGCAGGTGCACGTTACACTTTATACTGATAGTTTCTACCAAGTATCGCAAGTCCAGGGAGAGTCTTCCGGATAAGAAAGTGTGACATAGGTACGAACGTTTGAAGTACGAACACTGATTATATATTATTATTATTAATTAAAAACACGGAACATTTTATGAACTTGTATTCATCCATATTGTTAAAACAAGCAGTGTTTATAGTTAGCTAATGACAATCGTACCTGATAAAGGATATATAGTGATTGTATTCATTTTCAAAGTATGTAATGTTCCAGAAAGGGGAATAATTCCAAACAAACATCAGCATCGTCAATTTTGTTATTATCCTTTTCTATTTCATTTGTTGTTTTATCAAATCATTATTTCTAATTCATCACGGTATTTAATTAAAACAAAATTAAAAAATTCCATTTGAAATGATTTCAATCATTTATTCTCAAAGCTAGCGTAACGACGCTGGTCTTTCCCATACACTACTCAACTTTTATAATCGATCACTATATTTTTAATAATTTATATTTTCATTTGAAATTTTAACTGGCATCGTTTAACAAATATCGCTAAAGATTTATAAAACTTAATCTGCCTTGACTGGACTAAAACTGTGTTGATAAGCTTAATAAAATATTGGTACGTGTTTCGGTGATTTCCAGTTTTTAGTATTCGTGTTTTCAAAAAACCTGGGTGACCGATTATAAAAGTTGAGTAGTGCATATGGACTCTGTCCATTGACTTATATGTTAAAACTTAAATGCTTAATATTCTGCCCATGGACTAATATGTAAATACTTAACATGACTGTATAGGTCTATATTTTTATTCTACTCCTTTACTAATGTTCATACTGTCCATGAATTAAAAAGTTAATACTTACATGTTTATTCTGTCTGTGGAATAATATTTAAATATTTAACATTTATAGGTTCATAGTATGTACTTAGGAATGAACTTTTACTGGTATAATTGCATTTGCATGCCCCCACCACCAATATTCCCACACTCCCGAAGGGAGGAGTCATATAGTAATCGCACCATCCGTTTGTTCTTTCGTCCTTCCGTTCGGAACAATCATGTCTCAGTCATAACATTGAAAGGACTGAAGGGATTTCCATGAAACTTCACACAAATGTTCACCACAATGGGAATGTGTGCTGCGTGCATGAATCAGGTCGGTACCTCAAAGTTCAATGTCACACGTGGAGGTCAAAATTCAAACGAGTGAATCTTTTCGGGGGCATTTGTCAATTTTTGAGACATTTCTCGTTAAGTTTATATTTGTTATACTGCCCCTGAACTAAAGTTTACAAGTTTACATGTTAAGGACACTCTGTAATTGTTTTCTGTCCCCGTACCAATATGCAAATACTTATAAGTACAGGTCTCTCTATATTTATGTCCCTGTACTATATGTAATGTCTATATTTTATATTTTGTCCCTGGACTAATATATTGATTCTGACATTTAAAGGTCCCTCTATATTTGTATTCTTCCCTTAGAATACAATGTTTATACTTACATTTATACGTTTATATTGTATTCTTCCCTTAGACTTATATGTTACTACTTAGATTTATAGATATATATATATTTGTTTGATGTTCCTGTACTACATGTAATATGTTAATACTCACATTTATATGACTATAATTATCAATTTGCCCCTGGGCTAACAGATTAATACTGACAATTCATTTTAAGGTCCCTCTATATGTTTAATCTGTGCCTAGACTGTATGTTATTACTTATTACTTGGACTAATATCTTAACAGTAATAATCGCTGTATTAATCACTTTATTTTACTGTCGAGACCTTTGGCCGATAGCTCGACTTAATTATCACTTGCGTTCGATATAAATGCGTGCATCAGTCGTCCGTTCGTACATCCAGTTTAAGGTATAACTATTGATTACATCCGAACTTATGAGCTCGACATGTTGGACGTGACCACATAATAAGGAGAAATGTTCATAAAAGGTAGCATCTGCATGAGCTAAAACAATAGACCAATCAACACTTGCGTAAAAAATCCAATATGGCGTCATCGGTCATAACAAAACGAAAAGACGACAAAAGTCTGTATTTGTCGTCTTGTCGTCTTGGCGCCCACCAGAACGACAAAACGAAAAGACGACAAAATGTTGTATAATTATTATGTCGTCTTGTCGTCTTGGCGCCCGCCAGAACGACAAAATTTAAAAGACAAGACAACAAATAAAATATAGACAAGACGACAAGGCAGAAATCAGCCACAATACATTTACAGAGCGGCGTGTATGTTAATGCTTTACACCTTTAAATATAGGACCATGTGTAAGGAAACACATGGAATACGGTAGACAGATAATGTTTACATAGTTTAATTGCTGTTAATCCATTCAATTTATTATGTAGCCTATTCATTAGCTACTATTCATACCAATTTAAAATATTGTCATCAACATTCAAGTCAATTAATTTTCACAAATGCAAATATAATTAATACAATGTAGATCTGCATTGTATTCAGCCAGACAGGATTTTTTTAACCAGATGTTAAAACCTATCTCAGTCTTATTTTGATATCAATATCTTATTATTTTAATGAATTAGTATTTTAAAGATACATTACTTGTGGTAATAAATCAGTGTCATACAGCCAACATGTTGAATATATATTCCTTCATTTCAAACACTGAATATATTTGAAGAAGTTGATTTCTTATCAAGTCACTTTAATATAGATTTAATGTACTAAACTGTATCATTAATGCTGTGTTGCAGCAGACTGAAAGAAGGCAATCTTTATTTCATTTGCTTATTTAAATGTCAGTTGACTTAATAACAGTATACAATTATTTAAACAGAATGAAACAAACTATGTCTCTTAAATGTTCTGACTCTCTCTGAAAAGCACAGTCCCTTGTTACAATAAAATAGAGAAAGGATAGAGAGAAAAAGAGATTAATAATTAACTGAGTAATACATTTTCAGAAGAAGAGATTGTGTTATAGTATAGGTTATATATTTAGAAGCTTCTAACGTTTCAGAAGAAGAGATTGTGTTATAGCATAGGTTATATATTTAGAAGCTTCTAAATATATAACCTATACTATAACACAATCTCTTCTTCTGAAAATGTATTACTCAGTTAATTCTTTCATTAAATTATTGTTGACTAGCTCCATATCTCCATGTTGAATTATCTTTTACATAAACCTGCACTTGTAAGGTACGTTTTTAGTTCCTGTCACTATCAGATCAGTTATCTTCTAGATCTACTGCCTCAGTATCTTCCTCCACCCCCTCACCGACCCGGACCACCCGACCACCCCCTCATCATGCTCACAAGTACACAAAGTAATATAATTTCTGTAAAAAAAGTAACTACTCTAAAGTCGAGACTGTTTATAACAACAAACTTATGTCTGGATCACACTCCCTCCATAAAATGCAATTTAATTTATTTCCTCTTCTTTGTTGTTTCCCCCTTCTTTCTATCTTCTTATCAGATGTTCCTGTTTGTATTTCGATGTATTTTCCCAATTAAAAATGTTTTGTTCTTTAAGTAAAACTATATCATTTCAATAAAAATAATTGTTTTGACGAGAAATATACTCAATAACTAATTTAAAATCAATTTATTTGAATTTTCGCGGAGCGGGTACTTTCGTTTTCAACGCCGGTAAAACAGAAAGTTACTACGGTAGCAATCGTTGTTAAAATATGTCACTAATGCATTGACATTTTTCAAAGTGGGACTTCGTAGAGTAAAAACAAACTCTGAAGCATGTATCTGGGCGTTTAGTTTGTTAATAATTCACATTTATTTGCCGTTATCGGGTTTATAAAGCCCCATAGTCATTACGCCGTACTGTATTTACATGTTAAATTTTTCAATGACGTAAGCGTTTTTTCCCTATAACCTTTGACCTGGCCGCTTAAACTGGAAGTGTTGATACAACTATTGCAAGAAAAATGACTTATTATTAGGACTGACCTTCACCATTCGATTCCATTCTACTTGCGGTGTTGACGGTGTCTCCAAATAAGCAATACCTCGGCATTTTCCGCCCTACCACGCCGGCACAAACGGGGCCTGAAATAGTTGGTTTGCTCTTAATCGTCAGGCATTACCCATTCCATGGTGTGCATATGTACGGAAAATGGCAATTAAACAACAGTGACTTTTCATATATAAAAAAAAGATAAAACATATCGTTATGCATGAAGCTTTGGAGTTTAGACCAAATCTCCAACGTCGCTTAATCCGGGCTTCTCTGTTTTATGAATGGTGTAGTTTGGAAAACAAAAAACATGGTTAAAGAAAAGAAAAAACTACTATTTGTTTAATAATAAGTTGCAAGCATTATGTGTGCGTCACGAACATCAACAATGACGTTGGAAACGTCATCAGTTGCAGGACGTCATTGTGTCAATAATAAACTTACACAACTTCGAATGTTATAAGAAACATAATCAATCATGGGTGTTCGGTTCAAGTCGGGAAAATCCAAACCTCGTTTTAACTGTTACAGTTTTAATCGGAGTCTCGACGTAGCTATGGTTCCGATAAAAACAAGCATAAACATCCCGAGTTTCATCTGATGACCATGGACTATTTGTAACAATCTTAACTAACATGCTTTAGTAAAATAACACTATGCATGCATCGTATTTGTTACGACGAAAAGATTGGTTATAAGCCTGGTACAGTGTATATTGACACTTCTTTTCTAAGGTTCTCAATTTAAGTTTCTATTTAGTTCAGTTCATAAATAAGGACGCAGATGGTCACGGTCAGTTTGATTGAAAAGGGCATTATTCAATGATTGGCTTTTTCAACATGTTTCCTCAGATACCCATCTTTGATTTTAATGCGTATGTTAGTAACTATGTCGCAGATAATGATTGCTTTAGCAGTGTGGACATACGGCGCTATTGCGTGGGTGCTGTGTTTTCTATAGGACCATTTTCTCAATTTTAGACACGGGTTAATCGGTATTGCTAATCATGGCATATATATCGCCGCAAAGTTCAAAACAGACCGGACAGATTGTGGACCCTATAATGACGTCTAAGTAAGTACTTATAGGACGGTAGCATTTGATGTTTGCCTTTAATATTGTCTTGTCGTACCCTTAACGGGTTTTTTTTCTTGTTGCTCTGGCTTCTGCCAAGTCAATGAGTACTTACTTTGTGTTTCTAGGTTGTTGTTTTTTATATTATATATACATGATGATTTATGTGTTTTACTTATATTTCCTATTAATGCCACCTTGTTTGCTATACATTTGTAACCTGGCGGGATATCTTTATTTACAGTGTCCCGTTTATTTGGATGACAATAGGGTAGGAGTGAGGTTTGGTGCACCCTATTAACTGGTTTAAACCCCCTATTTTGCGACTGACCATTCCAAGGCGGTAGCCCTATTATCAACCGTTTTGTATTTGTGACGTCTTATCTTGCCTTTTATTCATTTTCAAAGGTGTTATTTGTTTCTGTGTGTGTTTGTGGTTGACTGTCGTCCTTGAATGCTACTTTTCCTGTTCAATTTGTATATCTACTATTGCTATACTGCTGCTCAGTTACCAACATGTCAATGTCCGAGTAATCCTATATCATTATTAGATCCAAAGGTATGCACCTGACATTATAATAAGTATTTGTAGACTACCTGTATGGATTCCAAACCTTGCTTCTAATGGTGTAAAAGGCATGTGACGTATCCGGAACGATTTCACGTTTGCCATTATAGACAGTGCCATTCGGGCGATCTGACGAACGTGCTCCATTCCGTTAATAACCGGAAGTCCTGATGCAACCATGTATGCATCGCCAATGGTTTCTACCTGTAAGTATGAGTACTTGTATATGGAGAGCTCTTTTTGTTAGTGTTCTGGACGTTTGGTAGTAAGTGAATAGTGGAGCGATCATGAACTGATCCGAATTATTCTGGATCCTTGTAAACTAAGTATACTCTAGAATATGAGAATGTATCTACCTATATACCCCTTTTTCTGCCCGTAACAATAAACAAAACATTGTGTGTGTGTGTGTGTGTGTGTGTGAGAGACATCAAAAATACAAAATGATGATCCGTGGCAATAATTACATATTAGGACCATAAAAGCTAATTTATAAATACGATGGGATGACATTTCACTTAGAAAAGTCAGCGTCGGAACATCAAGGGCAAAATTGCTTCACTATGTTTGATGTACATGAGTTTAACCTTCCATTGCAAACAGTTCTTTAAAAGCAAATAATATAAGATTTGTTAACACGAAAGGAGAACCGAAAACCCACCTTACGAATTATATATAATATGTAAATATGTCTAAGCAATCAGAGAACGGTCCGTAGGCAATACGACCCACTGGTTCGCTTAAATCATTTTTTGTGAGGATAACATCGTTATTATCCTGTCTCCAGCGCCCGAACTGAAGTGTAAAGAAGTACATCAAAAGAAAAGGAAATCTCTAACAATAAATAGATAATTAATAAAAGGGGGATCGCTTGAAAGCAACAAACACAAACAAGAGAGCAGGCAAGCAGACTCAATTTAATGAGTATGTTCATGAGTGATAATATAAGGTGCAACACCAAAAGCACCAGTAAGTAATAACACTCCTGATGTGTAGTCGAGGCGATGTTTTACAGTCGTCACAAAACACTTAAACAAACGTTACAGTGAATGTCAATAAATACAGGAAAGGAGATCCCATGGAACAACAAACATAAACAAGAAGTAAAAGTAGCAGACTCGGTTTTATTGAATCTGTTCATGAGAGATAATATATCTCACACGTCCCTGGCTATGGTTTAAGCGGAATTCTACTTTAAAACCACAAAGATTGGGATTGATGATCCCAAAGGACACAAAGAAATTAGCAAACGGTACACTTAAATCAAAATACATAATTAGAAACACCTCAGGTTGTCCTGTACTGAACAACCACAAAACCTGTAGCCAAAGAGAAAAAAAAGCTAAGGTACGACCAAAAAACCTGAGGAAAGAAACTGCGAGTTGACACCCCAAAATGTGTGTGTGTCCTCAAATTATACACGTCACATAGCATAACATCCAATTGACATGGAAATCATTGCTATATGGTTAGTGAAAATATCTGCAAAGAGAAAACACGTTATCAAATATTACCAACATTCAACCTACAGACACACACCCACCCACACACCCATCCAACCTCCCCCACCCCACACACACTCACCTATTCCTAGGCTCCCCATATCAGAAACGTTCCTACGACGCTGAGACAAATTTAGGGGCTTCTATATTGGTAATCGACTCCCATTATACCCTACTTGAGTGGTAACGTTTAGGGTCATTCATTATAGTTAGGCATTTTAGAATAAAATTGCATTATTTGTCAAATTTGTGGATCCATAGACCTCTTTGAAAAACTTCTGTACCCCTTTAATGTACCTAAACATATACAGAGTTGCTTTACATATTAACTAACGTACCTTATACACGTCAAAATGTTCTAGTATTTTGTCAAAGCAAACGTACAGATCATTCAGCAAATCAACAACCTGAAACATTTAGATAGAACGTTAATATTTTCATTGTAGGATAAATTAATGTGTATAGCGAACACTGAAAAGCAATTGAAAATTGTTTGTGGCATAACTAAGGAAAGTTATAAACAACAAAAAGAACATGGTAAAACCATCCGTTTTAATGTAGTGTTATAAATCACAGGAGCGTTGTTCAACAGTCTCAATCAAACCGAGACTGCAATAATTCTATATTTATCGTGTTTGCCATTTTCCAAATTTCCGCTAGCATATTCTTTTTATACACAGAAAAAAAAAAAATATACTATAAGCAAATTTCTACAAGTGGTCAATGCAAGTACAATTCATGAAGGAAGATATCATCTCGACATTAATGTATTGTCAAAAAGATAACAAAGTGTGTGGTTAACCTGCATAGGGGTGCTGTTTGCAGACATGGCGGTGAAGCCTACGATGTCGCTAAAACTAATAGTGACGCTTTCAAAGGTCTCAGGTTCAACGGTATGTCCATTCATTAACTTGTCCGCAACACTTCTGTAATGACAACATTAAACAATGATTGACTTGTTTAGCGGTAACTGTTATACATACACACTTAGCAAATTGTAATCGACAGGGCACGCGAATCAAAGACACGTTTATTAATTATAGAGGTTTACTTTGAACAATTCCGAAGCAACAATGAGCTCATATAATTGTGGAATAGTAATGACTGTTAATATAAAGTAAATTAAAATATATAACGCGGTTTAATAAACTACTCAACGCTGATTAGTTATTGAAGAAGTATTTGCACTTCCAGTCAATACCTATATCGACGCTATGACGTCACTTCTTTAAAGCGTATTATAAACGGTCAAAAACGTGCAAAAAAATGAAATATAGATATATTTTTCATATTATTTAAACGACGTTACCTTACAACAAGAAATGTAAGTTTTCAAAAGCAGGATGAAGATTCATGGTTTCTTCGTTTGAATTGAGAGGATATACGTTGGTAATTTGTTTAAATTAGGTTCGATCTCCCACCAAATGAGTATTATAGACATAAAAATCCATGTCAGATGAAAGATAAACTGCAAGTCATTACCACAAGGTATTGATCTGTTACAACATAAATCCACTGGAAATATTGCATTTATTAAATATAATACTAGAGTCTTAGTCTCCATCCACTAGCTTGAGTTTAGAAGATGCGTACTTCGGTAATATTTCCAGAAGAAGTTCCTCAGATTTTCTTTTTTCATCTAGCAAGGCCTGCGTTCTTTCCTCTATAAGACCTTCTAGGTTGTTGGCATATTGTTCCATGCGCTGCAGTAACGAGTCTAAAACATGTTTTGATGTTAGATTTCTGAAATGCAACAAACAACATACAAACAATATTACTGTTGGATGGTGATCACTCTTAAAAGTGACAATGAATTTTCAGGATGATGCAGACATCAATTAAACAACAATTATAACGGATGACTTTATTAAAATTATTGATAGAATGAAGAATCTTTCATGTATCTCCTCGTCAAAATTCCAGCACTAGGTATACTTATTTTGAACGAATTATGACTCTGTCGTGGATCCAGTGTCGGAATTTCCATAGCTGAACCAGATACCCATCATTGTTTGTGTTGCATATTTCATCAATCGATGTGTGTACGTTTTTCAATGACGTCATGCAAATATTCGACGTCATTGTTGACGCGTGTGATAAGTGCTGATTCTCTTGATTCGTATCCAGACAAAATGAATAAAAGCCGAACAGGAATGTATTTTTCACAGAACACAGTCAACCAAAAACACGCATTAAAACAAACAATTACAATGTTAATAAAAGCAAGGCATGTGACATCACAAACTCAAACGGGTTAACAATATGGCTAACTCATTCGAACGGTCAGTGAAAACAATGCCGTTGGGATTTAAACCAGAACCTAGGACATGTAGGACGCACTAAACCTCTCTCTTACCCTATTGTCATCCCACTACAACGACGGGACAGTCAAAATAAACCAATCACCGTATCCTCTAACAAACTAGGCAGCGGTAATAGGCAATATATGTATAACATATACATACATGAATATATGAATATGAAAAAAGCAAAAGCCTAGAAAGCCCCAAAGCAAGTACTCATTTATTTGGCAGATACAAGAGAATAAACCATTAAGGGCACAGTTAAAAACTGTTGTTAAAAGTCATGATATCAGTTACTGACAGTAATGTGTTTGTACACTTAGAACACTTTTAGAGCACCAAACCTAATAGGCAAAAACGAGTATATCCTTATCTGGCATTCAAGAAAATACTATGTAAAACAATCACAGCATCTTTGGCTTACGGAAAGTTTTCCTTTATTCGTCGTTTGATATCGTTAAATGTCGGTCTGCCACCTGGATCAGTTCTCCAACATTCTGTCATTAGCGCACACAGCTTATTTATCAACTCGCTTGACCTTACCAACTTTGGCCTCATTGCAATTACATTGTTAGGATATTTAATCTCTCGCAATATATCTGCAATAACAATGTTTAATACAATGCATTTAAGGTATTAAATCAGAATTAAATGCTCAGATTTGCTCTATTAATAAATAATGATAAGGGTTAGCTTTCAAAGCAACAAACACAACCACGAGAATAAAGTAGCATGTGGAAATTGTATATTAAGATAAAGCACATTATGATGATTTTCATTTATATTTTGATTAATAAATACTATTTATACACCTATTTATTCCGGGAGTTAGAAATAAATTATATTTGCTCTGAAAAGTGATATTATCATATCCACAGATTATGTCCAACCGCCTTTGATTCGCACAATGCATAAAAGTGTATGACGCAGGTCGGGACTTTTTGTTTTACTTTTTCAAAAAATGTTACAAAAATAATTCACACCTTCTATACTCTCTATCGCTAATTCCTCTTCATACGGCTCCATCCTTGTCAACAGTTCGTACAAAACTATTGCGAAACTGTAGACATCTCCGGCCTGTGACGAATTACTGCATCTGTCACTAGATGGATCTAAATGCTCCGGAGCAACATAAAGTAGCTCTGTAATAGATGTGATACGTGATGAATTTCTTTACACGTTCCTGTCCATATCAAAAAGTAATGCTATTTGACTCGTCGTTTTTCTTCCGGAACAAAATGAATATGGAAAGATATATCTTTTATTCAAACTTCCAATAGGTCTTAAGGCCTGTGAGGATACCAACATTTAACGGAATACAATGACAGTTAATACGAAATGGAATACTATCAATACATTACACATAAATATACATGCAGAAGATTTAAATCATTTTTTATTATTAAATGATCTCTTTTTTACACACACTCGTTCACTTTCTAATAAAGAATATGCATAAGCCCATGTGAGAGTAGAATTCACATGTCATCATATGACTACAAAGATTGTATTTGTATGCAATGTGTAACTATCATTTTGCAATGTTTATATATATATACTGGCGGTCAATGAAAACGCATTAGTAGATAATATGGGTGTTAAGTTTATTGCTTAAGTAATTTATAACAATATGTGCATATTTTGGACCTGAAGGATATCACATGTAACACTGATTGTCTCAGAATTCCTAAACATGGCGTATAATGTTCAATTAAAGTCAAACGGGTAGAAAAAAATCACATATTCTGATACCGGTTATGGTCAACCGCTTTGCCTTCCTAGGAAATCATCCCGACGTTACGTTATTCCAACAAGATAACGCCAGGTCACATTTAGCTAGAGTTGCAAGTGAAGTTATCTCGCTGGAATAACGTGACGTCGGGGAGATTTCCCGAAAATGGTAAAACGGGTGGCCATATCCGGTATTAAAATGTGTGACAATTGTTTTCTACCCTAGTGACTTTAATTGAATATTGTAGCATGGTCACTGAAAATTCTCTTTGCAATAGCACAAATGAAAATAACACCTGTCAGAATAACAGTTAGAATAACAGTTAGAACAACAGTTAGAATAGCAGTTAGAATAACGAGTTAGAGTATGGCAGGGAGCTGAAATGGACATGCTACAAAACAAATAGAGTATGATTTTATCTCGTTGGTTAATTTCAACACCTCGATGGGCTACGCCCATGTCGATGTTTAAATTAGCCAGCTCAATGAAACCATACTCAATATATTACCTATCCACCATGTTTAGGAATTCTGAGATAATCAGTGTTTGCATTTGTTACTTAATATCCTTCAATTTCAAAATATGCATTTATTATTATAAATTACTTAAAGGGAGAGTAGCGAAACAGCCAAAAATAGTGTTGTTGAGAGTTCTGAACACTTTTAAAAAGGTGAAATAATTATCAAAATCGGATGATAAACACAAACAAATATGACAATTTAATAGTTGTTCTAAAATGGTTACGGGAGCCGCCATATTGAGAACTATGACGTAATATTTCCAAATAACAATATATGGAATATTGGTAAATATCATTAAAGCAAAGACGGTCTCTGCATATGTTATGCAAAATACATTATTGCTATCAATGTACATATTTTTCATACAGTATTTAATAGTTTTTATAAATATTCCGTATATGGTCATTTATAACTATGACGCCATAGCTCTAAAAATGGCGGCTTCAATTTCCGTTTCAACAGAATTTTGAATTGTTCATATTTTCTTTGTTTATCATCCGATTTTGATAGTTATTTCATCCTTTTCCAAGTTTTTTTGAAGTCTCAATAATACTGATTGTTTGGCTTTGTCGCTACATCATTCCTTTTAGGCAATAAAAATTAACACCCAGTTAACTACTAATTGTTTTCAATGACCGTCAGTATATCATCTGATAACAATTTTGTAACAGTAATTATAAAAAATAATATATACAGCATGACGAAAACAACAAGATGCATTCGTCATAGAAAAATGTATCGGCAGTAATTCAAATGAATATATACCATTGCATATATCGTAAAACAAAACCAAACAAAACCGGTGCTAGGGTCGTGAGGTGTATTGCAAATTATATTACCTCCGATGAAAAGATTCAGTACAATCTAAATAAAGATATCCCCGCCAGGTTATATTCTCTAACAAACAAGAAACACATGTGTTTATGCTGCTCTCACACAGTGGCGAATATGGTGGCGAATGGGCTTACGAATGCAATTCGCCACCAATTCGCAATGATCACAAGGTGATCGCCAGACATTCGTAGGTGTTCGTAAGCATTCGCGGTCGTTCATGGGGTGTTGCGAATATTAGGACCATGCTCCTAAAATTCGCCAGGAAAGCATATTCTCATTGCTTTCGCAACATTTTCGTAAGCAATCGCAAGCCATTCTTATTGATGGCAAGGCATTTGTAGTGATCGTAAGACATTTGTAGGGATTTGCTAGCATTCGTCTTGAAGAAGAAGTTGACTCGGCGGAGGCTGGAGAATAAGTGACAAAGAGAAACATTGGCAATGGGTATATGCAATTAGCCAAGCATGCGTTGTGTAGTCGTTTCATTTGTACTTGCGTTCTCAAGCATTCGCAAGATTCGCAACGACATTCGTAAGCATTCGTAACATTCGCAAAGGATTCGCAAAAAAATCGGCAAATTGATTGTTAAGTAATCGTAAGGTTCGTAAGAAATTCACAAGGATTCGCAAGGATTCGTAAGAATTTCGGAAGCATTCATAAGGCCTCATTTTTTTCAGTATTTCTCCAGGCCAATCTCATTTTCGGCGAATTTGCCGCGAATTTCAAATTTTCATATTCGCAAGGATATTCTTCACTGTGTGAGAGAGACATTAGGAAAACTGAATATATGAATGTCATACAATCCCTGAGGGATGAAAAGATAACAATATTGATTGGATGTAAACCCGTTTTGAGTAGATCGCTTTACATATGGAGTGTATGACACTGTATAGATAATTAGTTCTTTCGTTTAAACTCGGAGAATCATCAATTCGAAAAGATTATGTCGCAAGACGTATATAAGTGCTTGTGGTTGATGCTTGTTGTTATTGTATGACAACAATTGGACAGGTTGTACTTGAATACGTATGTTCTACTTATGATGCTGTTATTAGTGTAGTTAGTCGAGATAATGGAAATAAGTTCCTGTTAAGTTGTCGAAATATAAATAATCCACCAACTATAGCAAAATATTAAAGTATGTATACCAGTCGAACAGGAAATGCTTCACAGAAAAAAAGTCTACAAAAACACGTATACAAAACAAAAGACAATTACAAGGAATCATCAAAGTATGCGACACCACAAACATAAAATAGTTGACGGTGGTGCTACCGTCTTGGAACGGTCAGTGGCAAAAATGGGTTTAAACTAAGTGGGGGGTAAGTCTATTTGTTATAGGTATTCTTTGCAATCAAATTATGGGTATATTTGTTTTAGGTATTTTTTGCAATCAAATCATAGGTACATTTAATTCATTATCAATATATTTATATCTACGATTTAGGAGGTAGTTAATTTTGAATAGATGACGACGCTTAAGCGTGCTTTACAAAATATATTAAAAAGGTAATATATGTTGCATTGTGGCAGTTTTATTTTCAAATTTATATCAGTAGACGTTAAATAAACTTTCTTTACTGTGTGGACACCTACCAGGTGGATGCCCGTTTATTCTTATATCACAAGTGCATAGAGTCAAGAATAACTCACTCTCTCGAAAAATGTTAATAATAAAAAACATGCACAGTACTTTAATGGTACTTCAATGGAGGACCTTGGATGCGTTGAAACCAAAGGGAGGGTTAATAAGCATTCCGCCTTGCTATCAAACTGCTCTTATACGGGCGAAGCCCTCTTGCAATAACGCGAGTATCAAAACTTACTTGTTTTAACATACTATGCGATTTTGATTTTTCGTCAACTTTTGCGACGTCATTTTTAATCCGTAGGCTAGACAGCAGACGTTCAATGAAGGGCAAAGTTTTAGGCAAACAAAGTAGAAGACCAGTCAATTTCGTACGTTTATTTTGTTTTTGTTTTTTGTTTTCGGTCCTTATTTTGAGTTTTAAGCGTAAGCGACACGTTTAATTACAAAAATATAACATTATATAAATACTACCTGCAAAACAAATACGTATTTATCCTAATAAAATACAATTTGATCAGCTGGTCACGTACGCATGAATTTATGACGCATAAAATTCTTCATTCTTTTCCAATGAAACATTGGACTGATGCTCATTAGTATTCAAAGGTCAAACACGTGCTGTCTACTTTGTCGTTTGCACTCGGGCTATAAAGACAAACAGTTTACAAAGGAGAATTTAAACGTGATATAAACATGAAAGGTAAAAATTATTAAAAACGTGATTGTTTTACAAAATAATGTCCGAACAACAATATATAATTATTCCCTGTATTTTTTAAGAACATTTACCTATTATTTTTCTAACTAAAATTCTTTCTTTAAAAGAAAAATGTAGATATACAGTAGACTATCAGTACTGTACAGTGCTGTAAAGTAAACAAATCCAACAAAAAAAAATTAAAAAATAGGAATATGTCCAAATCATAATAAAAACATTTACATATTTAGTGTAAATATATTTAAAAAACAAAACAGGGTAGAATATCGATATTATCGAACTAGGACGTAGGTTGACATCCTACAGGTCAACAGTACAGGTCTACAGTACAGGTCTACTGTCTACATTATTAAAATGACATTTGATAAATTTGAACGCATAGAAGATAAACTGTATTTTGTCCAAAATGTACCTGGAGATGGCAATTGTTTTTTAATTCATTGTTTAAGTTATGCACTTACTTAAAGGAGACTTCTCCAACACAAAAATGTTCAGAAATATCATTTGTCAAAGAATACTGAATCAATGGAATATTTGGGAGAATAAAGTTTAAAGGTGTCATGGACAATTCATGTCAAATGAAGCGTATTACATTGGTGTGCTGAATGAAAATTGATGGGTAGGTGCCTCTGAAATAGAAATGTCATCCTGTCTTCTAAACTGCAGAGTAAATGTGTTTATTAAAGGCAAAATACAAGACAAACCAACGTATACACTGACATCGTATGCACCCGTTGAAAGAATGCACTAATAGTCATGGAAATGCTACGGGCAATACAAAAAATGACCCTGAATGTGTAAACACAATTAAAATAGACCATTCATATGCTGAGCAGAATGATAAAGAACTTCACACATCTAAAAATCAAAAAAATCGTAAATCTTCCATTCAATCAAAATATCTTCGAAAAAGATATACAAAACAAGAAAAGAGACACTCGCTTCACACATTTCTGGTTATTCCCGCTCAAAAAGTTTACAGTGTGACCACTCCTACACTTTGACCTCGGATACTGTTTCAGACATTTCTGAAAAAAATGCAAAATGTTCAAGAAAAACATAAAATGCTTCTTAAAAGCCAAAAATAGCAAACAAAACCTGTAACGAAAAAGAAACCCCGCACTCTGTTTCAAACAATTGCGATATTCTGCAAACCTCTCATTCTGTAGCAAATGAAAACAAAGATTGTAAAACTGTACAGAAACTAGACACATTACCAATAATTATACCTTAAGGTACTAATACGCAGCCTACCTGTATCTTGAATGAGCTTATACCACCTAATCAGTCAACAGATAGTGATGCGTTACCAATACATAAAACAAGTCAAAATAATGAAATTTCATCAAATTACAAAGATTGTGAAAATCTGCAAGAAATTTCCAGAAAATTGGGCATTTGATTTGAGCCTGACACTAATATTTAAAAAATCAATAAAAAACAGAGGATACAATATAAAATAAAACAAAAACAGAAACAACTTGGATTTGATGCACCGCCTTTATTAAACAATTTACAGTTCAATAAGGCAATGGACAGTATCAGAGCTTTTGAACTTCAGCAGATGTCTTACTCAATTAATACATGCAGTATCTGCCATGAATGTAGAATAGACATGCAATTAGCAAGTCACAGCAAGTCACATCATACGATGTAAATCAGACAAAGAAACAATACAAATTATCTCAAACGGAAACTTCATGGATCCAAAACCGCTCCCAAATGAATTAAAAAGTATGACGTTGGTAGAAAAGCAATTGATATCAAGAATCTCTCCATGTATTACATTTCCACAAGAAATAAATGAACCAGTACAAATATTTCGAAGATTACCTGAAGAAATAAATATCATAAGGGTTGGGAGGTGTGGTAAAAATGATTCAAGTAAAGAATTTCGTTTTCAAAGGTGCAAGGTTCGATCAGCATTGTATTGGCTTAAAGAAAATAATCCTATATACACTGATATCATTATCTGTCCTAACCGTATATAATCACTTCCTGAAGATGGCGAACTTTCAAACATACATACATCTGACTATTCATCAGACACAAAGCATATCAATGATCTTGGTCCTGCCCCAGAGCAAATAGATCTAGAAAATACTGATGGTCAGACATCTTCTGGTGTGCTATTGCCAGAGCCATCTGTTGATCTACGCAAAGCTGTTCAAGAAATTGTAACAGAAATAATAGGAGAACAGCAGGCAAATGTTAATATATACCAGAAAGGAAAAATAAGTATACCTTGGCCATCTCGTGGTAATATTCCGTTGTCAGAATTTACCACACAGTACCTTTTCACTATAGCTTTCTGATGTTTGTTTCCATATGGGTTGGGTGACTACCACATTAATAGACCGCACACTTGCACTTCTCTGGCAACATGGGCTGAACATCTTCTTTGGTACCAGGATGAGAGATTTGCTCATCATAACTACTTTAAGTTTGTTGTGCACAATATCGTTATGAGGAAAAATGCAAATGATAAAGGACATTTTATTGTTGCCAACAACTAGGTGATCAGCATATGTCTGTGTCTGAGCTTAAACAAAAGCTTCAAAATGGAGATGATTCGCTTAGTCAAAAAAGTGTTTACCTAAGCGCTACCTTGCGTGGATCCAGTCAGTATTGGTCTCTACGCGCAAAAGAATTGAGAGCAACATAACAAAAGGTCAAGGTTTACCATCATTTTTTGCCACTGGGAGTTTGTCGATTTTCACTTCAAGCACTTGAAACGGCTTTTAGGCATGTATATAGAAAAAGAATTCAAGGGAAAAAATCAACCATGCCGATCGTTCAATATTGTTTGAGAAATTGCAAGAAAATACACACATTGTTACTCATTACTTTGATTTAAGGACAAAGTCCTACTTTAAAGAGGCACTACCTATATCTACGCGATTTTTAATGTAAAATATTAAATACTCAATATTACTGCATTTATATGTATCCAAAGCTATTTTATGAGTATTCTAAGAAATAACATGGTTCGTATTCCAGTTCTGTAAATTGTTAATTATGATCAAAACAATATCTTGAATAAAATGCTGCCCAGCCGTTTATTCCTGCCGGAGAACTACGAGTTTTTACGATTTTCCCGGACATGCGCAATGCGATTACAAACTATTCGGCGCAGTTCCGATAGCAAACGAATCGATCGGAAATCTTCGCTAATCAGACGAGGTAGTTCCGATTGGTTCCGATTGTAAACGAATAAGATCGGAAAATCTCCGCAATCGGCTTGTCTAAAACAATTACGAATACAATTTCAAAAATCCGATCTTTTCAATCCTGTTTTTCCCCAGCAAAACGCATATTACATTGGGTGAAATTATTGCTATTTACCTTTTTCATAGTCCTCTTTATAATTAAGTAAAGTTTATATCAATTGGTGGACAAAAAGATATAGGTAGAAACTCTTTAAAGAAACCAGTATTTGGTGTTGACACATACTTGTATAGGCACGAATTTGCCAAGTCTCGTGGGATGAAACACTGGCACGGTCTTTGTTGGCAATCTGACAGAGAACCACACACTCTACTATATCAAGCTATAAGTGATGGTTCAAGTGAAGATGAATGTGCCAAAAACTTGAACAATGGGTTGCATTGCAATTTGAACTGACAGCAAATCATCCTGCTGGAAAAGATGAAGATGGCAATTCACAAAAAGACCCCTGATGGTAATACAGCTCCACCCACTGAATAAAAACACCATTAGCAAAACTTTTAATGGATATCAGTTCATCATAGGAATTATTGCTAGAGGATAACATACTACTTACAAATAGAGTTAATATGTGCCGTTGTTCCGATTATTGTTTGAAGTCAAAAGGTAAATCAGGTACAAAGGTATGCCAGCATTAGTTAAGTACAAAAATAGATCTCTTCGTCTTGAAATACCACGTGATCATCCAGTTTTAGTAAAACATTCCCGTTATCATCCACAAGGTTGGCGGGCAAATGGAGATATTTCTATAATCCTTCCAAAAAGTAATCCTGAAAATCCATCAGTTGATGATGTCATAGCCTCATAAAAGTATATAACTGGTTACGCTTGTAAAGGTAACCAGCCCACGGGTGCAATTTCAGATCTTTTTAATAACTTAGTAAATACCACAGATGAAAACAGCTGTGCTAGAACAAAATCAGTATGTCACAAAGTTTTAATAAGCACAGTGAAAAGGAATATATCAGCAGTAGAAACATCATTTGAATTGTCAGCTCTTCCTTTGTACAGATCCACTCATCAATTCAAGTCTATTAGTCTATCTGGAACTAGATTACTAGAAAAAGCTGGCTCAATAATTACAAGAAACAATGCAAATGATAACTATTTATCCCGTCAACCAAATGACTGCAGTTCTTTGTACAGTTGTGTTTGCAAAGATGGCGAAGTTCCGGTATTTTCAGGGTGCTGTACAAATTCAAGTTGACCATTTGAAGAATATTATTGTCGGACAATGCTTCTTCTTCAATGGCCTCATTGGCGGACAATATCAGATATAGAAGATGACATTGCAACATGGAAAGAAGCAATGGAGCGCTTTTTAAATCATGAACACTGTACAAACTACATTAGAGACAGACATAGAGAGACTTAAAGCGAAATAAAATGCAGCGAATGAGGAAGACGATGATGACAATGCTGATGAGCAGTCTCTGCAATATTCTTATCAGCAGCCAGATTGGATGGAATCCATCAAACCAAACATCGAATTTGAGTGTGCACATGAAGACTCCAACTATGATGACGGTGGAGAAGATCACAATTGGAGCTCGAATTCTCTTCAATATCCAAAAAACCTCGGGACTTTATGGATTCAGACACTTCATGAGCATTCAAATGCTGATGACGGTACGTTACATATTCCTAATGTTGATTTACTAAAATGAATGAAGAACAAGTTTATATGTAACCTTGTTATGTCAAAGGTCAGTGATTACTCAAATGAAAGCTTAGATTTAAAACCACTTCGCTTAATTGTTACTGGCACAGCAGGGTCATGTAAATCTGTTTTAATAAAATGCCTAGTGAAATAATTACGGCTGTACTTTAACAGTTATCAATGTGATCAAGTTCTTTGTCCAACAGGAAATAGTGTCAATTTAATATCTGGAGTCACACTGCACAGCTTTTTAAAGGTTCCTACAAACAATAAATGCAAAGATATGACCCTTCCACATGGTTCACTTGGTGAAGAATTGCAAATAAATTGCACAGGTCTATATTT